>JAOUQZ010000025.1:8626920-8656321 GCA_028564935.1 Neosilurus hyrtlii
TTATCCTCTGCTTCGGCCCTGTAACCTCCAAGGCAGCCAAGAGCTATCAGACTGAGTTTGGCCAGGTTATTGGCCACGTGCTGCTGGTTGGTGTCCTGGCTGGCCTGGACCCCACTCTCTTCTAGCGTGAAGTCATAATTAAAGAGGTTAATCAGCAGTGGCCAGAGTGCACCAGCCTGATACAAACGGGTTTGGAGAAAGAAGTCCACAGAGAACGAGCTCACACATTCCACAGCTAGTGATGCTAGATGAGGAAGAACCTGGAGAATGGAGGAAATTAAATTTTTAGGGTTGATAATACGCAACACAGAGACATATTATGACAGACAGAGAGAGAGAGCCATATCAGGGTGTAATCATTGATAGAGACTTCAAAGCACTTTCAATTTCTATGAATAAGGTTAATCTGTCAATGCTATAAATCTAATGGAACATGGGAGGTGGACAGAGTCAATTAAAACCAGGTTCACTTAAACCTGCTGTGAATTAGTGTTACTAGCTCTTTTAAAAGATCGCATATGACATCATCGGTTCCTTCTGCCAACATCAGTCTTTGCCACTTGTCAAGGTACATGCGAGTGCTGCGACACTGAGAATGCTCAGACATTTTGCCTTTCTGATTGGCTGTTCCAGCCTGGTAGTGACGCGAACTCGTTGCATTGGCTGGGCGTCACTGACCCCGTGCATCATAATACATTATGGGCCAGTGCTGAGCTGCACAAACAACAAGCACAGAAATTGCGGAAAAACATTTCTTTGTATTCCTAAATCAACTGACGACAGGAAAGCCAAGTCGACGAAATGTTAGCTGCAAAAGCAGCTTTATCGTCGCACACATCTCTGGCATCATTCTCATCCTCAGAGTCACTAGAATGTGACGTCTAACTGTCTCCACAACACTCCTCCCTCTCTGGTTCAAATAGGTAACCATTTACACCCATTTCCTCCAAATTGCTCACATTTTTTCTTTTTTTAATCTCCTTGCTGCTGAATAGATCTGCTTGTTTACTTGCGCTGGACACCCCCGCTCAACAAGTTCACGTAACTTCCAGGGGGAAAAAACGACTGCTAACAATTGGTTCAGCCCCTACTTGTAATCCAGAGTATAAAATTACCCAGCACTGGCTTTTTATGGTCATTTATGTTAAAATAAACATCTGTATCACTTAAACGTATTACATATGCATAAATTATGCTGTAAGGATGATCAATACCAGTACACGTGATTCATCTCACTCTCATCTCAAGACACTCAAAACATTCCACATAATTGTATTTAATATGTTTACCCAAGAGTTTGTAATTTGTTTTACTACTGCACAAACCAAACAAATACAGGATACACAGGTGATGTATAATGGATAACGGTGATGTAGATAATGTTTGGTAATTTAAATTGTAAATGTTTTTAGCTTCTCAGTATATATAAAGTGAGAGATGATGATTTAATTAGATTAGAATCATGTAATCTAAAGATTGTGAGTATGAGAGTATGTTCTGTGAGACTAACTGGCAAGAAACAACTAAAAATGGCATTAACTGAGATATCTTTTATTGCTACTAATCTGCATGCCAGAAATACTATTAAATTATAGTTCAAACAGGGAGGAAGCTGTTAAAGACACTATTTTAAATATTTAATCTCGATGTAACCTCGACCCCTTTCGGATCTATTCCAAAATGTAATCAATCCTTTGCTGGTTATAATGATAATAACATATAAATTCTAAAAGGTTTTCCACCTGTTCTTGAGATATTGTGCTAACAAAAATTCCAATCCAATTTCAAAATTAGGAACTGAATCAATTTAAACTTATGAGAACATCAAATAGACAGAACATAACATAAAAATCACGTCAATAACAATGTCACTCAGTGGTGGAGGTACGCGACCCGGCCTTGGGAAAGGTAAATACAGGCAAACGATACGGATGCATGTTTACTCACCTTGCCATAGTAAAGTATGTGACAGACATCTCTAATGATGTTTGGAAGCTCGGTGATTTTCTCTCTGCACTCCTCAAACTGAGCAGCTACACTGTAGCACCTACAGATGTTACCACATACCTGTAAACCGACACACAACTGCATAAATATCTGCTAGTAAATTCTACAAAGAATACATGAGACAAAATTATACCTAGTCAATATATTTGGGCTCGAGAACAAGATCTGTAGGACCCTATTGTTTCTACAGTTATAGGACAACAAACTAGACTGCATATCCCAACTACACTGAAATTCCTGCTGCACAGTTTGTGTATTTGTGCATACCTGTACCGCCATGTCCTCCATTTTGCTGGAAGCCGTCAGCACAGCTACACAGCGACACAACGCCTCAAGCAGAATCTGAAAGTAAAAAGCACGTTTACCTGGGCAGAAACACAACTCCAGCAAACTGTTTGTAAAAGGCATTTATTTAGAAAAGTTCTCTTATTTTTCTCAAACCTCAATGCCATTTTCTCGCCGCAATTCTTCAGCATTAAGTGCTGAGCAGTTGACTGTATGGAAGGTGAGCTCAGACGCGGCTGGCAAGAGTGGAGATGCTTTTGAGAAAAGCTGCTTATCGCTGGTTTCCATGTTAATGGTTTTAATAAGCATGGGGTAGCCCGCATATTTATATGGTTTCAGTTCTGAAACAGACAGATGTCTCATTTAATACCATTTAACTCCAAATCTATGAGGAATTATTTTCTCTCCTTTCCTATCACCATTCCATCAATGTATGTAATACATGCAGGTCAAAGTGATAATCTTACATGTATGTAGGCTAAGTATGTGGTAATACTGTATAACTCAATATTAAAAACAATAATGTCATCATCTGATTTAACTATTATTGAACACTGACAAAAGTATTGTTCTTTCAGCTGTCTATCACAGTATAGTGAAGTTGAAATGAAAAACAACTAAAATCTAAAATTTCTGACTTTTGGCTTAATTTTAGGGTATTTACATCCAAATCAGGGATTTACGTGACATCTCTGTTTGTGCTCACTGTCTAATTGTTTTGTTCTTTAACCTCAAAGTCTATAACTTGAGTTCATATTCATTACTGCATTTCAACTCCAACATACCGTGCTACATGGTTAAAATAACCATTTAAACCATCTAACATTTTGGTAATGTCTAAATATTTTAGGAACTCACTCTGTCTACAGTGACAGATATTGAAAATAAACTGTAACATTACACATTTTATGCCCCCCATATTTGGCATACTTGGTTCCAGTAGCAATCTTTCAAGTGACATTCCTGCTACATCAGTGAAAAAATTTATTCTGAATATACGTTTAAATGAAAGTGCAGTTGAATTGAAAGTCTTATCTTTGATGCTCTAAATAGTATGTCAGGCTTAATAGAGCATGAACTGAAGACACCAGCTGTACAGTTGGAGTACCCCAAGAGTATATCTTGGGGCCTTTATTGTTTCTTTTGTAAATAAACCATATGCTCCCTCAGGCTACTGCGTACAACATGGATTTGACAATAAAACGTGTTACATGCTGTTACAAATGCTGTAAACGTAATGTAATGTGTTTGAACTTTTGACAACACAAACTGCATGTTCAATATGACGTCAGAATATAGATAACTTTAGGTTATACTACTACGCAATTTTAAACTTTGACTGTATGAAGTTCCTTGTTGTAAATGTACAAAATAATCTGTCTTGGCCATTATATCTGGATTAGAGGTTGACGTGGGATGGGAGTCAACTTTACTATTAATCATGTGATTAGTACGGTACAGGATAAAAAGTTAAAGGGAGCGGGAACCCACCAATGGGACAAAAAAATAAATATAAATAGATAACATAGGGCATTTCTTTCAATAAGCCTACACTGTAACTCAAGTCAAAAGAACTACACGGCCCAAAAGCCAACAGTGCTTCCAGTCGCTGCCTTCCACCGGAATTAAAAGAAGAACAGCAATGGAGGGAGCAAACACCAGCAGTAAACAGCAATTTTTTAAAAGCAATTTAAAACAGAAAAGTAATGTTACTGTTTTAAGAAAACAAGTGCTCAATAATTTAGTAAAATGCAACTTTATGTTAGGGTTTATTCAACTAAGGTAGGCATGGTGTTACCCATGTACTGTTTTCTTGCTTGTTTGTTTTTTTTTTTGTTTTTACTGTAACTGACCTCCAAAAGAGCTAAAAACAGGGACTTAGCAACTGGTCCTCCATAGAAAAACTATAGGAACCACAGGCCATGTATTATTTATGTTTTGTGCCCTTTAGTGAAGGTTTTTTGTTTGTATTAAGGCTATATTACCACAGATGAACTGTTCCTGTTGCCATATCTTTCAAATAAATCTGCAGAACACAAAGTTATCTAAAAAGAATGGGAAGAAGATCAAATCAAATTTAATCTATTGCCTAAAGACTAAAAGAAGAAAAAAAATGAGAGCGGTCCAGGAGCAGGAGTCATTCTGAATAGGAGCAGGATGGGAGAGGGAGTCATTTTACCAGGAGTGGGAAGAGACAGGAATTTTTTTTACTCTGGCCTGGGATTGGGATGGGACAAGATTTTTTTTGTGATGGTGGGATAGGGCAGGAGTAAAAACCCCCTCCCATGTCACCCTCTAATCTGGATCACATAAGACAGTTACTACCAACCAATTGTAGATAAAACAAAACCAATAGTGTCTGGGGCAACTGCTCTTCATCTGACATGGTTGGATTAGTGAGTCTGTTGAAGTGATCAATGAGATTTGTACATGGCTGTGAAAGTTCCCTAACAAATAAATGTCTGAAGAAATGTGTACCAGACTGAAACATAACCCATGGTCTTATATCATTTTAATAATTTCAGTTGTTCTGTATTTTAGATTTTAAATGGCCAAGAACCACAATACCTAAAATATCTTAAATCTGTACAATCTAATGACAAAATCCCCACTTAGGCTCCAAACAATTGTTTTTCATTAACCACCCCCAAATTTTCTCCCCTAATTTAGTTGTAGCCAATTAATCTAGTATTGCCACTCCATTATGTGACCACCACCAACTAGGGAGCAAACATCGGATCCCTCCATGACATGTTTGTTATGTACTAGAACACTGCATACAGGTCAGCTTAATCTACTGGTCAGTGTCATTACACAGTTTTACAGGTGTTTTACTTTAATGAATCTGTGTTCATCACCTTTATCTTTAAATCAATTTTTACCGTTTTATTTATCACTGCGTCAATTCATGTGCCTATTGTTGTGATATCATGATACATTTATTTTGGGATAAAGATTATTATTATTACAAACACCTGAGCATGACAAAAAAAGAGATAAATTACCATTACATCTACTTCTCTAATTTAACAACAATATCAGCATTGCACTCATGTAGCTCATATCAATCTGGAAGGCATGCCCAAAGAAATCTAACTTTCAGCTCGGGTAGCAAGTTAGTCAGTAATTTGATGATAACCTTTTTCTAATGAAATGAAATATGTAAAATAAATTACTTCCTATTAATTCCCCAAGTTACAATGACATTAGATTACCATACAGGATGTTGCAGATTAGGATAAATTAAAGAAAGGATCTATATTAATAAACCAGCATATGCTTATGTGTGTTTGTGGAAGGGCTTTGGGTTCTGCAGATGCACCTTGTTTGTGTCGGTTGAAGAGGATGCTCTGGGCCTTGAGGATAAGGATTATGTTTTCAGGATCTGGTCCATCTACGATTCTCGCAGATTTAGTGCACAGAAACTCATATGCCTTATTCACCTTTTCAAAAGTGTCCTGTATGCACATAGAGGTGCAAAAACAGTTACAAAAATATGTGTTTACTCCTACTATAGCTGCCTCTACTAATAAATAGTTCCTTTCTAATACAAATCACTTTCAATAGTATTTATTAATGCACACACACAGACAAATATATTAGACATCTACAATATATATATATATATATATATATTTTTTTTTAAGGAATCTCTTAAAGGTTCTGTTTTAAACATGCACAGATATGTGTAAACCTACCCTGCCCTCTGGATTTTTGTCTGGATGGAATTTTTGAGCCAATCGGAAATATGCTTTCCTGATTTTGCTCTCTTCGTGCCTGTTCATGACACAGACAAGTTAAAAACCATTAACCAAGAGTTAAATCAACCACTGTCATTACCTTCATTTTAATACCCTTAAGAAAAATCTTATAACATAGTTTTGTACTGTACATATCTACTGTTAAGAGAAGGAAGAAAAATAAAGTGGATTTAAGAAAAGCAAAGACGTACTGGCCCTGTCCAGTGGGGAGGTTCAGCACTTCATAGGCATCATCCACTGACATAGTGGGAGGTTTTTTCTCCACCTCCTTTTTCCAGGCTTCTAAAGTATCCTTTAACAGCTTCACCTGTGAATGCATACACACACCTTTAACACACACGGGTATATGATTTGACTGCCTGATTTGGTTTGAAAGTTTAAGATATATAGTAGTCCGCTTGCACACAAAATTATTAATAATCAAACCCATACACAGAGTGTCACTGTATTTTTCCCCACATTTTATCCCCCAACTCTCAAATAGTCAAAAACCAAGTTTGAATCACAGAAACAATGTCTAAACAAAGCAAGTGAAAAGTCAGTAGCAGTATAAAATTGTGTGCCACAAAAATTATTAAGGCTTTGTTCATTAGCTTACCGGGTCCCGTATAGGCCAGTCGGGGAAGCGACTAGAGTCACAGAGGTGACGGAGGTAGTAGATGTTGCAGAACAGTTCATATTCCAGTTGAGGAAAGATAATTACAGGAATGGGGCAGTACTGATAGAGAGCGCGTGTGTTGCTCTGGAGCCGAGGAGTGAAATCAGCCAGGTGTGCAGCGATTTTCTCTATCATCATACGCCTGTGCGCGCACACACACACACACACACACACACACACACACACACCCCCCAAGACTAAGAACACTGACCTTTTTTATATCACCAATGACCAAGATCTGGTGTATAATGATGTACCTCATCTCACTGCTCCAGATTGCTTCTGGAGTGTCAAACTCTCCCAGGAAGATCTCGGAAAAGTGCTCAGCCTCATAATTCTCTAGGTAACACACCATTGCTTCAGGTAACATTGGTCCTAACACACTTCTCAGCACAATGTCCTGACCTTTAGCCTTCCACACACAAAAAAGGACAAATGTTAGGCACGTGTCAATATGTTTCTAAGATTCCTATGCTTTTATTTCTTTTATCATGAAACGCTGGGAACATGGAGATGATTTACCTCTTCTGATCTGAAGGCCTGCTTCAGGTGAGTGTACTTCAGGAAACTAGAAGAATAACATGTGTAAATCAGAAGTCTGTTTAAAGCCTCCAGTTTATTCAAATCCCTTAAAATGCGATGTGTGACCCTGATGGCTGCAGAAATCACAGCAAGATGGCGCCATGTGCTCCTGATACTGAAAAATCCTGAACTGAACACTTCCTACAGGATCTCTTTACTTGTAATGTGTTAATACAGTATGTCAAAATAAAAATGTAACCGTAAGGTCACACAGGTGAGGCTGTGTGAAAATAAAAAGACACCAAACAAGGCGAGATAAACAGTTTTTTTAGGTGAAATGTAAAGGTTAAATCAAAAGTAGTCAAAAACAGCCAATTATAACCTTGAACCTTAAGGGTTAAAATGTTATGTATTCCAGTGAATCTGGTAGGGGTTCAAAAAGCTTTCAAAAAAGTATTCATTCATTCATTTTCTATGACCCTTAATCCTAATTAGGGCAAATGGGTAAGTGAGAGAATTGCACTGAAACTGAAATAACCTATTAAGGGCACTAATTTCAACCAATCTGCACAGGGAAAGCCAGGTAAAAAGGCACCTAAATATATAGGCAAAGACCAGACCTTTTGTGACGCATGATGGCAGAAATGTTATGGTTTGGAGTTGCTTCTCTGTCTCAGTGAATGCGCAGTCATTGATTAAACTATGTATTCTGCATCATATCAATGAGTCATGGAAGATTAGGTGAGGCCATGTGTACACAATCTGAAGTGAACTGGATGTGAAGCTTTTAGAAAGATAAAAGATCCAAAGAGCAAATCGCTTCTTAGCCTTCTGGCTAAGATCAAGGGGGCAACCATAGCCTAATGGTTAGAGAAGCGGCTTTGGGACGGAAAGGTTGCTGCTTCGATTCCCGATCCAGCAAGAAAAATGTGTGGTGGTGGACCAAAAGCATGATTTAAACCATGATGAAATGTTGTGGGGAAATCTGATAAAATGTATTAGATGCAAAAAAAATGTAAAATAAAATAAAAAACCCTCAAAAAGGTTTCAAAGGGAAAAAAAGTTAAAGAGAAATTATTATCATCACATATGAAACGTCATGATTCAGGAGGGGTGGTGCTGAGGTCTGCTGGTGGCCCAACCACAACTTGAACCCCATGATGTTGAAGAAGTGGATGTGTGGTTTCAGTAAAATGGAGCTATGGCACACAGCTCGAAGATCATCGGAAGTGCTGATGGAAATGTTTCCGGATCGGCGATCTCTTTGCGTGGTTATGTTGAATTTCCCTGACCCCCTGTATACTCATTAACCCCAAACTCTTGAAGTCCATAAGGTTGCTATTTAGCAGGAGATCGCTGCTGTCCCACTCAACAAGACCCGTGGATAATCATATTTAAATCATGATGAATAAAAATTATACTGTATAAAGTTTCATGCATTGAAATAATAATTTGATTATCTTTAATGATCTTTTTCCTATTTACCTTTAAAATATGGGAGGTTTTATTACATCACCCTGTATCAGTTTCTGGGCCAAGGGTATACTTACTTTACACACAGAAGAAAATTATATCTATAGACATGTTAACTATCGTATAGCACATTTACATATAGGCACCATAGGGCAAAAAAATCACCAATGTATTCTTTTCTCACACAACTGTATAATTGCATGTTTATCTGAATTCTAAACTGTCAAACAGAGGTAGATGAATGTATGTGCAATACCGTGCAACTGGGAGCACATTGGAGCCCGTGTACATCATGATGAAAAAGAAAACCCCAGTGAGGTAGAGACGTGGCAGGTTGGGGTTGTCCTGCATCACCAGGTATAACAAGATGGCCACCTTTTCTACCAGGATGGGGTCAAAGGTCAACAGCAACTACACACACATAAAACAGTTAGCCTTACAATGGGTAAAGCAAAGTTATGTTCACAAAGGGTAACAGAAAGGTCAGGATTTAACCAAGTAGTGTAATGTGCTAATTCAAGTACACAAATTAATTAATTAACGAATATACACACACGTACACCCATATGTGTAGACAGAAAGATAGATGGATTTAAATGCAATTTTAGAGCATCTGATCTAATATTTCAACCCAAAACAGTTGCCAGCCAGTTACTTCTGAAGGGCAAAAAGAGCCACAATGAAATATTCATTTAAATGTGTCATTAATGGTGGATGTATCTATTTATCTGTTCTAGTTCTAATATTAATTAATTAATTAATTTCTTGGCTGTGTCAATAATTAAAAATATATAATTTACTAAATGTGTTAAATAATCAAAATATTAGTTATAATCTTTCACAATTTAATTATTTCAGTATTAACTCTGCAGTGCATCATGAATCAAGATATCAGCCTCACCCTTCAAAGCATAACTTTTAAAAAAGTGGGTCAATGCAATTTGACTTTAAACAAACAATCAAATAAATAAATATATGAATAAAATAAATTGCTGGAGGTTTATTTTACTATTTCTGTGAAAATATGACTCTGCTGGGGGTAACGGTGCCATATTCGGCATTGCATCATGTGTACATGACATACACTGGAGCCAGAACTACATTTCTAACTCGAGTGGGGGTATTTGGGACTTCCTTGGCAAAACCATAGAAATTCCTTACCTGGCCTTCAGACGAGCACGGTAATTTTACCATTATATAAACAAAGCCATTTAATTCTCTAATTTGACTGAAGGTGCTGTTAGATTCTCTCTAACCGACCTCTGATTGTGGACTACAGGTTTAGATTATTGCTCTCACTCTAATACAGTACAGTCTCTATATAAACAGCTTACACAATGCTATGTAGTGTGGACGCACCACAATCTCAATGGTTAATACTAAACAGAAAAAAGATGAATGTGAAAACAATGATATTGTGAAATCTTCTGCAACACTTCTGACTGTAAGACTGGACTGAATTTAGCCCTGACTACAGTGTGAGGCACAAGGTACACCAACAACATTTCAGACTGTGTGTTACCTTTTTTTTAGGCCAGGCAGTATATGACATATTATTCGTTTTATATATATATATCTCGTTGACAAATTTGAAATATAACAAACTTCAGGATGATGACATTAAGTCAGGCTCCTCTTGATCAGCATCACAGCAACCCATTGTTAATTACTTTTCCTATAGCGGCAAACACCATCGAGTTTTAGTCCTTATTAATAGCCCATGTTAAAGTTATCTGAGTACCTGAACAATATGGGGTAGGCAAATGTTGTCACTAATAAGCCTCTTCACTTTGGGTAAAGGTCTGATAATGGCATTGTCCTGATCTCTGTAGAAACAGACAGACAGACACGCACACAGGCACGCGCGCACGCACACACACACAAAATGCATTTGAAATCACTGATCCAAACATTCTCCATCAAATCCTCAACATTCGATACATTTAAATTACACCATGGATGTCCACAAAGGTGAGTGCAGGTTTTAGCTTCAACCAGTCAGTAGTCACATCTTCCACCTGTTTCAATCACTGTTCTCAAAACAAACAAACAAACAAACAAACAAACAAAAAAAGACTAGAATGCACATTAGTGTTTCAATTTTAAAGCTGGGTGGCAGCCATCTTGGTGAGACCACCTTGCTTTAAGATCTCAAGAAGGGCCATTGAAAGCCAACACAGCTGGAAAACCCTGAAAATTTTACTGCTGATGGTAAGAATCCCTTAAATTCATATAACTTTACCAATAATTTCCCTGATATTTGTAATTAATTTGGGAAAAAAATACAAAAAGCTCTGCATAGCTGAAATATTTGCAGATGCATAGCTGATGATGTGGCTACTGCTTGGTTGAAGCGAAAACCTGGACCCACACTGACCCTTTGTGGATACGATTGGACATCTCTTAATTAAACCAAAAAGTACAAACTGACTCAAAAATCTTCCCACAATTCAAGGGTAAGTGAAAAAAATGTTAATTAAATTATTTACACACATGAAATTTCATTCAATACAGTTTTTATTCATCATGATTTAAAGATGATCCTCCACATGGTGGGTGTCATTTTCTATACACTCTTGGAGGCGATTTCTGAAGGCTGCCGTGGCTCGACGGGTCGTGTCTGGTGGAACAGCGGTGATCTCCTGCTGAATAACAACCTTAAGGGCTTTAAGAGTTTGGAGTGGATGAGTATACACTCGTGATTTGAGGTAGCACCACAGAAACAAATCACAAGGGGCGGGGTCAGGGGAACTAGCCACATCGAGACATCAGCATGCAATGAGATCACCCAATCCAGAAACATTTACTCCAGCACTTCCAGTAATCTGTGCGCCGTGTTTGCCGTAGCTCCATCTTTCTGAAACGACACATCCATTTCTTCAACATCAAGAGGTTCAAGTAGTTCTTCTGAGAAACGAGGACCTATGATGCCAACATCAGCAACCGCACAGTCACTCACTCGGAGTGCAAGAGTATTTTGTGAGCATGCGACAGTTGTCTTCAGACTAACAGCGAAAAATTTTGTTTGTTTACATACCCATTGAAATGATAACATGCTCTTTCACTGCACAAGAGAACAGCATCTTTTGGAACAGAATGTTCCCGCATAACTCCCTAAGCCTAATCCAGTCTTTTGCATAGAGATTTTGCACAACCATCATTTCGTATGGATGGAAGTGATGGTCTCTGAGTAAGATTTTCTTTGCAATCTCTACAACTAAAGTGTTTCCTAGGAGAACATCTCTGAGACTGCATAACAGATCGCTTCAATGCCTCAAAATCTTCCCAGCAGTACAAGTGCTCCTCGGTTGACCAGTTGATTTTCTTGTTGCCCTGAAATTCTCAATTGCAAAATGGTTTTCTGATCTGGAATGTTTTGGTTCCGTAAAATGCCAAAAAGTCTTTAAAAGCCCGCTGCATAGGGGATAACACAACAGATGCTTGAGAAGAAAGCATCGACAGTGAATTCACAGTGTGCTCCAGACCATGCCATGTTGGAGATAGGTCTACCAACAGACCATAGCACTGCTTTTCCTGCCTCACTTTTGCCAGTGCAACAGTCTTTCAAAATGTGGAACCCAAACAAACTTTTCCCACATTTTAAAAGGCTGTAGCCATGGCAGAAGCGAGCCAGGAGAAGCAGTGCTAGGGTGTGTTGGTAGCCCAATCCCAACTGTTTTCAGTATTGAATGATGTTTCATAAGTGCAAATAATAATTTAATTACCGTTAACCACTTTTTCCCCCCATATACCTTTAAAATGTGAACTTCTTTGGGTCACCTGTATTTAAACTCTGCAGTGTATCAAATAGGTAGGGCTATGAAAACCTTTAAAGATGTTTCAAAATGTGTAAAGACCGATACATATGCATGTATGTTGCACCTGCTAGGGAAGTAAGAGCACATGGTGATAAGCATATTGAGGATCAGTGTGGCCAGGTCCGTTTCATTCATCACAGCCTGCCCAGTGGCAAGTATGCACCACTTCAGCTGTGGAATGGCTTGGAGAGGGCGCCACCCATCCATGCCCTGTGCCCAGCACCGTGTCTTTGCAGTCAGTGTTCCTGATTTCCAAAACTCCTGCATCTGCATGAACAAGAACATGCAAACATTACTCTGAAATTCTCATACAGTCAAACTTCAGAAAAAAAGTCACTCTTTTGAAACTGGCCTGTTTGCATGGCAGGTAAGTTTCAACAATGTTATTAATACAGGCAAGGATTATCCTTACCATCACCTAGAATATTATGCAGAGAAGAGAGATCGTTAGTCCTCGAAATCCTGGGTTTCAGGATGTTATCTGATTCCCAAGTGAGAGCAATACTTAGCATGTACTAGGTCAACACCAGGGGCTTTTCCACTCCTCAAGCACATTATAGCATCCATCAGCTGCTCCAGTGGACCTGACCACTTACTCACAACAGGAAAGTGAGAAATAGACTCTTTGATTTCCATGTTAACCTCGTAGGCGTTTACCTTGGTTTCTTTGCTTTTGAACTTCCGTTTTCTGTTATCAATGAGCACATATGGAATGGAGTTGGAAGTAAGCAGGCGGGGCTTTGGTTTACTGCTGTGACTGAAATGGTGGTTCATCAGTGCTCACATCTGGTGACTTGAGAAGGTGAGGTCAACAGAGCACACGGTTTCCTCCCATCTAGCATGTCTCTTGTAGCCAAGGATCTGCATTGTAAGGTTACTTTTCACAGATTTCTGGATGCATTGTAATCTTTCAGGGCTGCCTCACATTCATATATTAGAATGGAGGCATTAGTGGCAAAGGAAAGCATGATTGTAAAGGCCCTGTAAGTATCAGAGGCTTTCCCCAAAGGGTCTGGGTGTTCCCTTAAGAGTGAATTGGTAAGGTCAGTGAATTTATCCCAGTTGGCTTTGAGGAAGTTCCACTGTTTTCTGCCAAGGCTATTAATCCTTAAACCAACAATGGAACCAATGAGGGCACCTAGGTTAACTTCATCCAGCGGTCACCAGAGGGTGGCAAAACTGAATGGATGTCATTACCAAAGGCAATGTACATATAATAAACCTCTACAAGCCAGCACCAACACAACAACGTTTCAGTGCTTGTTGCATGGAGAAGCAATTACTATCACCTGTGGTGACTGAGAGGGGCAAAGTGTGTGAATTGGTGCAGTTGAGATCACAGAGTGGTACAATAAAAAAAGACAACTGAAAAGGCCTGAGTAAAAAGAGTGAAGGGTAAAGACAGGAATAAACAGACTAAACTACCCGCCTATCTCTGAATCTGAGGGATCCCAAACCAAATTTCTGACAGAGATAACTGGGGACAACCAAGAACCCTGAAGAAGTTTTATACAGGTGAAACTCAAAAAAATTGGAATATTGTGCATTTATTTCAGTAATTCAACTTAAAAGGTGAAACTAATATATTATATAGACATGGAAAGAGAAATATTTTAAGCCTTTATTTGTTATAATTTTCATGATTATGGCTTACAGCTTATGAAAACCCCAAATCCAAAATCTCAGAAAATTTGATTACTTAAAATCAATAAAAAATTACTTTTAATAAAGTAAATAAATAAACAGAAGTGTCAGCCCTCTGAAAAGTATAATCATGCATATGTAATCAGTACTTGGTTTGGGCCCCTTTTGCATGAATTACTGCCTCAATGCAGCGTGGAATGCAGCCGATGTCAGCCGGTGGCACTGCTGAGGTGTGATGGAAGACCAGGATGCTTCAGTAGCGGCCTTCAGCTCTTCTGCATTGTTTGGTCTCCTTTCTCTCATCTTTCTCTTGGCATAGATTCTCTATAGGGTTCAGGTCAAGCGAGTTTGCTGGCCAATCCAGCACAGTCCAGCCAATCCCACGGTCACTGAACCAGGTTTTGGTACTTTTGGCAGTGTGGGCAGGTGCCAAGTCCTGCTAGAAAATGAAGTCAGCATCTCCATAAAGCTTGTCTGCTAAAGGAAGCGTGACGTGCTCTAAAATGTCCTGGTAGACAGCTGCGTTAACTCTGGACTTAATAAAGCACAGTGTTCCAAAGTCCTTTTTTCTGATAAGAGCAAATTTTGCATCTCATTTGGAAACCAAGGGCCCAGAGTCTGGAGGAAGAATGGAGAGGCACACAATCCAAGATGCTTGAAGTCCAGTGTGAAGTTTCCACAGTCTGTGTTGATCGGGGGAGCCATCTCATCTGCTGGTGTTGGTACACTGTGCTTTATTAATTCCAGAGTATAACAAATAAAGGCTTGAAATATTTCACTTTGCTTGTAATGAGTCTATATAATATATTAGCTTCACGCTTTAAGTTGAATTACTGAAATAAATTAACTTTTGCACGATATTCAAATTTTTATATTGGCCATAATTCCTTTCAATTAGCCAAATTAAACCGCTCATAAAAATCAGTAAAAAAAAAACACTTCACATTTTAGACTTGTGTTGATATTTGTTGTAGAAATGCAAATTACATATCCATATTTTTCCCCCAAAATTAATTGATGCCATATTTCTTCCTCTACTTCATCTGAGGGAAAAATCCCATTGATGAAAATAATTAAAATTAATTTTATTGATTGAATTAAAGCCGGATTCTGGAAATTGAGGGTGGAAACCCTCCGTAACATTTCCATAGTTTTTACCAGAGAATGTAACACTGTGAGGCTTAAACACAGGTAAAACATGCACTATATGTGAATAAACTGCACTACAGTCTACTATTTTACTAAATGTTCTAACAAGCTTGCACACTTAGCCTGTAATATACCAGTTACATTAATAAAACTTACCTCCTCAAAACTAAAAGGTCCTCTTCTTTCCTTATCAGCATTCCCGAAGTACCACTCCTTTTCACTCTCTCGCTTCATGTCTGGAGATGCTTCCAATACATTACTCTAATACATACACACCCACACACACGAGCACACACACACACACACACACACACACATATATATATATATATATATATAAATCTGGTACACAAGAAAAAAATAAGCAGGCTTCTGTTTGTCCGAGATAACCAATGTAGGTGTGAGTGTCTCAGAGAGAGCCAGAGAGGGGGAGAATGTGGCCGTGATGCCACTGGCTGTCCGTTATAAGTAAAGTACATGATGAGAAGAGGAGACAGAGGAATATGAAAAGAAATCACATGGTAGGTTTTTTTACCAAAACATAATTCAAACAACAAATTAAATTTATTTTATAATAGGATAAATCCTGATTTCTTCTCAAATCAATAATGGAACTTTTTATCTTTTGTCATTAAAAGAAATGCATGTGTAACTACCCTTGGTAAGATAAAAATTATGATCACAGAATCCTTATATTAGTAGGCTAGATTTTAATCGTATATGACAACCAGAGTGCAGGCATCTTTGATTGGCCCGTAATTCCCCAATAAATGGGATTTGTATTTCTATTGCAAATGTGTGAGAATAAGAATTCACACTATTGTTTTTCATTCTTTAATTCTTCTTCTTCTTTTTATTATTATTATAAATGAAGTACTTTTTTTGGAATGCCATTTCTGTTAAAAAATTTTAGAGACGGCTTCCAAAGCTCAAATGTCAATCATGTTAATGAGATTCTGTCATAGTCTTTTGGTGCTGATATCTCAGACTTTTGGTTTTATATTCTTTTTTTATTTTATTAATTTATTTTTTTTGGCACAGACTGAGACGCTGAATAAACCTTTCCAGATTAACCACTAGAGGTCACCAACATACATTTGGGCTGAAACGACCCTGAGATTTTGCTATTTTGAGGTGCTTTCTAAAGGCGAAATCTCATGCAATTGGTAAACATATCAGTCCTTTTCCCCACAACTCAGGGTCTGAGGCTTAGCCCCAAAAGAGGCCTCTAGACTCTACAGGGCCACCATAAGTTAATGAGGATTGTGGCTAGGTGGTTCATCAGATTTAAAGTTTATTTATACATCATGACAAAATGCTGCTAATGTTCTATTAGAAAAAATCTTTACACCATCCACAGGCCAAAAGGGCGAAAAAATAAATGCATACTTCTCATCTTCTTGCATTGTGCCAGACAGATAAAACTTTAAAGGTTAATAGGTATGATGGCTGTTATATCCATAAGCTCTGAATGATCATTTGGGATAGTTTTTTTTTTAGTTGTCATGAAAAAAGGAAGTGCCTCATAAACTGTTAATAAATTGAATCTTACAACTTAAATTTCACAATAAAAATTAACCATTTGGGCCAAAGTTAACCATTTGGGATGGCACCACCAAATGGCAGTGGAAAGAATTCTTCAGCCAGCTTGGATATACTGATCCGCAGGAAATCAATTGAAACTGGATACACGTCAGATTTGCCTTACTTAGTACTTATGATGGTTATCGTGACACAAATATGCCAAAAGTTACTCTCTTGTATAGCACCACAATCTGGGCACTGACAGAACAGCTTTTCATGAATTGTTGTGACACTCCTCCTCACTTAATTATCAAATTTATGTCAGATTGGATATACATGAATGTAAAATTTTGCTAATATTAAATTGAAAAAATTATTTTTCTTATATTCCAAGAAGGTGAAATGGCAACACAATAAATGTATACATTCTGCAGTGTTAACATAACATTCCTCATAACCTGTGCATGCATTTACTAATACAGATCGAACTTTACAGTTATTAGGTTTAATGATAGTAATAATATCAATATGTCAATTAGCTGTAGTTATTGGTTTTGATGGTCATTATGATATGCTTATGTTCAATGTAACACTGGTATAGTGCCACCATCTATAAACATGAAAGTAGTAGCTTCAAGCGTTTAAAAATGCATAATATTAGGGGCAAACTTCACTAATTTATAACATTAGGGGCAAACTTCTCAAAATAGGCAAAACTCAGCATTTTTTTATTTTCCAGACTTCAGACAGTCAGTGAGTGCAAAATAATAAAATTCAGTAATAATAAATCCAATTAATAAAAATTAAACTCATTTATAATTATGCTAGTTTGACCAATAACTTTTGATCCTGTAAAAGATGGGACTATATATTCAAATGGTTGTTTTGAAAAAACAAAACAATTAAAGATGAATTGAGGATGAAATCGTACACTTCAATCAAGTCCTAATTACATCATTTTATATCTATCCTGGCAGCAAACAGCAAAAAATGTACCATTCAAACAACTATGAACCCAACTGTAAATAAATACATACCTGCTCAAAGCCATCAAACGCACAGCTACAAACAAACACAAAACTACAAAAATTCACAAATACACTTACCTGTAATGGAACAGTAGCTCTGCTGGTGTGGAGGTGAGCTAAGGTCAGCAAGTCTACAAGAATGCGAACACCATTTGAGTCCATTACGTCCTTGACATTTTTCTGTTAAAAAATTACATTAAATTAAACAAACAATAATTATCGAAACACAATAATACACACAATGGTGCAAAAAGAAACACCACCACCAGTGAGTGATTGTTCTGTAAGTAAAAGCGCTTTCCTGATAAAAGAGGTCTGAGGAAAATAGCCCACTTGGTTTGAGCTGTCAGGAAGGATAAAGTTCACAGGAATCACACTTCTCCCCATTCTGATGTTTGACTATAAATATTTAAGTTCACAAGGAAATATCTGATGTGTTTTACCTTCCATTATCAGTTCAGTTTGGATTAAGAATTCTGTTTACTCACAAAGTGTCTTTTCTGTGGCTTGATTCCCTCCAAACAATAAGCCATAAACAAATGTGTGTAAACTTTTAGAAATGTGTAAAAAACTAATACCAATAGCACAGACACAACTAACACCACATGCTAGACATTTCTAGCAACTAGCCACATCCTTCACTAGCACCCGGACACACCTTGATGCATCAATCAACCAGCATCTGTTACCCTAGTCTTGGCAATTTTACATTCGGGAACATTATCCTGAAATTGTACACAAATTGTAGATTGTAAATTGTATTTTAGCGAGCAGTTTCATATGCGCAGTCTAAGAAAAATCTGTACTTTGAGCTGGAGAGATTACGTATCCAACACAGACGTCCTACAACGGTGCCAGATCACCTCCATCGAGGACATCCTGACTCAGGGTGAGCTCTGCCGGTGTGGCCATCTAGCAAGAATGGGAGATGAGAGAATTCCTAAGGTCTTCTTCTTCAGAGAACTATGTGAGGGGCAAGCGTTCCACAAGGAGACAGCGTAAGTGGTACAAGGACATTCTGAAGGCCCCTCAAGAGCTATGGTATCAGTCCCACAAACTGGGAATGCATCACTCATGAGAGGAGCTGCTGGCTCACATAACTAATAACTCACAGAGAAGAAAAAGCACCAACACGTAGCAATTACAAATCGCACAAACCAAATTCCACCACTGATGGACTTACATGCAACATCTGTGACAAGACATGTTATTCTCACCTCAGTCTCATCAGTCATCAACAGGATTAGTTAGAAGCTTGGCGGAGGACATTTATCTCAAGCGATGAGTCAGACCATCAAATGTCCAATGTGTTTTGTCTTCCATTATCAGCTCATTTAGGATTAAGAATTCTGACTGGTTACTTACAAGTAAAAACTCACAATGTGTATTGCTTCCCTCCAACCAATGCGCCATAAACTAAAAATAAACTTTTAGTAGCCACATCCTTCATTAGCACCCGGACACCCTGATGCATCAATTCAACCATAATTCGTTACCTTAGTCTTGGTAATTTTACATTCAAGAACACTAATAATGAATATATTATTGAAATCATCCATTTTCTAATTTGTAGCTGCTTTTTTTTGTTTGTTTTTTTTGGAGATTGGTGAACGTCTGCCGAGATGTTCTTTATTTATCCAGTCATGATACTGACCTGTTGCCAATTAACCAAACTAGCCCTTGCCAAAGTCACACACATCCTTATGGTTTCTAAATTTTCCTGTTTCCAGCACACAAATTTGAGAACTGCAAATACATTCCACTGCTTGGCAGGTGCTACTCTAATAAGAAAATCAATGTAATTCACTTAAGTTCTCAGTGGTCATAATATTTTTAATGTCACAGCAGATCAGGGACAATTCACCTCCAAAATGGTCGTGTGGGGTTCAGTGAAACGCAGTGGTAAGTACCTACCAAACTGACTCCAAAAAAGAACAACCAGTGAACTGAGACAGCATGGGTGCCCAAGGATCATTGATGCACATCGGGGAAGGTTAGTAAGTCCAGTCTTACCCCAGAGAAGGACTACTTTAGGACAAACTGCTGAAACTGCTAATGCTAGCCATAACAAAATGGTGCCAGAACACAAAGAGCATTGTAACTTGCTGCATGTGGCCTACAGACCACTCAGATGGTAATGATATGGCTGATTGATGTATACTATTACTTTAACCTACTGTACTTTTAGAGAACACTACATTTGTACCGTAACCTAACAGAGCAATGCATAAGATATCTTGTAAAGCAGACTATAAACTATAAGCTTATCTGAATCTTACATGTTTGCCCAGGTCATGGACATTTTAGACAGTCCCTTACTTTCACCATTACTACATTGTGCAGGTTCTGAAAGATAATTTCTTCAAACTTCAGTTGAAGAAAACTCTATAAATTGATTTTTCGAAATTGTATTTCGTTCTTTTTTTTCAGGGTAAGAAAACACATACTGTGTCCTTTATGTGTGTTCATGTCTTGAGAAATAGTAGATGTGTAATGGCAGATGTCGAACGCACAGTTGACATTTAATATCTGATGCATTCAGATGAGATTCAGCACTGCTAGACCGGTCCTTCTTCCACGGGTCAAGGGAAAAATGCATCTAAACTCTTCTCTGTTTTGGCTCCAAGGTGGTGGAATGAACTTCCTCTGGATGTTCTGACAGCTGAGTCACTGGGTATCTTCAAACGACGGCTGAAAAGCTACCTTTTTTGGCAGTACTTAGACTAGCACTATATTTTTTACACACGCGCGCACACACACAAAATAAATAAATAACTAAATAAATAAATAAAAACCCTGCACACAACATCTATCCACTTAGTTATCACTGATAGTGACTTTAAAGCTTAAGTCTCTCTGGATAAGAGCATCTGCTAAATGCTGTAAATGTATAACCTACTTTACTGAATTTAAGTTACACTGAAATCTGAGTTGCGTTCTTGTAAATACTGATTGTACTGGAGGAGTCTGCAAGGCAATTAAGCAAAGGCTACAACCCCAGCCCTAAATTCTATCAGCATAAACAATACAGTGATATTTCTATACAGGCCCACACGTACAGGACAGCCATGTAAATGTGAGGGTCTTAGGTGGAGGGTGAAGTTAGGCGGGACTGACCTTGTTCAGAATGAGCTTGTTGATGAAGAGAATAAGCCTGTCTCTTTCTAGTTTATCAGTACACTACAAAACAGAATGGAAAACAAAAACAACATTTAAACATTTGGGTTTTCAAAGCACTTTAAATACATAAAAATATTCAAGGCTAAATTTGAATCATAAGTAACATATACTATAATGAAACTTAATCTATATAGGCTCAGTAAGGGAAAAAAAAATTTAAATAAATTTATGTATCTACACCAAAAACTGGGTCAAAGTTAACTGTACACTAAAACAAAGATAATGGAAAAGTAAAAACTAAAACGCTACAGTAAAAACAACGAAGAATGAATGCAGAGGGGACATGTTCAAATATCGGGTGCAAATAAAAGGAGTAGGGTTGAGCCAGCAGATATATGTGAGATGATTCTCACTGGTGTGTTATAACCACTGATGCACTTATGTTTTTTAGTTCTCAGGACCTGCTTTAGCCAGAGAGAGAATGGCATAGCTGCTGAAGAATGTGGCACATCTATATGAAGTGTGAACTTGAACAGGGTCACAGCAGGGAACTCACAGCTCCTTTTCAGGTGTTTGGTTGGTGTTGAACTTTTGAGACAAAGTTAAATGCATGGTGAAAAATTATTGTGAGCATGACACCACTTGTCTCTTAAGTCCACTTTCCCACCCAAATACAACAGGGTTTTGCAATGGTTTCAAAACCAGACACTGTGACTAAATATAACAGTCAGTCCATCATCGACCATCACAAGACACATCAAACCCTTCTGGACCTGTGAACACCAGCAGCGATACTAATCACTGAGAAACAGGCATGATGCTTCTTCAACCACCTTCAGCTGCTGCACCAGCATTAATAAAAGATGTCCTCCATGGATGACGAGGAAGCCATCATGAATCTTTTCATGGCAGATCCCTGGGAAAGGCCAGATGAATAATGGGCCTTATGCTAGCCTTGGAAGGATGCTGCCAGGTCCTGTAACTCATTAAGTATGGTTGTCCATTTTCTTAAATCGTTTACAGTTATTTGGCGTAGGTGAGGTGTGTACCCCTGGACATTTACAAGTATCTACTGGTTCCAGTCAAAATTAAATTCCAGAGGTAAAAGCACAAAGCAGAGATGGCAGTTAGTCTTTACATCACACATCTCATAATTCTTTTGACAAACTGGCCAGGGTTTTGGGCGTTAGTAGGAGAACTGCTCGTGGATAATAATGTTCCAGTAGTGAGTCACAGTGTGGAATGTGTGAGGTGTTGTCTAGAGAAGCCAATGGTGACAGAACCGGACACAGGTTCTACCACAAGCTTTTTGCTAACTGTACAAATTTTCAGAGACTAAATCGATCCGACGGAGCGGTGCACTGACATGGTGTGTGACTATTAACCTGCAGACTGCAAGTTCGAGTCCAGGCTGATGCATGCATCCATTCACAGCCGGGAGTCTATAGGACCTTGCACGGTAAAGAGAGGTGGCATGCTTTTACCTCCCTTTCAAACAAAGTCATCACCAGCCAGTCATAGTATCTGTGAGCTCAGGCATGCAAGGGACATTGCTTTCCCTCCGAGTGGGTTAGGCTGTCCTGAGTACACATGCGTGAGCAGTCCGTAAAAATATGAAGGCAGTATCACATGTCACGGGGGGGGGGGGGGGGCATGCCCCCGCCCCTTCCGGGTGGGGGGGGGTCATGCTCACGCTCCTTCCTGGTTGGTGGTGGTCATGTGACAGTGAGGCAGTAACTGATGGCTGGAAACTGGCTAGAACTAAATTTATGGGAAAGAAAAAACCAGGGTTTTTTATCAAAGTAGTTTAAAACTGGAAATGGATCGACTGGTTCAGTCACTCCATTTATAATATAATCTGGAAGTGAACAGTGAAACTGAATGGGGCAAAAGTAGAAAGCTTTCATTTGAAAGACTCCAGAGTCTTTCTTCACCTATACACAATGGGATCTACAAAATGTAAACCAAAATATAAAATAGTACACTGAAACAGGGGAATGGAAACTTTACACTAAAATGATACACAAGGGGCTGTAAACTAAAAAAAACAAAACAACAACAAATGAATGTATACTACATAGTGAAACAGAGAATATAAAACGTACATTAAACTTTTCAAAAATAAATGAAAGGGAATGTAAACTGCACACTTAAAAATGGGGAGATAAAACATACAAGGGTATGGAAAATATACATGAGTATAGAAAAGAATCCCTACCCTTCAAAATATTTACATATTGTTGCTTTGTAGCCTAAAATCAAGACAAACACATCAAAAAATTCCAGCTGTATTTACTGCAACTTTTAACAACCAAGCAATCGATTAAACAGCAACAGTTAAAAAATTTATAAAAAACAGAATCACTGGGATGGTTAAAGGATTACCCCATTCCTAAAAATTTAATCAGGTCTAACTTATCACCTTCCATTGTACACTAAGCTAATAGGCTTCCACCTGTGAGCAACTGTATTCAATTCTGATTGGTCCAGCAGTAAAATAGATATTTCCAGACCATTCCAGTGCTTAGCAATGCACATGAAGGCAATCAATCCCCTAAGGGGTTGCAAGGTACTGTCGAAAGATCTCAGGGATAAAGTGGCAGAGGTACAATTCAGGAGATGGACTGAAAAAACCAAGCAGCAAAGTAAAATCCCTAATTAAGAAGCACAAAGTGTTTGGTACTACAAAGCCTCTTCCAGGATCAGGCCACTCTCCAAACTAGATGGAAGCGCATGGAGAAAATAGGCGGAGGGGCTACTGAGGTCTATGGCAACTTTAAAGCAGTTTTAGTAGTTTTCAGTAAAGAATGGTCATTGGGTGCATGTGGCAACAATATCACAAATGCTCTTGCTTTTATAGGAGGGTAGAAAGAGCAAAGCCAAGCCTCCACTGAGCTTTGCCAAAACACATCTTGTAGATTGTAAGGCCAAATGGAAAGAGATGTTGAACTGTTTGGCCTCAACAAAACAAATGGAATATCTGGCAGAAAACCAATATAGCTTACCATCCAAAGAACACCATACCAACAGTAAATCATGGACGATGTAATATTGTTTTTTGGTGTTTCTCTGCAGCAAGGACTGGGGAACTTGTCAAGATAGAAGGACAAAATGGAAGGGACAACATTCTGTCGCATTCTAGATGACAACCTGCTGCCCTCTGTCAGAAAGTTATCAGTGGGAAGAAAAGTTACCTCCGAACATGACAGTGACCTGGCATTTTCCACACAATGGCTGAAAAACACAAGGTGGCAATTTGCCAAGGCTTCAATGACTTGAAGATTGGAGTCCATCAATGTAAGCACCCAATTTAACTGAGTTTGAACAGTTCTGTAAGGAAGAGTGGGGCAAATATTGCACAGTCTAGATGTGTCTAGATCTAGACTCCTGGCTGTAGTCAAAGCAAAAGGTGGATCCACAAAGTACTGACACAGGGGTGGTCCTTTAATAATTTCAGTGATTCTGGATGGGGCTCTGGTTGGTCCACCTCCACAAGGTGTTCATCAGCCCGAAGGAGTGCCTCCTATTGGGCTTCCACAAGCTACGGCCCTTCTTGATGAGCCTAAATCGTCTCCGCACCTCAACTGGTCGCTGTAAGGTCCTCAAACAAATAGGACTTTAACATGGACGAAAAAACTACATACAACTGCTGTGAAGAGCAGATGATGCACCACCTGCTGGTCTGCCCTCAGCTCCCACAACCATGATACCCTGAAACCTGGATACCCTGAACAACTAGAGCAAATCATACTTGACACTGGATCAAAGGTGTATTGAGACGCAAGAAGTAGTAGTGATTCTGGTGAAATAGTTTCCAATTTTTCTTGTAAACTGTTGCTATTATATCTTTAACTTATCTGTTCTAAGCTGCAGTGAGTAAATACAGCTGAAAAAAAAAACTATTTAAATCTTCATTTCAGGCTGCAAAGTAACAAAATGTGACAAATTTAAAGGGGATGACTATTTCTAAACTCACTGGAAGCTGAATACTAAGCCTATACATTTAAAGCCTGTTACATACTCTACCCAAACCAACATGAAACCTAAACAATGTGACAGTGACAGATTGTTCCATGCACTGCTAATGAAGATGCACTATATAAATATTACCCTACACACATTAAAATAAACAAACAAAAGAGTTTGCAGAGTGGATTAACTTTAGCAAGGTGTGCAATTTAAAGACCTGTCATCTCTTTGAACTTGTACTTGTATTTGTATGCCTGCAAAGAATATGTAACAGGCTTATAAACACAATAAAAACTTTACACTAAAACTCTATACTAGAACTTTACAATAAAGAAAGGGAATTAAAACAATACACTAAAACAAAGAGAGTATAAACTGTGCATTACCCTGAAAGAAGGAGAATATAAAATGTACACAGACTTTTTATTAAGGTGGAGGTAAGGCCAGCGATATAAGGTATTCTTAATTTCTCATCACCACCCGCATGTGATTTTGGCCCAGCATGAAAAAGTTCGTCACTCATCGCTGATGAAAAACCAGCATCAACAATTTCGTCAGTCCTGCTGACAATCGTTTTTTTTTGTTTAATCAGTGCCCCAAACCGAACAATCTGAAATAAAATGAACACTGACAGGGTCAATGTCGACTGACCGCCCTTCCGCGTGCAAGTTTAGCACCTGCGCATTCTGTGAACAGTGCTATCGAGGGTTGCTTCGAATGAAATTTTCATTTCATGAAGAAAAAGAGTTTGACAAATCTCTTTGTATAAGAACTGGCACTGTGTTGAAGGTTGACCCACATCCCTCACACATTGCGAGTGTAACTATTTTAAATCAGATGGTGAAAGATGAAAGTTGACCAAAAACCCTCTTCCCTTTTCCTAAAGTGGTTGACGAGAAACTAAAAATCTTATTTCACTGGCCTAATGTAGAGTCTAAACTAAAACTGTACACCAAATAAAGGAATGCAAACTGTTCACTAAAACTGTAGACTGGAATAAAGTATGAAAGCTGTACACTTAAACAAATAGCATATCAACTGTGCAATAAAACTGTGTATTAAACCAAACTGAATGATTGTGAACTAATTTATTTGACCAGCTTAGAATAAGAGAACTAACCCTATCCAGCATGCCCACAATGTATTTGGTGTCGGTGAAAGGGCCTATTTCCTCACAGCACTTGCCATATACTATCGTCAGAGCCTGCAGGCACAAACATTTCATTGCCACCTTGGGCGTTAACAGGAACCGATGGTAAAGTTCATTAAAGAACTCGTACCTGCAAAAAAAAAAGTAAAAGTAAAAAGACAAACAGAGATGAATCGTGAAGGGAATTCCGAGGTGATGAAAATAGAAACCAGAATTTTTTTTTTCGAGCCAGTTAGGTCAGGGTTATATTATAAGAAAAACTGAAACTGCTGAGCAAATTTCGAAGACCAAAATAACAGCAGTCAAATCTAAAGTGTGTATGTAATGCTGTGGACGAGGCTATTTACGATCTCTTGATGACTCCAGACTCTTCATTCTCATCCTCCTCTAACAGCAAACGCAAATAATAATCCCCAATTTTGATTTCATCAGAAAGGCACTCGTACTTCACCTAGAAACAGAAACACAAACGTATATACACTGGCCATATGTTCTGAATACAAATGCAATTCCATAAGCTGCAAATATGCTTATTATTAATGCTTGATGGTTTCCTAAACAATATGCCCACAAATCTAGAATGCCAAGTTTATGTTTATATTACATTAATTCAAATTCATTTGTCACATACAAAATCATACACAGTACACTATGTAATGAAATGCTTGTTACGACTATCCTAAAATTTGAAGAATAAGCTATCAATATCAAGAAGAAAAGAACAATTAAAATAACTATAACTATTTAAAGAACTTTATAGTTAAAGGTCAATATAAATATAAAAATGTAAAATATAAAATAAAATGAAATATACAAAATAAAAATAAAGTATAAAATAAAATATAGGATACAAAAATATATAAAATGAAATATAGACACAATATAAATGCAATATAATGAGATATAAATGCAGTGTAGATTTTACAAGTAATACTGTATGTAAAATGTCAAGTGTCAAGTGTCTGTGTGCAGTGTCAAGTGTCTGTCAAGTGTCAAGTGTCTGTGTGCAACAATCAGCTGAGGTGGAATGTAATGTTTCACAATGTAATTACATTACACTATATTATATTTTACTATAAAGTGACCCAAAAAAACTCCCATATTTCAATGGTTACTGAAAAAAATGAAAGATAATTAAATTATTAGTTGTAAACATGAAACTCCATTCAATGCCAGTTTTTATACATCATTATTTGCCTACATGAAACTTCATCGAAAGTGCTGAGAGAAAAGTTTCCAGATGGTGTGATCTTACTGCATGGCGATGGTGGGTGGCCGGCCCTTCCCTTTCCCCCTTATAATTTTTTTCTGCTAGGCTACCTTAAATCAAACTCTCCTGTTACACATAAACATATGTATATTTTCATTAACAGGTGGTTTTTACTTACATTTTTGAAGTTGCAATCTACTCAAATTTGTTTAATAGTTTGCATTAGCTGATTGAAAAGACTGCCGTTTCACTCTCACGAGTGTGCAAAATTGCAATAGGACATGAATTTGTCAGTTGATATATAAATAGGCATATCTGCACAAAATATGAGCTTCTGATCATATACATCAGACAAACATTGGTTCATTATCATGAACAAATCATATAAAGTCTCTTAAAGACCAGCAGGTTTACTTTTAGGATTGCCCTGTAGTAGAGTTTTTAATTATGGGATATTTTGGGGATCATTACATGTAATCTCAATTAAAATCCATTTCAGTTCTATGTAAGAACACAGAAATGAACACAGTATGTAATCTTTTAAATTACATACTGAACATATGATGTTAATCACACCCATTCACTTTTTCGCCTGACCACAAAATTTTTAAATGTTTTCTAGAACATAAACATCATTCTCAGAGTTTGCCTTACTGTATTTCAGTCACTGTAAGCAGCTGAAGCATGTGAGTTCAGAGGTAAAATTCAGTCCCTGTCACTGATCATGATAATACCAAAAAGCGCACAAAGTGTCCTTTTTGCAAATAAACACATCAATTCTCACCCTCATGTTTTCTAGCATACCTCTGCTAAATATTAAGGCACCTCTTCCATAAAACCATAAAGACATCAGATTTATTCCAGTCAAAAATAACTAAATTATTGTAAAAAGAACTATATTAATGATGGTGATGCTTATCCACTTTGGATTTAGGATGCAACCATAGCAGTACATCATAACAGAAAGAGAGACACAGGCGCAGAGTCCGGCTACAGCGTACACCGATAAATGGTCTGCCTATTACAAAAATATTTACATTTAACAATACTTACCATTGGTTAAAAACATTTCCAAAAACTAGAACACTGAAAATTCACAAATAATTTTTGTGCTGTATTTAAAATGCCTACACAAACCTCAAACTCTTGATGATTCCAGGAAATTACACTAACACTCCCAAGCTCTTGGTCTACGCTAAAGGAGCGCATTTCTCCCTCCAGAGCTTCACGCAGCTCCTCCCGGGTCTTCAGGTTCCAGATTAGATTTGAAAGTGCATGATCCAAATGAAATCTGTAAACATACACAAGCACAAACCCATGCAATTTATTCACAGTATAATTTCTAATAACCTTCATTAAGTAAGGAATGAGATGTTTTCACCATTTTCAGTATGTATCCAGTATATTCATTGAGAATGCAATGCTTAAAACCTAATATTAGACTAAAATTAATTATAAAAAAAAAAAAAAAAAACTAAGGCAATGAAATAGAATAAGCTGAAATGGCCACATTAATTCCGCAAGAACAAATCAAATTAAACTTATAAACATAAACACCACACCCAAGAAACTGTGTCCAAACTTTTGACTGGTAGTGCGTGTGTGTGTATACAGAAATCAAAGAGCTCGGGATTTATTTATTTTTTAACAATAAGATTATCACTTTTATTCATTCTAAAGCCATAACTTACATTAAAACAGATAAACAGAACGTATAGAACAGTTGTTTATTTTACCGTTTTGATGAAACATGTACTTGAGTTTACACTCTGATTTTAATGACAAAACAGCTTATGACATCACACTGTTTTGATCTTGCTACAAAAGCAGTAAGCGTAAGTGATTTTTTTATTTTTTCAAAGCTGTTTCTGTCACAGCTTCAGGAATAGCACAGCAAAAAAACTAAATAAAAAACTGGACTCAATTCCCTATTGTTTTCAAATTATTTAATTGCAACATTGAAAAATGCCTTTTCAGGCATCTGTCTGTTTTCTGCCATATATCTATATCTATATATATATATATATATCTATATCTATATATATATATATATATATATATATATATATATATATATATATAT
>JAOUQZ010000025.1:8656421-8663921 GCA_028564935.1 Neosilurus hyrtlii
CTGTAATGAAATGAGCCAGTAGATTAAGAAGATAGAGGTAAGCACAAATACTAAATTTACCAAAAATATTTATTGCTACTAAAGAAATTAGAAAAGGGTAACTAATCTGTTCAGAAGAACATTAAACAGTACCTGTTTTTAAAACTGTTAGATTTTCCACATTTGGAATGCATCTCTAGTATGTATATGAGTTCTACTGAATTTCTCTTTCAAGCTCTTGAAGATTTTTAGAAAGATTACTAGAGTTATCTTTCCTTTCTGGCTACCCGGGGTGTTGAAATATGAGTGGTCAGATTCTGTGGGACAGTGATTCATTTCAAAAGAAAAACAGCACACAAAGTGGAATGGGAATTCAAGAGAAGCATATGGGTACCTTTACATTAAATAGTGAATGCTCACAGTAGGATATATTTATCTATACAGAAAGATACAAACTGCTGACTCATGTGTATGTGGTACCCTTATGTGAAGTACTTATACAGACAAAGTTGTGTGCACAAAATCTTGTTTCTGTATCAAACGGGTATTAAAATCTGAAAAATAATATACCAGGTTTTTGGTTACATTAATCCTTTTTGCTATAAATATACTGTATTTTTTATAATACAGGAAATAAATATTTTCATAAAAATGTATTGTGTTTTCTTTACTTGTATGTGTTAAAAAATATTTAAAATACTTGTATATAAAAACAATTTTACAGCATTTCATTCTTTGAGCTCCCAAGTGTTAAAAATGTCACATTTAGATGTCATCTCCAGTACATGGGGGACCCACAGGTTTGTGATAACAGCTGAAAGAGACTTATTATACTCAAGAGTAAGCTCTGGAGGTGATCGAAGTGCATGCTGAAGTTTTGTTGTGCTGTTAAAACCTGTGCTTTTATTAACATGAACCCAGCAATAAAGAATGTGAAATGAAAACGTCATCTCCAGTACAAGTAGTTCTGATTTATTAGCAGTACCAGGATTCAGATTCTCATATTTCATAATGACAAAGAATTTGCCATGTTAAATGTGGTTAAGTAGATAATACTTTAAGTATACATAATATTTGAATGGATTTTAAGATACCTGGAAAATGTCATCTTTAGTACAAAGTAAAACGTACTAAAAAATTTTACTTCAAAATACTATTTTTTAAAGTTTAATAAATCAAAGGATATATTTACCTTTAATTATAAATAACCCAAGTCAAATTCCAACCTCGAGTATGTATTCATCATGAACTGGAGCATGCCTCAGCCCACAATCTTTCTTATGGCCAAGAAAATCTCTGAACTGTATGTAGTCCCAGAAAAAATCATCCACAGGCATGACACAACACTTAAAATTTTCACCCCATGGGACTTCTTACTCAACGTTTAATGTGAAAGTGACCATATACTGGCCTCTCGTACTACCCTTAGAAAGCATGGTGTTCTCGGCTGGGTATTATTCCTGAATCTCTGATACCTCTGGGATCAATTTAAAATTAAGGACAATAATTATATGTGACCCATCACAGTGAAGTGAGTATTAAGTCAGAAATTATTGAATATTTTGTTGAACTTTAAATGTGATTTTCTCCAAAGTTAAATGCTCAAAAGGCTGAAAATTCCTGCCAGGTTTTGATTAATTACTTCAAAAATAGACATTTATGTTTGATAAAATTTGTTATCATTTTAAAGTTTAGGATATCAGCTACAAAATGGTACCAACAACTCAAAATTAATAATTTCCCACTTAATACCTACTTTGCTGTGATGGGTCACATATTACATATTTCTAGTTTAAATGTGTGTGCAATTTTACCAGAATTCTCTTCAGGAGGTTCAAAGCAACAGGATTTTCAGCTGTCCACAGGCCAACAAGGTGACGACTCAGCTGTCTATAAGCAACACAACAGCATTATTGTTTTTTTAACTTCCTTTATTTAAATCCCACAAAACACAATAAGATCATTGTTGTAGTGACCATGAGCATTTTAATTTGCCATATTAAGCAAGCTTGAGAAGAAGTCTGGGATATGGTGCTGATTGGGGCGTGTTTACCTGTTCGCTAGCATCCTCTGATCAGCGCTGACTGTAAACATGGATGTGTGCAGATGCCTGAGTAAAGCACCTTCACTCAGTGCTAAGTCTTGCATCTTTGTGGCTATTTCTTTATCCCCCTCCTGAACACACATACACATAAGTAACCTGTTCACACAAAGGACAATGAAACTTTCTAAATGAATGAAATCTTACCTCAATAATGGCCTTCATAACTAGGCCTGCACCCTTCACTATGGCCATAGAGGGATGCTGGAGGGGCAAAGGCAACAGATCAGAAAAACATTCAAGATATAACATTTAGCATGCATGACTACATGGTCAAATGTTTGTGGACAGCTGAAAATCACACACATGGACAGGCCATCCCCTAATTGTCGTCACAAATTTGGAAGCACATACCACTATAGCATGCCTTTTCATGCTGTACCGCATTATAATTTCTCTTCAGTGGAACTTAAAGGGGAATTAAACCCAAACTTGCACACAGTGTATTTCACTTTTTACATCAAAAAGTATTACTGTTCATTCATGGAAAAAAAGAGTAATAAATCCTCACACATGTTGTACATGATTCATGTTGAAGACACTGTAAACAAGAAAGTGTTTAGCATATAAATGAACTGGGGTATTTTCCATGCCTGTAAACGAGCAGACATGTGTGGTGTATGTAAATGTAATGTAGTATTATGTGCAGATGGAGTTTTCTTTTATTCAGAAGTTCATTAGTTTAATATCTGTATACTGTTATTATTGCCGTTATCTTTCCTTACTGGAACTGACGGGTCCACATCTTATTCTTGTGATTTGGCACTCTTAAAAGAGTGAAACGGACTCCAAAGGGTGGCTTTTTCAAACAGGCTATAATAAAGGCTTTTTAAAGCTATAAAAAAAGGAAAGCCTTCCAAACTCTCCTGACATTGAACATATGAATATTTTCATCATCATGTGGTTTTTACTTGCAACTTTAAAAATGTAACAGTGCCTAACCCTAGCAATGCTTTTTTTTTACTGAATGGTCAAATCCCCACAGACATCCCTAGCATAAACACTGTAGAATACTTTGCCACAGACCTGAAATAATTTGAAGAGTGTGCGCCCAGTAGAGGCTACCATCTCCAGCAGCATGTCAAACTGCTGACCTTCACTTGTCTCGCTGTAAGGCGCACAAAGGGCAAAGGTCAAGAAATCTAGCAGTGCACTGATCACTAATGCACCTGTACCATGGTCCTGAAAATAGGGAAAAGTTGGAAACAATGTTAGTTGCAAATAAAATTCAGAAAAATTCATATTAGATTTCTTTTAGGCTACCAAAGTCTATTATTTAACTTCTAAATAGATATAAAAAAAGTTACATAAAGGTGATCTACTAAGCAACGTACCACATTGCTAATGAATTTCTCCAGAAGGCTTTCCAGGAACTTTTTGGATGATAGAAGAGAGGCTTTGTTCAGCTGCTCCTGCCTCAAGTCATAGTCATCATGCATTGGCTGTAGGGCAACAATACACAACTAAACAGTAAATGGTGATGAATTTAAAAACACAAAAAGCAGATATGCATTCACCGTCCGCTTTATAAGGTACAGTAGATATAAAATAGTCTACACACCCCTGCTAAATTAAAAAATACCCCTGTGAATTAAAAAATAAGACCAAAAGAAATCATTTCTGAACATTTTTCCACCTTTGACTTATACAATCCAATTTAAAAAAACTAAAAACCTTTAATGGAAAAAAATATTGCATAATTGTGCACAGCCTGTTATAATCGGGGATGTGACTGTGATTAACCCCAGAGTGTCTCTGATTATTCCCAAATAAACCTCAGCTTTCCTGGTAGCATTTTCCCAAAAATTATTTATTTGTATCTTACAGCAAAAACCATGGTCTGCGCAAAGCTTACCAGAAATATTAGAATATTAGACGATATTAGGGTTATCATTCTTGAAAGGTCCAAGGCATTTGATGTACCATTGAACACAGCGAAGACAGTCATCAACAAGTGCAAAAAATATTGCACAACAGTGACATTTCCAAAAACCGGACTTCCCTTTCACATTGATAAAAAGACAGACAGAAAACTTGTCAAGGAGGCTTGACAAGAGGCATACAGAAAAATTCCTGCAGGGATTTCTGGCAAGTACTGGATGTGTATTACTTGTGATAGCATTCCCAGATATTCTTTATATGTCCGATATGTGTTTCCATACACAGAAAAACATCCAACCCCAACTAGATTTTGCAAAAACCCACACCAAGTCTCCCACCAGGTCTGATCTTTATGAGCTTCCTGGCCATAATTTAAGGTACTGTCTGGTGCAAAAACACTGTACATCACAAAAAGAACCCCATACCCAGGGCGAAGTAAGGTGGAAGCAGCATGATTGCTCCGGCTGAAATTGGGGCTGTAGTTGAGGTGGAGGGAACTATGAACAGTTCCAAATACCAGTTAAATTTGCCACAAAAATCTGAAAAACCACCACTGGGAGGGGTACTTTCGTGAGGGCCACCCACACCAAACCACAACTCCCTGAAGGCCCCAGCCTCCCTTAACAGCACACTCACAAAAAACTAAAGCTAACATGATGCAAACGCAGCTACCGCTAAGCTAATATAGAGCCAGAATGAGGGTAACGTACTTATAACCTCATTCACTTTACGTGAAGCTAAAGTAAAGCTAACAACAGCTTTGAAGGAGCGGTTCATCAATAAGTCTGACCAGATGTTGTGCAGATAGCTTCCAACACTCGATGTGTACGAGGCAAGAAGAAGTAAAAGGACCAGTAGGTAGTACTGGTGGCTTTTTAAAGTGGCTCGGCATTTAAAGATTCGAAAAAGATGATGTCACAATGTCATTAAGTTCACATTTCCCCCAATCATTCTCACACGTTGTTTCAACATTATATGAAGAATGTCACTTGTATAAATGTACAGTTGAACAGGGGGTTCCTGTGTGTCTAAGAAAGAGTTTACTTGCAAGATCAGCCAGCCACTTACACACATGAGAGCACAGAGCATGTCGATAGCAGCATGCGTCACTCCATTATTGTTCCTCTTTAGTGCTTTAACAGTCTTCACACCCAATCTCTCCCTAAACCTGAAACACACATTCACACCAGTGAACATCATGAAATTAGCACAGATAACATAGTTATGCATACATCAGATCCATGAACCATACAGAATTGAGAGAGTGAGAGAGTACGTCTGAATGAGATTAATGAGAAAGTGTCCAGAACATATAAAACAAATGAGACATAAAAAGGAATACAGGCAGAGAGAGGGAAAGATATAATCAACAGACCGTTTAACCAGTAACATAAACAGCAATATCAATAACTGTAGTGCAGTAACGAGACCTTCATGGGCTACAATTGACCTGGTTACAGCAGGAAGAATCTGATATATTACAACGGTGCTGTGTTTAACACAGCTATTTAAATGAATTCTCAGTAATTAGAATTTTCAGCAATATCAACTCCGCCTTGAGTGAATAATTTATTCCATGTACTGTCATTTTTGCTAGGGTGAATTTTATTATTATTATTGTAGTAGTAGTAGTAGTAGAAGTGTGACATACTTAGGGAGTTGGGTAAAGGCCTGAAAGCCAGCTTTAGAGGCAACGAGTCGTCTGATGGCCTGGAACTGCGCCTCTAGTTCAGCATTAGGCCCACCCTGCTCAACATCCTGGGAAAGTAGCGCCAAAATGCCATTGTTGATCAGTTTCTCTTTGTTCTCTGAAAAAAGGCCCTGCAAATGAAGAAATGCAAACACACATAAACTTACACAGCCTATGAAGCACATGCAAGGATTGGGTTCCTGAGCAGAAGAACTACCATTCTGCCACTGTCAGGCCCCTGAGCAAGGCTCTTAACCTTCAACTGCTAAGTTGAACACATAAGATTTAAAAAAAAAAAAAAAAAAAAGTCTGGATAAGGTGACTGCCAAATGCCATAAATATAAACATTGTTGTAAAATATTATTTATAGAATTTTCTTAGCAAGCTTGTATAATTCCTAATTACACAACTCCTGAGCAGACCACAAGTAATCCATTATACTAAATTTAAAATAAAATTATGTTTGGGAACAAATTTTATGGTTAAGCAAATGGCTATTCCAACACAAGGTGTGCAGGCTTTCGCAGGAAAAGAAAAGCAGGTCACTTCGATCTGACTTAGAACTAATTGTATACAACTGTATTAAAAATATGGTACAGGAACATAAAACATTCAATTATGGAAAAAATAAAATACAACCTCTTTTATTCTTGTGTTTTATTTATCAGGGGCTAAAAAACACGTGTGAGGTCCTCACCAACTTCACCCCCTGCCCCTCCCTGGTACCAATGTTTAGCTGTTTGTCCAAGAAGTTAACTAGCATTCATTCTGGGGCTTTAACCTGTTTGTGTCTCTGTTATCGTGACTACAGCCAGGCAGGTATCCCACCTATAACACGCTGCCCTGCTGTAAACCTGGATACAAAAGCGGATACAAATGGGAAATTTTTAAACCCATCTACTGAAAAAGTAACTTAGCTAGGAGCTAAATAAAACACAACTAAACAATCTTATACCACCACATGTGTCTTTATTCCTACTAATAATGGATCATGATTATCTTAAAGGGGAACACAATGTTCACTGAGTGTCCCGATTTATATAAACAAAAGCAGTTAAATATTGCAGTGAAGAGCAATTGTTAGTCATATTATTTTTACCAAGAAAATTAACCAGGATTTTATTCCCCTTAATCAGCTCTTGTCTGTTTCGAGAAGCACGAGATCCTACGAGAAACTTTGTGATTATGATGTTACATCGCCCACAGCGTCTATAATCCATTGTGAAACACATGCTGGATAATAAAGGACCGGCAATACCTCATTTTATAGATTTTGGTTGTTCAAATCATTAAGAAAGGAATTAAGATGTTCCTTACTAGAATTATCTGTAGAATGAGTGGTCGAAGCGAGAACGGACTGATGTTAGTTATATACAGAAGTTCTAGCCAAATCATAATCACCTTGTGTGCAGAGAACATTGTCCACAATATGCATTTGTTCAGGACCTGGCTGTGGAATTAATAAGGTCGAAACTGAAACTAAAACTCAAGGAAGATGCTGTTACAACAGTACAACAAAAAACACTCCAGGAGTGCATGTAAGTGCGAAAAAGAGCACCGGATTAAGAGGAAAGAGAGAGAGGTGAGTCAGATCATATGCGTGTGAGAGTGGTTTGCGTTTCACGGCCATGCGGCAGTTTTGAGTGATCTCGGTGAGTCTTATATCGTTCATACCAAACAGAGATTACTTACCGATTTTAAATGGACGAAACAGGTTCCAGGAGATGGACCAAAACACTGAAAAAACCTAAATGATACACGATGGCTGTATTGCTGGGAATAACTGATGGAATGCACCACTTTCAAAGTTTCTCTGTATATTTCACGTGTGACCTCCATTTGACTGTCT
>JAOUQZ010000025.1:8668921-8672883 GCA_028564935.1 Neosilurus hyrtlii
CACTCAAAAAAGGGGCCAAACCAAGTAGTGAGTACATATGCATGATTATACTTTTCAGAGGGCTGACACTTCTGTATTTAAAATCATTTTTTTTATTGATTTCATGTAATATTCTAATTTACTGAGATTTTGGATTTGGGCTTTTCATAAGCTGTAATTCATAATTCTCAAAATTATAACAAAAAAGGCTTGAAATATTTCACTTTGCATGTAATGAGTTTATATAATATATTAGTTTCATCTTTTAAGTTGAATTATTGAAATAAATTAACTTTTGAATGATATTCAAATTTTTTGATTTTCACCTGTATCTGCATTTTATTCCAAAAAGAGTCCATACTCCTGTTGTTACATTGAACTTTAATCCTTTGTATTTTACTGCTATAGATTTTCCCCCTTTTCCTACTTGTATACAAACAAACACAGAAAGAGGTGCACAGTAAACATGTATTTACCAAAAATATGCCAAGTGAGGCAAGATTTATAAATGAATTTTTGACAGTACAAACCATCATTTGGCATTTAAAAATTACTGTTAGGATTAAGACACAGAGAAATGTTAGTGGTGGAAAGGTGCAGAAGCAATTGCTTTCACAACAAAATTTGAGAGGGGGAAACCATTTGCCTTAAAGGGCAAGTACACAGGAAGTAATGAGTAATAAGTGACCATGTAAAGTCAGTGAAATGATCGACCACAGGCAATAGTTTCTCATAGTGACACGGCATGGGCAAGTACGGACTGAGCCGAACTTCTAGGCGATGCAATATAAGCGACTACCTACTGGAGCTTCAAGATATCATTGATTGACAGATACCATTAAAATGGAGTTTCCCAAAATATTTACAGGTACATTTAACTCATCCCAATTATCATGCAAACGAGTCTTTGTTCTACACCTGCCACACAATAATAATGGTAATAATTAGCCATTTACTATTATAAGCTAATATAAGCAAAAATAATATAAGCTTATGATAATACAATTAATTTTTTTGTAACCTAGTTTGATAGTGTTATGGATTTACATATCCCGTAAGAAACTAGCGAGATACTGCTCACCATTTCACTCGAAAATATTTGGAAGCAGGAAACATGCCTACAAAACCAGAGCTGGTGACAAGCAATTCGTTCATGTTTTGTGTTGTTTATTCTGAAGTGAATGAGCCCCTATTTTTGCAGCAAATCAAAATTGACTCAGTGAATTTAGGGTTTTTTTTTTAGTGAGACCACACTGACATGAGAAAGGACACGGGACAACCATCCAAGTCATTTTCCATGCTTATGGTGCTCCTCTCAGTAGCTATTACTCTGTACCTATTTGCGACCATGTGCTAAATTCTGCTGTTCTTGGTCAACTGTGTGGGCCATTATTAAAATCAACTGACTGTGTCTGTGTTCATTAGTCTTCACATTGTTAGTAAATCATCTGTAGGACTGGCCACTCCCATAAGTGGTAATTTTTTTTTTTAAATGCATGTATATATGCTCTCATAAGGTAATTCCTGCCAGGAACAATTACATACAGTTAGGTTTTGCTCCAACCCTTTTTCAGCCATCCTTGTTCTAGTTTCTAGTTTACATAAATTCACTGTTTATGTCATGGACAGTCATAAAGGGAGTTTCGCTGGATGCTGTGTATGATTGTATGCGACCAATTTGGTGAGTGTTGATGTAGTAAATATCCAATTTATGTATAGACTACACGGGAACAGTGGAATCTGATTGGCTCGCTATATAGGTATAATTGTGGATCGAGGTGAATGTTACCAAATATTCCCTGAGGTGGAACTTCCACCAAGCCTGAGGTGTATAACTGTTTTAAGTTTATACTACATAGGCACCTAAGCAAAAAACAAACAAACAAACAAAAAAACCCCACCAAGCTAAAATGAGAATTTTGTGATTCGTTTTTTTAATTAATTAATTACTATTTTTAAATCATGAAAAACACAGACAAACTTCCACAGCAGGTGCAGAGCACAGTTGCTCTGTGAACAGTTGCATAAAAGCACATCTTTAAACCATTTTCGGAATTTTGGTAAAACTGTGCAGTAATATAGTAAAAATCAAACTGAAAATAGACCCGTATGCTTTATTTTTATTACTTTCTTTATATAAAAACAGGACTGCAGGTGCATAACGGCATCTCTTTAAACCCCCTTCAGGTATAAATTTGAGGTAAGAGTTCAGTGGGCTACACATAAGAAACCCGTCTTCATAAAGGTTTGTTTGCACAATGACTTAAAATTTTACTATATAAACTACAATGAGATGTCTATTGTGTATATTTACATATTTCTACTGAAACGGTTCAAAACTGCTATGTGATTTAAGATGAGTTAACGGACAGAAGCTCTGGATGAGCTGTGGGGCTAACGTGAGTGATTTTGGCATCGTCATTCAATAGTGAGCCACATACTATACAAACACAGAAGAAAACAAGCTCTGTAAAGGTGTGTCTGCACACTAATTCAACCTTTTATAATATACTACATGGAAATATGAAAAAAAAACAAACTAAAATGTCATTTTCATTGTGTATTTATCGAATTTTAAGGTGAGATAATAATGCCGATGCCTGCTTGAGTGCTTGTGACAACCTGTGAGTGGGTGTAATTTGATTCATGTATTATTCACTCAGAAAATGAGTTATGATCCTGAGAGAGCAAACAAATTAGATCACGTTATTCCTGTGTAATATATAATAATGGAAATTAGGCACCTCACAAACCCAAAATGATGCTTGAATCAAAATGGCAGAAAAAAAAAAATCAAAAACAAAAATCCCCTCGGCCACTGATTCTGAAATTAATCCAAATGCCATCTCAGAAAATAGCAAGAAAGCTGTGGAATACGGCCTTCGTGATTTCAAGGGTTTAAAAAAAAAAAAAAAAACTTTTTAAAAACTGGTCAAATCAGTTTCAAAAGATGGCGTAGATGATCGAGATGAGCGAGAAGCAATGAGGATATACCAGAACAGCCTTTCTGGAATAGCTGCACGCCTGTGTATAAATATCCTGCAACTTACATCGAGAAAAAAATGAATGAGATGGCAGAGAAGAGAAGTGAGTGTGTAAATGCCTATTTTCTGTGTGGTGAATTTTTTTAATTCAAATGTATCATATTAAAGACATGGAAGTTTATACAGCCATGCTTTTAATTTTGTATTGGATGCTATTTATTGATTTCATTTTCATCTTTTTATTGATGTTTGATTACATGTGGTCACTTTCCTGTGTTCCTGACACTTGTACTGATGGGTTATTCCATATGAAATCAACCAATTATCAGAAAGTGCCCCACCTGACCTTAGAATCCAAAGGTTTTACAGATTTTTTTTTTTTTTAGCCATTCATATATCACACATAACATAACATAAGCCCTTTACACAAAGCAATTCACTGGGTAGCACATAAAATTTTTATAAAATATGATGTGATTTTTGCATAATGGGAGGCAAAAAGTGGCATTTTAGAATTTTGTGATGTATAAAATGTCAACTTTTTTATTCTCTGTAACACAATGGTCAAAAGGTGTCATTCTTTTTTTTTACCTTTTGCATAGCTGGAATGAACTTCAAACCATATGGAATGGTTTAGCGAGTGAAGAAATTTAAAATATGTGAACACTAATCCTAAAAGGTTAAATGCTGTAATCAAAGTAAAGGACGACCACACTAAATATAGACTTAAAAAAAAAAAAAAAAAAATAGAGACTGTTATTTTTGTTATTACTATATATTGTTGATTGTTTATTTATTCTAATCAATATGATTCAATATTACATGAAATAAACACCTGAATAGTATTTGGTATGTAATTTATCTTCATTGTGTGTGTAATCATCACGGCATTTTGTAATTTATTCACTGGCCAAACCATTCCAGAGAGAGAGAGAGAGAGAGAGAGAGAGAGAGAGAGAGAGAGAGAGAGAGAGAGAGAGAGAGAGAAAGAGAGAGAAA
>JAOUQZ010000025.1:8679780-8698026 GCA_028564935.1 Neosilurus hyrtlii
GGGGACAGCAGTGACAGCTCGGTGATAGTTACCTAGCTACCATACCATAGCTACCTTTGGATCAGTAATCCAGCACCCTACCACCTTTTGTTTCCAGTTTTTCTCAAATAAAGATAATCAAACTTTAATAACATTTAAATTTTACACACAGCAGATTAAAAACAAATGCAGTAGGGTATGCTTAATTATAAAAAGCAATTACAGCAAACAGATGTAAAAAAAAAATCACTTTTTTTACAATATTGTTTAATATTGTTAACAATATTCAATAGTTTATATGTATTATTTGAAAATGTTGTTTAGTATCAATAATAATATTAAACAAACATTCATGATGGGGGATAGATGTCATGGACACAGGGGTGGGGGCCATAGTGTCACAAAGAAAAGGGGAGAAGCTGAAGATGTATCCATTCGCGTACTTCTCTGATAAGCTCTCAGTGGCTAAAAGGAATTTTGATGTACGAGACTGTGAGCTGCAGGCCATAATGCTGACCTTAGATCAGTGCCATAATTGGCATGAGGATGCCAAATCCCCCCTTGTTGTCTTTACTGGCTAAAATAACCTACAGTACCTATGCAAGGCTAAGCGACTGAATCCCAGACAAGCTGGATGGACTGTCCTTCTCATATTTTAACTTCCCACTTTTATTGTCATGGGTCCTGCAACACCAAAGCAGACTCTTGTCATAACAGTTCTTCACACCTGATGAGCCGCTCTAGCCAGAACTGATTCTACCAGCTCATTGTTTTATCAATGCATGGGAGTTAGAATTTGACAAGGAAATCAAAAACACCCTGTCATCCAACATGCCTGCTGAAGCTAGTAAATCACAGGGGCAAATGTTAACACCAATAGTTTTTCTTGCCGCAGAGAAATTTCGAACTGTGCTTACAAGGCTTGTGCTCTGTACCACTTGTACTTTACTCCCACACCATCAACTCTACCCTCAGAGACTCAGCATTGACAGAAAACCTGCATATACTTTGTTTTCTCTGTTGGATTCTTGACGCAAGTGTTAGCATACAGTTCTAAAGAACATTAGAGTACGTCATGGACTGGACGGGCTACCTGATGGATCCCAGCCAAAGACATTCTTGACCCTAGTCACACTGACAAGCCAGGTCCACATTCTTGAGGCTGTCCGAAAAAGAGAACTCCTTGGAGGAGGTTCTGTCACAGGTTCCTCACAGTGCACTCAATACTCACACCTCATAGATCTCAGTCACCAGACTATTGACACTCTTTTCACATAACATATCTGTGTGTCTCACCCAGCATATGCCAGTGTATAGAAATTCTTTTGGCATTTGCTGCCATACGCTGACGTTTGTTTGGACATTGCAGGAATGGCCTCATTAAGCCACCCCAAGCAAGTTAATTTGAAGGGAGCTGGAAAGACATTTCTGTTGGAGTCTTGTAATGAATTGGGACTGGAAGACCTGGATCCTGAGGCTTCTTGGGATGCAAATTTTTTTTGGGATGCAGCTGAGGTAAAGGTATGAGCAGAAGAGATGGAGTTGGAAAAGAAATCTTGCATCTTTTCCTGGAGGATGGCTGCATCTTCTCGGGCATCTGCTTCATGCACCCTTGAACTTTGGCATCTTCAGGCGTCAAGTCGTGGATCGTGTCTGGGATGAGAATTTGTTGAGTCAGTGTGTGAAGGTTTTATACCTGCATACAAACGGTATGTAATCGATTTAAATTTGCAGATCATACAAAGAGTGTTTCCCTGCGATGGCCTGGCGACCTGTCCATGATGTACTCTGCCCTCGCTCAGAGTCGGCTGAGATGGGCGCCAGCCTCCCCGCGACCCTAATTAGGATTAAGCGGTTCAGAAAATGACATGACATACAAAGAGTGTACACAGCTCATGAGCTATCCAGTTTGAATCTATTTGATTGGAATTTTGAGTGAATTTGGACTTTTGCAATTCTTTTATGTTTGTTTTTTCAATTTGTTAATTGAAAGAGTGTAAAGACTGCTTACACATATGCAAAGCATTACTCATTTCCACCATTTCCTAGGTCTTGTTTACTGTGTTTACCACTTTTGGTAAACTCCAACTTTTGGTGTGTCTGTAAAGGTAGTAAACTGGGTGTTTGGACTGTGTTTTGACACTTTTCTATCATAGACAGCAACCTGAAAATCCACAGCAACCTGAAAATTTGCCATTTTAGGCCTTGATCCGTTTGGGGATCTCTGTGGTGTTCATAGTGTTGTAAACAGGTGTATAAATACTGAGATCACGTGACACTTAGATTGCACAGAAGTAGTTCTTATTTAACTAATTATGTGACTTCTGAAGGTAATTGATAGCACCAAACCTAATTAGGAATTTCATAGCAAATGGGGTGAATATATGAGCATGCACCACTTTTTTCCTCATTTCACTTTACCAATTATTTTGTGCAGGCCCATTATGTAAAATCCAAGAAAAATTCCATTTAGACTACAGGTTGCAAGGCAACAAAAAGGAAAAAATGGCAAGGGGTGAATACTTTCGGAAGCCACTGTAAACCCAGTCATTTAGCCATCACAGTGTGTCCCTTTGTCAAAATCATTTACACTTACTCATTTCTAATGCTTCCAACACATCAGTTTGAAATTTGACTGTTCATTTTCTGTCTAAAATGGTACACTCTTTGGCAGGTAGAAATGTAACAAAATAAGCAGTGGTTATAATTTTATTATCAGTATTCATAATGATTTTAATGTTACGGCTGATCATGGAAAGAGAAACTGGGAAATTCATTCTAAAAAAAATCTTTAAACAAATCTATTTACTCTAACTTTCTTTGCAACAATATTAACTGGAAAAAAGCACTATACACATGAAATTTTACTGAATTGAAAAAATATAAATAGCAGGAAAATTAAAAAAGGAATTTTAATTCTTTTTATTTGATTATTCTAATTTTTAATTAGAAATGTAAAAATGGACAGTAAATTGTACACAGAAGATTAAGAAAATTATTAAATATTTTATTGACTTGTTTAGAAAAACAATACAGGTATATGAAAATCATTAAAGATTATAATTTTTTCTTCACTCTATAATCATGTATTTGCATTTCACTGTTAAACTGATTATAGAACAATTTTACTTCTCCTTAAGAACCCATGATAAATGAAAAAATTAAAAAAATATATTGTGCTTTCATATGTTAAGAGAATCAATCATGTCCCCACGGTCTTCCAATTTAAAATTGGATATTTATTTGTTTTTATAATTCCAGTGATGTCCTGGCTCCCAATCGAACATTCAGTGTAGCCTATCATCTTTAACTGGTGCTGTAGTTCACATAATACGGAGAATCCAGTGTTTGTTACCTTTCAGTGGTAGGTACAACCATTCACATTCACACCTAAGAACAATTTGGAGCAGCCAGTTAGCCTAATGTGCATGTTTATGGACAGTGGGAGGAAACTGGAATACCTGGAGGAAAACCATGCAAGCTTGTGGAGAACATGCAAACTCAACACAGAAACACCCTTGCCAAGTCTGGGACTTGAACCCAGGACCTTCTTGCTCTGAGGAGACTGTCCTAACCACTATGCATATTTTGAGTCATAGTTGAGAGATATTATAATATTTTGAGCATTTTTCTTTCTTAGTTGTGGAGGCATAAGCTATTATTTGAAGGTATTGTCTCCCACAGTGTGGCATATAAAATCTCAGGAGAAGCGTTCATCCGATAATCTGTTTGGTGAGTGGGAACAGTTTGGAAGGTCTAGCTCTAATAGAATGGTGCTATGGTCAGATTTAAGAATGATGTTATCTGTGCAAGATTTAACCTTGGGCAATAATCCACTCTCAAGTAGAAAATAGTTTATATGGGTCTATGTATGATGAACATATAAAAAGGAGTAAGCCCTGGTATAAGGAAATTTAAAGCTTCAGATATATTATAGACCACAGATCTTCATGAAGTCATGGAGTAATGGAGGACCTGTCTAAGTAACATCAAGCACAAAGTTAAAGTCACTGCATAGTAGAGGAAATCTCTATCAAGCATGGAAATAATAATGATAAAAAAATCTCTAATAAATTACTGTTGTCGTAGTTAGGGGGATATAAATTGACCACAATCACAGGATTGGCAGAGCTGTCTGACTGCCATATATAAAAATTGTGGTCTTATTTGTTTTTTTAAAGACTGCCCATTATTGAGGATGGGTGATCTTCCTTGATGTTATGTTCTCTCTCTACTCTTCTTCTAATTTGGAGGTTTAAGCAGGATAACTCAAAAATAATTCATTCATCAGTACAGAACATTTAGAACATCATAATGTATAAAAGAAAAATTGCTTTATCCAAAATCTGTGTTTATTAAAAAGGTGTTATTTTGGTCACTGTATTCATCTATGTAAGTATATCTTAATGACTTTAATCAGTGGTGAAATTACGAACATCACACTCAGAATTTTGTTGAAGCTGTGAAAAGATTCAAGTACCTTGTTTAACTTTCAATACAAAAGCACTTTCAACAAACAGAATAAAAAATTCAGAATAAGAAATTATAGCACAAAGTCCTTGTAGATTTGGGTGGTTTGGGTGGTTTGGGATGTCAATTTTTCTCTGATTACCTCTTGGGTTTCATAGGGGATGGCTTTGTAGGTTAATATAGCTTTCCATCTGGCATTGACATTAAATTTAGAATGTCCAATTCAATTTCTTTTAAGCCTGTTGATGCTTATATTACAAATAGGGGTTTGTTGTAAAAAAAACATTACATCCACTTTCAGTTGTTGCAAATGAGAACCTTTTGCCTTTCAACAGGTGATACAGTTTTTGGGATTATCAGTCAGTTTATTGGTTTGACCTGTCATCCTTGTCTAGTAAGAGACATCAAAGCAAATTGATAAGCAAAGTGCTGTATCCTGTCTCCCATATATTTCGGCAGTGAAGTCAGGGTGAAGAAGAATCTGAATAGAAAGGTTAAAAAATAAACAGGAACACCTTGCAAACCAGGTCCCCAATTTCCTTATTATTCATTATTACTCTTAGGGTTTAACCTCACTAAACTTAACATTTTTATGAGGAACAATAAGAATTAAACATATGCTTATACTTGGCATATTATGCTTATACTTGGTATATCATCTTACATAATACACTGAATGGTAAAGTCTCTTAATCAGTGTCTATGTTATTAAACTGCATATTTTATGTCAATAGAATTAAAGGTTTGGTGTTATAATAGTTCTAACGCTAGTATCAGCAGAAGAATTCCCAGGTCACATGAAATGTTTTATTAACATAAAAAGTGTGCTCATAATAGCTTTTTTAATCTTAATGCAAAACCTCACAACAATAAACAAATAATATGTGACAGTGATAGCAGAGATAAAGCAGGTTCAAGAAGGAAAAAACACCAAGGAACATTTTTGGCACCAACATTAACTTGGCTGGGTTGAACAGAGGTGTGTTTTTGCACCTGGGCTGCTTTCAAGACAGTAATAAGACAGTCAAGCAAATTCCGCCCTCACAGATGTTGCCTACTCCATCATAAGGCTATCTGAAAGTCCTGACATGGTTTCTTTTTTTCTTTTTTCTTTTTTTTTTTACAAAATGAGAACCTACTCAATGCATGAGTTAAGGTTAAATGAGATGTTGCCAGTTGAAACATATCAGTCACTACAATAATTTTCCAATTAAAGGTTCTTTATTTGCTCTTGCGTATGACTTTTTTGGCAGGATTTGTTGTATATAGGACGCACTCATTTTTTCACACAATCGTACTGTACAGTATATTTCATATAGATGTCTTACAAACAAATGATTAAAATTATTTTACATATTGTTTGTATAGCTCTCACCTAAATCTTCCCCAGTCAGATCCCAGCATATAAAGCATTTAAATAAATATTCTAAAGTCAATATTTCTTTCTTTGAATATACTTCTATTTTTTCAGTTCAGAATGAAATATCTTCAACTTCACTACCTTTCCAGGAAAGGTTTAAAATAAGAGTCAGTTATTGCAGGCAGTTACCAACCCCTCTGATCTTTTTCTAGAATGTAAATTTATTTTTAACATACTATGTAACAGTCAAGCGTTAAATTTCATCTCTAGCTTCATACAAAAAATTCTCAGGGGTCATGTCCGAAAGACAATATATCTGGTCTATGCAAGAATCAAAAATATCACTAAGCAGAGGGGACTCTCTTACATTTCTGTCACTTCCTACAGAGTTTAGCTTAATTCCTCCTCAGTTCAGAATGAAGTCTCATCATCACTAGCACCTTTCCAATGAGACAGTCTTAAAAGCTCTGAGCCAGGGTCATGGGGTCGGAAAAAATATTGGTCAAAGTTTAAGGATTCCAGTGTGCTAAGAGAGCCGGCAAGTGACCCATTACCCTCAAAGGCATAGGTGTGCAAACAGTCAAAGGGAGGGACACAGGGGTCCTGGTCAGCCTCAGCCAACCGGTCCATCATAAACTGGCGGAAGACTTCATCCTCTGGACCAATAAGGTACGAGTGGCATAGAGACAGACGTACACTTGCAACCATTTCTTCCCTACTGAATGTGTGTTTGCGGCGGTGTGGCCTCAATGGGACTAAGCTGGATGCATCTGGGATACCTTCACTCTCACCGTGATGTACAATTTTCTCTGAGTACACCTCTGCACCATGCTTCTTAAAGGCAAGTTTCTGCTGTTGTAGTGTCCTTTGTCTACGCACAGCTACCATTAGTAAACCAAGCACTGTAAATCAAAGAAAAAAACATTATCACTACAACTCAGATTTTTTTTATACTTCTTAGTAATCAATGCTAACACTGTTTATCCTTATATTTATTAAGCCTTTTTTATCTAGACCGAAATGTACACATTAATGTATTAACTATATTTATGACAATAAGCCTGGACATTAAATTAGACATGGAAACTAAATACTAATGAGAAAAGTGATACTGTGATGTTAAAGTACATAAAAATTATCTGGAATATTATTGTAAAGTAAAACACATTGGCCCTCCATTTATGAAACAAGAGACTGCATAAAGATGTGCATGTGGTCACTTTCATGCAAAGTTTATCGTTCTGGACATAAGTGGAAATTGTGAGGAAATCCCATGATGGGTTTCATCTTGTGTATGCTGGTTTTCAAGCTAGTTTGGAGATGCATGGTGTTGCATGGAAAATCTGTCTGAATTGTGTAATTAAAATTAATAAACTAGCTCCTAAGCATAAACAGTGTAAAAATAATGTGTTGGACCATAAATAAATAAATAAACAAACAATTTATTCGGTTTAACATGTAATCTAAATTATTTACACTGAATCACTGTCAAAAAGCTTGTGTGACTCATTGATTCAGTCCAGGTTAACACACACAACCATTCACATTACACCTAAGGGCAATTTGGAACATCAGATTTGCATAATGTGCATGTCTTTGGACTGTGAGGGGAAAGCCATGCAAGAAGGGGGAAAACATGCAAACTCCATTTGAAGCTGAGAGGCAGATGTGCTAAGCACTACACCACCATGGCACCCTCATTTTATTAATTTATTTCATTTTCAAAAACCCATTTCAGCCGACTCTGTGCAAAGAGAGTACACAGCTTGCCAGACCATAACAGGGCAACACACGCACACAACCAATCACACTCACATTCACATTCAGGGGAAAATGAGAACAAATAATAATTCTGATGTGCATGTCTTTGGACTGTGGGGGGTAAACAGGAACACCCAAAGAACACCCACACAAGCACATGGAAAACAATCAAACTCCACAGAAACACCATTGCTGGGCACTGTGCTGGTAGATGTGTTAACCACTATACTACCATGCTGCCTGTGATTACTTTCACATTTTATTTCTTTCACTGTGCAGTCACATTATTAATTACTAAAACTTTGTAGTTTATGGCAAAACATTACAGGCTACTTTGTAAAGTAATCTTCATTGATTATATATCAGATAGTAGTAGCCCTCCATCAGTTATAGTTAACTATGGACGGACCTTAGTTGTAGAAAGTTGTAACGATGCTTCTGGCACAGTGTCAACTTTGGCTGGTAAGGCTGAAGTTGGAATGGCAGACTGCTGCATCAGGTGCAGGTATGAGAGAACTGTCTCAACCTATATGGGAGAACTCCGCTTTCTCAATCTATTGGCTGAGAGAACTCTGCTGGAGGCAGGGTTGTCTCCACAGGTGTGTGCCTATTACCTGGCTCCCTCCCCTATAGCTGAGGCATGAATCTTCTCTTCCCTTGATCTTAGTTGTTTTTGGAGCATACTGCACCATCTGGGGCTATTGAGGGCGGCCAACATATCTCTTACCTAAGTTCAGTTCACCCTACAGGATGTCCTTTGGGATATGGCTATCTTCCATTGGGGACAGGTGGCAAGGCAGGGATCGTGCTTTGGTGATCAGTGTGTATATTGTGGGAAGGCCAGTGCATGTGAGGACCTGGCTGTTGCTCCACTTGATGCCAAGGATACGGTGTAGGCGTTACATATGGAAAGTGTTCAACTTTTGATCTTGCTTGGCATATGCACCTTTTACTGCCATTGAGCAAAGTGCTGTCAATGCAGGCATTGTACACCTTGGTAGGGGTTGTAAACTTTGGGTTCTTCCAGAAATTATATAAGTTGGCCCAGGGTTGTTGCAGCCCTACTGATGTGTGAGTTGATTTTAGCATCAAGGGACAGATTGTCGATGGTGGACGGGTGAATGAAATCAAGTTTGCAGTCATCATTGGTAACGACAGGTGGAGTGTTGTCCACAACTTGGCTGAGCACCTTGTTCTTCTTTAAGCTGATGGCCAGACCAAATTCTTTGCAGGCTTGGACTCTTAAAAGGTCCATCACCCAAAGATAGTGAAGGATGTTTTCTGACTGGTCCCCTGGAGGTTATATGACTTCTCTAAGGCAGCGTTGTGCAGGTTGTCTGCAGACAGAGCATCTAATATGTAGTTATTGGATTCCTCCACTTCCTCTGGATACTGCAGCTTGGTGGTGTTGATGCAAGGCTTCCCCTCTTGTTTGGTTCAGTGGAGCATCTTGCAGCCTGATCTTGCAACACACAAGGGAGGGTTGAGGCTTGCACATCACAACTGACATGTTCAGCTGATGGTAATGTTTTGAGCAGGGATATATGTATGACGCTCTGTGTTGAGGCTTCATCTGGAAGTAGGAGTTGGTCATACAGAGGCCAGAGTAAGAGCATAGCTCCAGCAGGCACTGTCCATTTTCATTTATTTTACCAACCCCAAATTATCCATGGTAGGAAGGACATGAGTCATGATTTACACCTACCTTGCCATTGAATTCGCCAAGGAAGACAAGGTGGTCTTTACTGGGAAGGTTTTTGATGACATCGCTTAGGTTGAACTCATCTCAGGTGTAAACGTTAGAGTAGGAGCATCCTAATCATCTTCATAATTAGTAGTAGTATTTTGTATTATTAGTATTATTGTTATTGTTACTATTAGTATTGGTATTATTCTGCTGCAGAAATTATTTTTGAGGGCTTTTGGATGTTTGAAAAATTAAAAAAAATTGGCATAACTCTCAGACCTGGTGAAAATGACCTTTTTTATGTGAATGGTCATGCTTTTTTTTTGTGAATGGGGGCTCGACAGTGCCCGCAAATGCAGGCCATGTTGGATAAAGGTCATAGTTCTCTTCATTGTGAATGCATACATTTATTTATTTATTTAATTTGTTAATAGATCATTTTTTGGTGAACAGAAATTCAGGCATTTTAGATCTCCTGCATCAATTTCATTGTATGGTTACATTTTTGAGGCCTTAAGATGCACAAAACTCACGAAATATTACTAAGCAGTTTGATTTTATATCTAAATTATCCACATGGGTCACACTCAGCTCTTTAGAGACCCTTCTTACTCATAAAAGCTTTCTGATTGTAATTTTGTATGGATATTTATGACGTTTGGCACATATACCATAAGTCATCTCCCTCAGTATTTGATGAAGGCATGGGTGTGGCAAAATGGCTCAAGGCTGCCCCTAGAAATTTTTAACAAAGCAGCATCTGCATACCGTTTTATGTATATGTTTGAAAGTCACACATTGCACACTAAGATAACCAAATACAGCTTCTTGAATCTACCTCTTAAACCTAAGAGGAAGTCTGCCATTTTGTAGTTAGTGTACAAATTTTGCCAGTTACTGGCATTATACTTAAACCTCCCCTTACAGATTTGACCTCACTGATCAAATCAAATAATGAAGACTACACCAAGGGGAGAAACTTGAAAGACTTGAAAGAAACGTTTTTATTTTACGATACAGCCTTTATGATGATATTATGAGTCTTAGTGTTTAATTCTGGGCTGAAAACTTACTTATTTCATCAAGAATTTGTGAATATTCTTTTATTAGGTAAAGAAGCAGATCTGGGGGCTCTTTGGCATAGAACGTTTTGGTAAATTGGAATGTTCTGTCAAGCATTTGCTCAGATTTTTTGATGGTGACGTGGCATTTCCATAATGCAGTATGGATAAGACAGGTGTGATGTGCTCATATCTCCTGGTTTTAGTATGGACCTGTGGTACGAGAACGGACCTTATATATGCACCTATTAGAACATCCATAGAGCAACGTGTTAAAAAATATACACATATATCGTATGTACTAAATGTGCATAAGCTATACACCGTGCACAATCCTGGGGCGCTATAGAGTCATGAAGCCACACCTGGGGCCAAGTCTTAGTACCTGAATAGCAGAGGCAAGGACAGATATGTGTGCCCAATTTCATGAGTTTTTTTCCCCCATGGAAGCCACTGCAGAGCATAGCAAAGTCTTGAAGAAGAAAAAGAAGAAGTAGAAGAAGATGAATAAAAGGAAGTAATAAACAGAGCAGAAACAATAGGGTCCTGTGGTGCTTGGGCACTACATATGTAAAAGATGTACTTAGAGAGCTTCTTCTTATGAACCTTGACTTCAGTTAATGCAGAATTTCACTTGGAGGGCCTTTGGGTTATGTTCTATTTACACAAATTAAGAAGAAATAGTCTCCATGTCAGATGACATAAGAGCTACGTGTCAATCGAATTGGAATGGTGAGAAAATTCTTTTTTTCTTTTTCTTTTTACATTTAATACTTATGTGTTTCTGAGCCTCATCAGCACAAAACATGATAAAGTAAGTCCCTGCCAATGACCTCTGTCTAAACCTTGAAAGAAAAGTGGCTATATCAATAACCATGGCTGCCACAAGCCAATGGACTTGCATCATTTGATAAGATTTTGATATACTATATTAATCCAGCAAGATAAATTTGGCTCTGCATTTAACCCATCCAAGCACGCACACACATAAACAGTGAGCACACACACACACACACACACACACACACACACACACACACACACACACACTCTGAACAGTGGGCAACCACAGTGCAGCACATAGAGAGCAGTTGGTCTTTAAGCGCTTTGCTCAGGGGCACTTCAGCCCTGAAGGTTGAGGAATCGAAACATGTTGCTCATGCCCCCTCAGCTACATTTTTGTTGCTTGTTGCAGAACCGATTGTTCAATCGCAAACCTGCTTCTCTAACCATTTTAGATGAAAATGGGCTAATATCCTACACTGTTGTATCAATCATTCTAAAATTTCTTGTGTGTAATGACAAGGCCTCACTGACAGGATTTTCCATATTTAAAAACAATTTGTGAAAGAAGACACAAATTCCAGAAGCACTGGAACACCCATTTCTAAAATCTTCTCGTGAACCGTTACTTCAACAGATGCAAAATGTAATTGTAGGTCTTTTGAACTGTGCTCCAAAAAGAAAAAGTCACTATAAATTAACTAACTATAAATTAATTTGCAATGGTGAAATAATAGGTTTATTTATTTATTCATTATTTAATACTTATGTGCTTCTGTAACTCTAGCCTGATCAGCAGAATACTTGATATGTAAAACCTCCATGAACTCTTTCTATCTCCTAATTAGTCTTGGGAAATGCTGCTTGCAGCTATTATTATTATTATTATTATTATTATTATTATTATTTCACACTGACAATCCAGATTAAGGGAAATGGATTAATTTGTCACACACAGACTATACTTGCCTGCTTGACGTGAAGCAAAGCTGATTTATATCTTACTGTCACAGGCTCTCTGTCAAAACAGCTGTGATTTATTTATTTGTTTGTTACTTTAAAATTCTTATCTTAATGCAGGCAATACTTTCATGTATTTTTTTATTTTAGTCAAATTAAGTGAAAGTCATAACATATTGCAATGAATGGATCATACCTATTATTGTAATAAGGCATATAAAGAGGCCTAGGAGGGCCTGCATGGCGACACCCATAGATATGGTCAATGCCTCCATTCCACTAGATGGACAGTACCCATTAGTCTGGCATGCACACAGACTGATGGTGAAGGTGCTAGTGCTGGATAGAGCAGGAGAACCACTGTCTGTTATGACCACAGGGAGATGATACAGTATCTGATCACGAAGTGTAAATGTGCTGCGACGGGTCAAAATGCTTGCTGTGTTGTCTGTATAAAAAAAAATGAAGGTCATTCATGAAAAAATATACAAATTGTATATAAATGATATATTGCTTAAGTTCTTCTTGTTTTCACAACAGATGTCTAAGTCTATTTATTTTATTGAAATAAAATTCAAAGCTAAATTTTATTAGTTAAAAACAAGATTCTATGTTTTACACAAATCTGAACTGTATTTTGTAAATGTATAGTATACTGCACCTTGGTTGTCTCTGATGGTGAAGTTGGGGTTAATGTTTTCATCTGGCACCATTGAAAAATAAAAATGATGACCTTCTGCTGGATCATCTGCATCCACAGCACTTATAACCTGGATGACCTTATTAAAAAAGATGTTAGGAGAAAACTTTTATTAACAATTATCATCACCTGATCATCTGATTTTAACTAAATTGTTTCTTAAGTATAGGTCTTCCAGTATATCCAGTTTAAACCACAAATTAGTGCAAATGACTAATAAAATACCTAGAACCAATGCTGTGTGTTAATATAGAGTCAAACTATAAATTACTTTATAATATATATATAAACACACACTATAACTATAAATTACCACCATTCCACCACTGCTAGTGGTTAACACTGTTAATATTTTAACTAATCTGAGTTAGCCCCATTACATAATTTTTTTTGAAAACATTATTACCACTGGTACATTTGGAATTTGGCAGATGACCTCTGAATTTATCATTTTTGTACAACCAAACAATTAAGGGTTAAGGGCCCAACATCTTGGAGGTACTTGGTGGGAATTTAACCCCGACCTTCAGATCATTTATTCAGAGCCTTAACCACTGATTCGCCACTGCCACTAGTGGAAATTAACATGTGCACAGTTTTGTGTGACATACATAGCTTGTGCAACTTCAATTTAAAATTCCATGAAAGTCCTCAGAGTATGATAATCAGTCTATCAATGTGCAGTTCAGTAAACAAAGCCACGCCTGTCAGAGTCGGTTGTATTCTGCATGCTTGAATGAACACATGACTTGGTCACTAATTTTGTTAGTAAGAACAAATCCTAAATTTTACTTGTTGGATTAACTTATGATTTGTTGAAAAAATATCAAACAATTAATTTTTTAGTGGGGGCAGTGGTGGCCCGGTGGCAGGGTGCTGGATTACTGATCCAAAGGTTGTCACTGCTGTCCCCCCAGTGCAGCTAACTGGGTTATCAAAGGCCAGCCATGTCTCTCACTGTCTATGGTGAGAGGCATGTAAATGTAAAAGAACCATTGCTGACTTTTATAAAGAGTAGGCTGCATAGCCATCAGTGTGTTTCTGCCCTGCGATTTCCTGGCAAGCTGTCCAGGGTGTACTCTGCCCTCGCCCAGAGATGATCACCCTGGATAATGGGTGCCAGCGTCCCTGCGACCCTAATTAGGATTAAGCGGTTCAGAAAATGAATGAATGAATGAAATAATTTATTAGTAAAATTAATCATTTTGTTAGTTACTCAAGGTGATGCAAATTTTTACAAAAAGAATTGCTTTAAGAAGTGCAAAGATCTGCTTTAAGAGCAAACACTGCTTGCTGAAAAATCAAGTGATATTAATCCCAAACAACACCACCAAATTTAGAACATCTGCCATAATTGATTATTTGCACACGAGAAGGGGCAATGTCTGCTGAATAAAGCATATTTATGGTAAGTTAACTCTGAAAGCTTACACATTCACAACCTCTCTGTCTAAAATCTTATGGACCTAACCGGATTGAAAGATGAAGGCTGAAGATAAAGCTTGCAGTTCTCTTTGGCCGCACTCTTAAATTTAAATTTGAACTTAAATTGTGCAAATTTACACAATGCCAAAAGTTACCAGATCGGTTTTCTATTTGTTTTATTTCTTTCTACTTTAATGAAGATATTTATATTTCGCTGACTATTCCCCAAGAAGGAATGCAGCAGGAACTACTTAACAATATCCACTGAGCCGGAGTCAAAGCATTGTTTTAATATATACTACATGGAAATATAAGAAAAGCTAATTAAAAAAAAGGTTATTTTTAACATTTTATTTGACTCATACATTATAAGAGTTTGTAGGAGGGTACTATCCTGACATAGTGAACCAATCAGATTGGACTTTTCCTATATTCTCTGTGTGCCATGTTTACTTAGATTATTGGGCTTCCATTAGAATATTAAAGGAGTTGTTTATCAAAGGAGGTGACATGTAGGACATATATGGTCAATTAACAAAAACAAAGGTACAGTATGTCTGAGAAAGCAAGAATAAAGAAAACAAAAAGGGCACAGTGAAATACTTGAAAAAATATAAAGCATATGTTACAGTTGAACCATCTAAAGTACTGGCTAAAAGATTATAATGTATATAAGGTATACCAAACAAACAACAACCAAAAAATATAACACTGCTGTCATTAGGATTGTGTAATTTAGAAACATTAGAATGTGTTTGTATATGTGTGTAATAACATACTTCTCCTGCCTGTGTGCTCTCACACACAAAAGGATGATAGTCCCTAGAGAGGGTGGGAAAGTTGTCATTAACATCTAGGACTTTAATGACCACGGAAACTGAGGAGAGCTGATCCTTACCTGGATAGATATATAGAGAAATAGATTGATAGATAGAATTCAAAACAAATCAACAAATCAAGGAAAACAACATGAATTAAAGACGTTTAATTTAGGGGTAGGTGACGGTGGTGTTTGAGATGAGGTCAAAAGGGAACCTAGGCATAAATAGTGCTGCCTGACACTGACCTATGGCAAAGAAACCATAATTAGAGGGGCTTGAGCAAATGAAAATCATAAAGGAAGCAATTAAACATAAATGTACTGAGACACAGAAAATAATAATTTTTAGCATTTTCTCACATCTAATGTAACGAAACCCATGAAAAAATGACTGAAAAGGCATAAGCCATGCTATAGCATCTTAGGAAGACACTTGAGTTCAGTCATCAGCTAATATATTTGTCTATTTACAATATGCATTATTTGTACCCAAGATTAATTATGGATTACTCATCAAGCAGTGCTGATACAGTTGATAGAAATGATTCACCAATTTCTGAGTCAGATAATCAGACCTGAGGAACATGTTACACTTTTTAATGCGATGATGTTGGGGATTTTGCTTATGTGAAAAAAATCTCAGTGTACTTTGAATATCACAGCAGGCTTTCTATGTTTTATTCCAATCTGTGAACTGGCAGTGTACCATAAAATCAAGGGTATATGCTAGGATATTACTGATTAATTGATTGTTTGATTGATTGATTTCTTTAATTGCTTTAGCTAAGGTGAACACAGCTAGCATTTCCCTGCTATATCAGGTTTCATGTTTTCACTTACTCACACATTTGTCAAACTACTTAATCCTACTAGGGTCACGAGAAGACTGGAGCCTATCTCAACTGACACTGGCATTGGTGGGGTACTGTTACTTCTGTAGCCAACTCTCTCCCCGACTCACACACACCGCGAGCACACTCCCCAGAATACTAACCAATCAACACCCGCACCTTATTACCGGAACTAATCACCACCTCTATATAAGGCCTAGGCTAGACACACTTCAGTGTCTAGCCTCGTTAGTAGTTTACGTGTTTTCACCGCCACTCTAAGCAGGACTCACCTCTACTCCCTCGCTACATTCTCGTCCTGTTCCCGTCCTCCTTCTCTCGGCTCCTATCTCCCTCTGTTTGTTAGTAAGTTATGATAGTAGGTTTGTGTTCGCCCCTCGAGGCAGGTTTATTTTCTGTCTTTTCGTTTGATGTGTGTGTGGCTCTCCGAGCCCTACTCCTGGGTCACAATAAACTTGTGTGAAGTTTATTCTTCTGTCTCCGTGTGATATCATAACAGGTACGCCCTAAACAGCTTGCCACACCATCGCAGGTCCAGCACACACAACCATTCACACTCATACTCACACCTTAGGGAAATTTGGAACAGCCAGATAGCCTAATGTGCATGCATTTTGACTGTGAAGGAGGAAACAGGAATACCTGAAGAAAACCCATGCAAGCACGTGCTAACCACTACACTACCATACTTCCCTCCCTCGCATGTTTCCTACTTAAAAAATTTTCAGATTGGAACTGTGAGCAGCATTGAGCTAGTTGCTTACAATAGGTCCATGAGAGCTTTCATTATTATCTTAAATTACTTAAGTTTGTTTTACATATCTTCATAGTAAATTGCTTATAATTATTATTATGATAATAATAATAATAATAATTAATATTATTATTATTATTATGATTATGATTATTATTGTTATTATTATTCTCATGCAATAAGTATAGAACGGAGACTCTTGTACATCATGAACTTGAAAAGATTTAAATGTACACAAATTTAAATGCACAGGAAATTTCAACCTTTTCAGAAACACGGAAACCAGCATGGCATGTCTGGTTATTATACTTGTAAAATTTGTGTGCAGTCGTACAGCACACATCAATAATGAGCCGCTCTTCCATGTCGATGTGGGTGGAATCATTAAACTCGTATTCGTTGTTTTCCGATGGAAAATGTTTTGGGAAACTCAGTGTTTGGTGGCATCTGTCAATCAACTTTATCATTAATTTCTGATTGGTAATTGCTCATATCACACCATATGAAAATTCAGCTCAGGTGAACATTTCGTTTCTGAACATTTCGTTTCACTTGAGAAAATGTCGCCTCTCATTGCACATTTTGCTGGTGATCATTGACTTTGCAGAGTTGCTTTGACGTCTATACTCATACCAAGCTTTCTTCCTAAGACGACGTTAAGAAGAAACTTAGGATCACATGACTCATGGTAAGCAAAAGGAAAAAAAATCTTTATCCCGGGGCATAGCGAGTTATGAAGCAGGTGAAAATGATCATTCAAAGATCAATTATTTCTTAAATATGTGATGTTAAAAGCCAGTAAAGGGAAAATAACTATTAATTAACATATTCTAAGGTACCTGTTAACAAATTGTATTTATAGTGAACATTTAAATTAATAAATTAAACCTTAAATTATTTAAGAAACATTTAATCATAAAATAATTGTAAACATAGTCATGTCAGTGGAGAAATGTCTGATTGCTTGCAACAAGTAGAAAACTAGAAAGCTAGATTTTCCTCTTTTTTCCCTCAACTGAAGGAATTCAAAAACCTCGAAAGTGGGGCAAGGTTGATAAGGCTGCAGAAGTTAATCATTTGATTTATTTTCATATTGGGTGCCAATAATTTGAGCAATCAATCAATCAACCAGTTATAATAAATAAATCAATAAATCTGACACATTGAATTCTAACCACAGTGACAGTGTCTAAACATTTTGAAGCTTTAAGTTGGTGTTTGTTCCTTAAAAGATTGCAGTAATTTTAAGTAAAATTTTTAACTGGTGCTATATACATTTTAAATGTTTCAGTGGTCCTTTAAAGTTTGTGAACCCTTTAGAGCTTTCTATATTTCTGCATACATATGACCTAAACCAACATTGGATTTTTATAAAAAAGAGAATCTACTTAGACAAAAATATTATACCTGATCATATGTTTATTAATGGAAATTTCCAATATTACATATCTGTGAGTGGCAAAAGTATGTTAACCTTTGTTTTGGTGTGTCGCCCTTGTGAAGTAATAACTGCAGCAAAATGTTTTATTAAACTGATTGGTAGTTGCCCTGAGTTCCTCTGTCATGTCATGTCATTTTCTGAACCGCTTAATCCTAATTAGGGTCGCGGGGAGGCTGGCGCCCATCTCAGCCGAC
>JAOUQZ010000025.1:8728361-8747004 GCA_028564935.1 Neosilurus hyrtlii
GTGTGAGTGTGAATGGTTGTGTGACTGATGGCCCTGCGATGGCCTGTCGAGCTGTCCAGGGTGTACCCCGCCCTCGCCAAGAGTCGGCTGAGATGGGCGCCAGCCTCCCCGCGACCCTAATTAGGAATAAGCGGTTCAGAAGATGTATGAATGAATGAATGATGTGTTACAACACGGCAATCGTGATAGAACATGAGACTCATATAGAGCTAACCCTGGGTTTACACTAGGGCATGATGTCCGCGATCACCGTGATTAAAAAAAAACGTGAAGCTCCATGATTTATGAGCATGCATGGAGCACGATCAGGCAATGAAAAAGAGGCGGCTTGCATACAAGAGATGAAACTCCAAGGAACCGTGTTGCCAAGTTCAGCAAGATCCCCTAGGATGGCAAGGTCTGTTACGCTCTGTTAAGGTCTGTTACAACACATTGTTTGGCCACACAGAAAGTACAGCCGCTGGAGAACGAGTGAACAAGATCCCAGGAGAGCACTTTGGAGACAGCGGCGCAAGAAAGGCAAAAGGCTCTATGCTAGGCTAAAAGCTTCTGTTAGCCGACCACTGCTACCAAGTTTGTTGCTAGCCAACATACGTTCTATGAAAAATAAACTGGACGAGCAAAGTGCCAGGATTACAGTTCAGCAAGAAATTAGAAAGTGCTGCGCAATAATTTTGCACATTGGGCCAATCATGAATATGCAATTAGGCCAATGTGCATGTCCAGAGCACTGGCTTTCAGACGAAGTTCTGGAATGCGTCATTAAGCTACAGACACTCCATACACGGAGGTGACTGACCGCAGCCTCCGGTAAGGCTAGAGGGGGAGGCGTGTGTGTGTTTATCAACAACTCGTGGTGCAGGGATGTACAGTCTGTTTATAACCATTGGCCGAACAGGTCTACTTCTGTCGCCATCACTGTTGCACTTCAATATTCCCTCGTTTACCTGGAAAATAAAGACTCCTACACCAGCATGCTCTTAGTTGACTACAACTCCACCTTTAACACAGTCAACCCCCAAAATCTCACCCACAAACTGTCTACACTTGGCCTGAACCCCACCCTCTGTGACCGGCTCCTGGACTTTCTGACGAGCAGGCCTCAGTCTGTCAGGATCGGTAATAGAACTTCAGTCAGCATCACTATAATCATGGGGATCCCACAAGGATGTGTCCTCAGCTCCATCCTTTACACCCTCTTCACCCACGAATTGTACTGGAGGGAGGTAGCCAGGCTGGTATCATGGTGTGAGGACAATAATTTCACCCTCAACAGCTGTACTTTCTCAGGAGGCTGAGGAAGTTTGGCACGTCAACAAAGATCCTCTGTAATTTCTACAGCTGCATTATTGAGAGCATCCTGACCAGCTGCACCACAAACATCTACAGAGAGTGGTGAAGACTGCTGAGAAGGTCACCAGGACCTCACTGCCCTCTGTGCAGAGCATCTACCACCGCAGCGTCCACAGCAGAGCTGCCGCCATCATCAAATACCCCACCCACCACCAACATGGACTATTCACGCTTCTACCCTCAGGCTGGAGGTATAGAAGTATGAAATGCAGGACCTCCAGGTTATGGAACACTTTCTTCCCTAATGCCATTAGACTAGAATAGATAGACTTGACTGTTTACATCCTCGCCAACTCCACAATCAATATTGCACATAACGCTGATGATGTTGCACGCAGTATTTATAATCTTATTTTTTAGTTTATATTTTTTAGCACAATTTTATACAGGTTATTTACATTGCACAGCCACAGTGTTATGTCTATGTATGTATGTATGTGGTTAGGGGGAAGAAAACGACATGCATACGCATGAACATGTGAAAAGCAACACCATAGAGCAATAAGATGACCTTCCCAAAAATTTTGTCTCGTTGTAATATAGTTTAAAAATGTAATCCTACATATACACTCCGATGCCACTAACTTTATTTATTTTTTTGCATAGAGAAATATGCTTTTGCCACTTCAACATCAGTTTTTACTCTATCAATAAAATGAAGGAATAAAATATTGTATGACCTCCACATCTTTTCCTGTAATCTAAAAAAAAAATTACCAATATACTAGAATCTAATCTCACCACTAAACCCAAGGCAATATTTACTTTATTGTTAAATATAATGAGTGTTGCTTATGGTCGTATCATTTTATTTGATGCATCTTAATATTTGCCTCATACTGTTTGGGCCAAATGGCGCTCATGGCACTTACACTGTGTACACAGATATAAAGATATGCATAAGACCAGTGAGGTTTATGTAGCCTATAAAGTTACAATGCCTCTGGCACAGACAGAGTGCTGACATGTTTTTAATATTATGTCCTGGGAGAGAAGATGAATGATATGCCATAACTGCTCAATTAGAATGAGGGGAGAACTCATTCAGCAGTGTTTAGCACATATTACCATGGTCAACAAGAATCAAGTGTGGCCAGATTTGACTGATTCTTAGTACACTTGAGCATTTTAATCAATTATATCAGGAAAGCAGCCTAATACACTTCATACTGGGTGTGGCTCTGACTTGAACACAATCACATTGTGCATTTATGCAGTTTTTTTCTACGCTGTGTTATGGTGTGCTTGTTTCATGAACATGACATGAATACAGAATTAATATCTCATGTATATATACTGACTTTTTCATTATGATGCCTAAGCATTGTTTATTGGAAAAACATCAAAAAAATATCCTGCTGTATAATATACCGAATCTTTAGAACAGAGAACCATTGATAAGGAAAAAGTGTTTAAAGCGCCTATAGTGTCCATCAGTCCCTCCATCCTTCTGGTGAACGTGTACACATAAGAACCCTGTGTTATTCTTTGATAATGGAATACCTCGGAAAAGGAAAAACCTAAGAAAATTTTTCTTTTTTATTTTCTCTAACGAGACTAAGACTGCGTGTTTGGTTGCCTCATTTTTATTCCCTTCTATAAACATTATTAAAAAAGATTAATCTTGAGATAGGAAGCAAACGTGTATGGGGTTTGAGAGTTTCCATGAAAAACTTCACTTTTAGGCATTCCCTAAATCTATATATTACACTATTTAGCCAATGCATTAAAACATTATGAACACTGATTGGCACCAAATAGTGGGATCTATTAGACAGAAAATAAACAGTAAGTGCACAGATTGGTGGTGTAGTGGGACTGCGAAAAGGTCCTGAGATTGTGAGGTGCCCAGTGAGGACATTTCTGGATGTTCTTCCTGTGTTTCCTCCAGGGGCTCTGGACATGCACATTGGGGCTAACTGCATATTCATGATTGGCCCAATGGGTAAATGTGAATGTGAGTGGTTGTGTGTGTGTGTGTGTGTGTGTGTGTGTGTGTGTGTGTGTGTGTGTGTGTGTGTGTGTTTGTGTGTGTGTGTTGGCCTTGCGAGGGTCTGATGAGCTGTTCAGGGCGTACCCCGCCTTCACTCAGAGTCAGCTGAGATGGGCGTTGGAAGATGGAATGGGAAATATAAATGAACGATCAGTTCTCAAAGTTGATGCGTTAGAAACAGGAAAAATGAGCAAATGTAAGGATCTGAGTGATTCTTTCAAGCGCTCCTGGGTCTATTCATTTTCAAAACTGCAGGTCTTGTGGGGTGTTACTGATATACAGTGGTAAGCACTCAGGCTGGGTGATCTATCAAGTTTTTAAGGGGATCAATATATTTTCATAAGCAGTATATGATGAGTCAATATCGTTATCGTTATAGTTTATGTTGCATTAAAATTATAAATTTTGAGCCACCAGTTTGCCTGTACTCTCACCCTGCCTCACACCCAAACACAAACCAGCCCTCCCCAACCCGCATTCACTTACTGTATACTGTGAAAATATGCAGACAGACACAGCGACGGAAAGAAAAACAATATCTTAGTAATTTGGTTTGGATTTAAAGCGTCAGATGAGCAGCAGAAGAATTTATTTTCTAGGGAATGCTGATTACAGGTTCCGAACATAGGTTTAAGTATGACTCATTAAAAATAGGAATCGGACATACTCGGCATACACAGCTGCCTATATCCAGTGGTTACTTCAGAATGCTCTTACGTTTAATCATCAGAATGTAACGTCAGAATGTATAGAAACTTAGTCTGTCTTAAAATAAAAGAATATCTACCCTTAAACAATGTGCATACACAGGAACATAAGGAACATTTAATTGGATGAAACACATCATCTGATCAAATGCCAAAGTTATTGTTAAGAACCTCATGGTGATGAAAAAACCCCACCCACAATCCACCCTTTTTTGTTTAATAAATAGATAGATAGATAGACAGATAGATAGAAAGATAGATAGATAGATAGATAGATAGATAGATAGATCAATAGATCAATGAATAGATAAATGGACAGATGGATAAAATAGAGAGAACATCTAAGTGTGTAAAGAATAAAAATATAAAAATATTTAAACATAGACAGTCTGAAAGAATATACAGAAGCAGGATTTGAATCACAGAGTTAAAGATGGGAGGAACAGATACTGATTGCAGCAAAAGGATATGTACAGAATTAACACCACAGAATCAGATGTGCAAAAACAGATGCGCAAACTTACAGTGAATTAAGGATAAATAATAATGAATACAATAAGAATGAATAAGAATGTATACATATTCTGATATAGTAATATAATATAATATATGGATTGTAATAATATAAAAAATATATAAGAAAAACAGTAATATAATAATAATATTATATAATAATAATAATATTATAACATGATAATAATATAATCTCATCTCATCTCATCTCACCTTCTCTCGCTTAAGATGTGGTCGGGTCACGGGTGCAGTGATGATAATAAAATATACAGATAAATATCGTGTCCAATGACAGTCCTAGCCTTGCTCATGATTTTGTTCATTCTGTTGGTATCCCTGGCACTAACGCTGCTCCCACAGCAGACCACAGCAAGGTAGATAGCACTCGCAACCACAGACTGGCAAAAGCTCTCCAACATTTTGTTGCACACACTGAAGGATCTGAGCTTTCTCAGGAAACAGAGTCTTCACATCCTCTTCTTGTGCACAGCATCAGTGTTGGCTTTTCAGTCCAGTCCAACATTCAAGTGGACACCTAAATACTTGTAGTCCTCCACAAATACACCTCATCACCCATAAAGCTTATTGGCCTTGCCACAGTCCTTGTCTTGAAGTCAACCACCAACTCCTTGCTCTTATTAACATTTAGGAGCAGGTGGTTCCTGGTGCACCACTCCACAAAGTTCTCAATTAATCCCCTGAACTCTGACTCCTGCCAATGACATGACTCAGTGTAATAAAATAATTAACAGAAATGGAGAGAGGACAGTCCCCTGAGGTACTTCTGTGTAAATGACCACCACATCAGGCAGGAAGGACCCAAACCACACAAACTGGGACTGTCTGACGGCCAGTCAATGATCCACGACACTGCAGACATGCTGACACCAATACTGAGCAGCTTGTCATTCAATAATGACAATGAATAAATGGTAATTAATGCATTGGAGAAATAAAAAAAATACATGATGCTCACCAGTCTTGGTGTTGTTTTTTTTTCTTTTTACATGCTCTGATGGTATACCATTTAAAAAAGCATTTAAAGCAATATTTTTGTCACATACAGTGCCTACCCTATCACAACTGTGGAAGAAGACAGCTTATGGCTGCTAAAACCCCTTAACCCATGATACTGGTTACAGTCAGAACGAAGCACTTTATTTTGTGAAGAAAGAATTGGCCACCTCAGTGGAAAACCACTTTTCAAAGATTAAGTCGGCCTTTTGTTACTTTTGCTCTGCTCCGTTTCTATTAACGTTTACATTTTAACAGCTGTGAGTAATTTGTTATACTGGAAAAAGAGCATTTTTTTATTAAATATATGCTGGTAGTTTAATTTTGAGCCTTACTTACCTGGACAGACAGGTGTCAGGTGTCAGGACACAAAGAGCAGTGCAGCTCCTAGGTGTGTCGGGCTGACTATCCACAAACCAGTCAAGTGATATTATTATTAGGGCTAATTGGTGTATACTGTATGTGCATGTCTTGACAGTATATAGCGACATTTACAACTGCAAAGTGTAATGTGTTCTTTCTTTAATTATTTAAAGCTATTTTTTGTTCTGTAATAATTGTTTATTGTATATGTTCTCAAATACCCTCAGTGCTGCTGGGTAACTGGGTTATCAAAGGCAGGCCATGTCTCTCACTGTCTGTGGTGGGAGGCATGTAAAAGAACCATTGCTAACTATCGTCAAGAGTAGGCCGCATAGCCATCAGTGTGTTTCTGCCCTGTGGGGGTCTGGCGAGCTGTCCAGGGTGTACTCTGCCCTCACCCAGAGTTGGCTTAGAGGGGTGCCAGCCTCCCCGCTACCCTAATTAGGATTAAGCGGTTCAGAAAATAAATGAATGAATAAATGAATGCTCTCAAATGAAGTGGCACAGTATTGTCGTGGTTAGTACATCACATTCAAAGCAAAAAGGTACTAGGTTTGAGCCCTGTGTGTGTGTGTGTTGGCTTTGCGGGTTTGGCGAACCATTCAGGGTGTGCCTTGCCTTCGTGTGGAATTGCCTGGGATGGGCTTCAGCCTACCTGCTACCTAATAAAGTTGTTCGGAGAATATAAATGTCCTCAAGTGATGTTTATGGTTGTGAAATGGTTTTGATGATAGACTATTATAAGATATTAGACCGCAGATATAATACACACACACACACACACACACACACACACACACACACACACACACACACACACACACACATATATATATATATATATATATATATATAAAATTAAAAAATAAATATAGGTTTAGGGTCAAAGCTTTGTTATACATTAGTGGAAAACGAGGGTCAAAGTTATGTAATAATAATTAATTCAACTTTGAAATCAACCTATAAACTTGATCTTGGTATCCATTTAAATTATTTTTCAACCTCTTTTTATCTATTTTAGAATTCAACAATTTCATACTCAAATGTTGGTAATGTACCTAATAATACTCATGTTTAATCTCTTTTGAAATTAAGAGATGTATGTCTTTGCATTTACATTGTTGATTAGTTTCCTATGAAGGCTATGGCAATCAGCTTGTATAATGTGAGAGAAGAGCTCGATGAATATCTTTTCTTCATGAATGTTTGTGTAAAACAAGGCATACAAAAAACTAGCCATGCCTAATGCAATGCTCAGAAGTAAATTCACTTGTAGTTTTCTCAGGTGTTGTCAAGTATGTTTAAATGTGCACATTCTTTCCCCCCTAAACTGTTGGTATTATAGTTTTCATTTAACTGTTATAAGTTGCACTGAGTAAATATAGATGAAAAAATTGCGCATGTCTTCATTTCAACTTGAAAAGCAACAAAATGTGACTATTTTAAGGAGAGTGATTTCTGTTCTATACCCAATTTAGCAAAAATATTACAGGCATGTTATGAACTTATTGAGCATTGTCTAACTTCCTTTTAAAAAGCAATAAAGTTGGACATAAAAAGGATGAAAAAGAGAAATAGAAGAGATGGACAAGTGAAACCTGTTATTCCAGATACTGCGGAACAGATCTAGGGACTCGCGCAGGCGGTTTGTGCTGTTGTCTTCTCTGATCACCATGTTGTAACTGCTGCTGGCCGCCACAAAAATTATGGCAGTCACATCTGCAGCAAAACATAGCAACAATACACCATAATTTACATGTGCTCTTTCTGGATTTGGTGTAAAATCTGAAGTTATGTTAATGATGATACAAGACTATCTATTATGATTGCTTTAACTGGTAAATATTACGTGCAGCTTAAGACAACACTGTATGCAAATGTTTAATTTACCATTAAAGCACTGGATCCACTTTCTTCTCTCATCTCTCTGACCACCTACATCAAACATGCTAAGAGACAAAGAAAGATGGGCAGAGATAGTGACAAATTCAAGAGAGTATGCATTAAATCACAATAAAATTACTGATTTAATACCAGCAGTGGCTCCATGTGGTTAGAGTGGGTAATACATTGAATATCATGCTTTGAAATGACTGCAATCTTTTTTAAAAATTTAAATGAATCTCACAGAGGACTTACCAACATTTACTCTGACACCATAAAAAAAAGTAAAGACTGTAGAGACTTACTGAAAGTTGACTTTGTCTACTTGAAATTTTGTTTCAAAAATCCCTGAAGTCAAAACTCGGCATCTCAGCAAATCCTGAACAAAGTGAGAAAATGTAATACAATACAGTAAGTGAAGAAAAAAATATTTAACAATAGAATTTGTACTAAAACAATAGAATTTATATATAAACAATGGAATTTATATATAAAAACTGCAATAGTGACACCAAATGTTTGTTTAATTTTTATTTCCTGATACATTTGTGTTAAACAACTAAAAAACTTGGCATCTCTTTGAACCCACCCATTTTTTACATGATAACAAATAATAAAAGTGACAGGTGACGAACGGACGACAACCAATAATGGCAGAGCCTTTAAGAGAGCTGTAAAAAAACAACAACAAAAAAACAAAACAAACGACATAAAAAAAATAATTAAAAAAAAAAACCCTGTTATTGACATTAGGGTCAGAAGCTTGCCATAGCATAGGTGGTATATGTGAAAGGGAGTTCCCTCAAATGAGGAATGAAAGCTTTTAAATACACTATTGTTATTGGTATGATTTTTATACCACTGTTTTGAAGCATTACAAAAAGCCTACATAAATGCATAGGCTATAAAATCACAACAGGAAAACTACTGTTAGCTTGCTTTGCTGAATCACTTTATTATTTTTTATAGATGGTACCACGGAGAATAAACATTGTAACTTTATATAAAACACTTTTTTTGCATTTCCACCTCACAGCAAGAGGGTCCTGAATTTCAGTTCTGGGCTTGGCGAAGGGGTTTCTGTATGGAGTTTACGTGTTCTCTACATGCTTGTGTGGTTTTCCTCTGGGTGCTGCGATTTCCTTCCGCAGTCAGAGGACATGCACATTAGGCTAATTAGATATTCTTAATTTCCCCTAGGTCTGAATTTAAGTGTGAATGGTTGTATGTTTGTGTTGGCCCTGCAATGGTCGGTCAAGCTGTTTAATGTATACTCCGCCTTTGCCCAGAGGATGGGCTTTAGCCTCCTTGTGACCTTTTAAAAAGGATAAAGTGGTTTGGAAAATGAAATGAATTAAATACCTAAGAGCCTTTGATTGGATATACAAAAAAGTGATTACTGATTCAGCTGGTAACAGCTGATTCTTTTGACCGTTAATGATGCAGTGAGTACTCATTCCTAAAACAACCATGTCAACAGACATATCCCATGGTCACGGGAAAAAATGTTACCGTGTTTCAGAAGTGTGAAATTATCGACCTGCATTAAGCAAATTAAATATCTCGCAGATTACTGGAATTTATGGAGGTTATGAAGAGTCCAACTGCCCATGGATGATTCCACCAAGAATGTTAAAGGAGTTTGCAAGATCACCCTTTCTCCCTGATATATTATCAGTAGTTTGTTTGATGAAGAGATCGTTATTCACATTTTAAAAATTCCATACCACTTAGCAATGATGAACTTAGGCCAATTTTATTAACAATGTGTCAAATCATGCCAAATCTAGATCCAATGCAGATTGGCAGCCAACAGAATTGTTTTACAACACATGGCCTGTGATGTACTGTGCAGTTCAGTAGATTAGACGGTGGTTTCAGAATGCCTCTTAGAGCTTGAAGTGAGACCAGGCCTCATACTATAGATTGGCAACTTAACTGACCAACATAAAATGTGCTATTAGAGACATCCCTCTGACTGAAAATACCCCACAAGTTGGACAGGAAACTGTCCTATAGTCTTCCTAGCACTGATTAAGAGTGCTCTTGAGTGACGTAAGAAAATTATGCTACTAAACTGAAAATATCTGTCCTGTGCAACATTTATTATATAAAGTGATGAGTGATCTTCTATTCAAATTTATATAAGTATCAATTTCAAAACTTTACGATAATTATAAAAAAATTACATGGCGGCTCTTTCGAAAGAACAAAGCAGTGTGCATGGTAATATTTCTGCTTATCTCCCTTTACCCACAGAGAAATTCACCTTTCACTCCAGGTGACCATATAATATTTCACACCCTGAATCCTAGAAGGGTCTGGGACACCGACATTATACTATCATTGCGGTCACTCACACTGCTGCGCATACAGACTCACAGCCGCAAGTGGATTCTTGGCACAAGAGTTGTGTCCTGTCCAGCCAATGCCAGGTGCTGGGAAAGAGTACTAACAGCAGTCTCTAGGGAACCTCAAATCATCTGACTCTCACACATACACACATAGTAAACTCTGTATTTTAAGTTTTAAGGTTATATGCTAGTCGTGTTATTTTTTGTTAAGACATGTGGTGCAGGTTTCCAGCTATAAGAAGTCGAAAATGCATTTGAATACTAATCTGAAAATAAGGTCCTGACTAGTATTAATATGTAATAAAATCAGTCCTTAAAGTCTTAAAAATGGAAAGATAAGGGAAATCTTTTTATGAAACTCTGACTGTGGATATGAGTAGTCTGCACACCCCTTTTGGATGTCAGGTTTTTGTGGTATTGGAATGGGTCGCTTCTGATCTGTGTGGTTCAACTGGGGAACAGACTGCAATATCTCAGCATAACAACAACCCAGAACAATCCTCCAAATCAACAATTATAGAGTCCAGCCAGAGCTCAGATCTAAATCCAGTTGAAAAGCTGTGGGGTGACCTGAAAAAGATGGTGCACAAGAGATGCCCTCAAAATCTGATAGATTTCGGGCACTCTTATAAGCAACAGTGTGTAAATATTGCCAAGTCAAGATATGCCATGCTAAGAGACTCTTGCCCAAAAAGACTGAATACTGACAATCAAAAGATTTGACAAAGTGTGCACATTTGTGAAGCCAGTTTGCCTCCTTCTGCAGGTTGCGGCTAACACTGGGGGTGGAGGAATACCTGACTTGTATTGGTATCAGCTTCGGTGCACCACAGGGACCTTGTGCTTTTGACAGGAATGGGTAGACTTTTCTTATCCACTGGATTTGTATTCTGTCTAATCCCATTTTGTCTTATTTTCTACCACTCAGGGTCGTGGGGTCAACAGTCTCAGAAGGGAGGCCCATATACTCCTTTCCCCAACCATTTCTGCTAACTCCTGAAGGATTCCTTGGTATTCCCAAGACAGCCCAAGACAGATGCTAATCTCTTTAGCATATCCTGGATCTGGAACAGGTTTCTTCCCAGATTGACATATCCAGAACTCCACTCCTAACCAGATGCCCGAATGACCTCACCTGGCTCCTCTCACTGTGGAGGACCAGTGGCTCTACTCTGAGGCCATTCCGAATGTCTAAGCTCCTCACCCTGTCCCTAATGCTAAGCCTAACCATCCTGAAAGGGAAACTCATTTCAATCACTTGTATCCACAGTTTCATTCTTTCAGTCACCATCCACAGCTTGTGCCCCTAGGTGGGGTCATAACATACAAGCAATGTGAGAGCTTGAGACACTGAGAGCTTTAAGTTACAGCTCAGCTCTCTTTTCAGCACAACAGACCAGTGTAGTGTCTTCATCACTGCAGAGGCTGCACCAATCTGTCTGTCCATCTCCCACTTCATTTTCCCTTCACTCATGAATAACACTCAGATACTTAAACTCCTCCACTTGGGGCACCAACTCCTCCCCAGCTCCCAAAAAACACAAAGAGCTGTTTCAGTATTCCATGGCCAGGCTTTACGATTTGACCTATGAACTTTGGGTCTCCAAAGTAAAATAAAATAAATGGTGGTGAATTGTCATAAAAAAGCAGAGCTCTGTTCAATTACACTAGGGATATATTTACAGTCTTGTAGTGAAGTGGCCAGATACTGCCTCCATCAACTGCCCCACTGAAAAGGGCATTCTCACAAATTGATTCAATTAAGAGAGACCACAGGAGCAGATTGGAGGACCTGACATAGCAAAAAGTGTTGCAATTAAAATTGAACATTCCTAGTTCTGTGAAATTTAAGCCTTTTAAGAATACTTAATTCTGATATCAGGGAGGCACAGTGTTAGCATGTCTGCCTCACAACAAAAATGCCCGAGTTTGATTCCCAGGCTTGGGCGTTTCTGTATGGAGTTTGCATGTTCTTCCAATGCTTGTGTGGGTCTCTTCCCACAGTCCAAAAACATGCACAGTAGGCTAACTGGCTGTTCAAATCGCCCCTTGGTGTAAGTGTGAATGGTTGTATGAGTGTTGGCCCTGCGATGGCCTGGAGAGCTGTCTAGAGTATACCCTGCACTTGCCCAGCGTCGGCTGAGATGGACACCAGCCTCCCCCATGACTCTAATAAGGATTAAGCGGCTTAGAAAATACATGAATGGATAGATGGAATTCTATCCAATTTTTAAAGCAAATTTTGCACAATAGGTTCTTTGTCTGCAGCAATATGCGTAAAATGCCCTAGATGCATAAAAAAATTGCCAGCGATAAAAAGCACCATGGCCTCTTGTTAAGCTAGCTGGACTACTGTTGAACCTGTCAGATCATTTAACATAAATAAGATACCAGACACACCTGAAAAGAACACAAGTTTCTTATTAACGCTCTATAAAATAGACCTGAAATATATATATAAAAAAAAGCTGCAGTCTTACTTTTATGAATGTGAGTCTAAGGTCAGGACACTAAAGACACCAGGCACAATGTAGGATGTGCTACTTTCTTTATTTACTTTATTTGTGCTTTACAAACCCCCACCATCCAACCCAGGCCAGGGAGTCACCTAGCCTGCCAACAGCATCCCTGTCCTTGGCAAGAGAGTTGCTGTTGCTACCATTAGTGACCCTCGTCTATGAACCACCTCAAAATAAAATTATTTTGGGGTGAAACACCATTGGGTGTGCTATGTGTTTGTATTCTTCATCTGGTGGAACCACTGACATAGTGTTAGTTGCAGCAGAATGACTGGCCCAGCGGGTAGTAGTGGAAGTTGAGAACCACCCACTTAATAGCAAGGCATCCTTTCTTAAGGGTGCTGTACTTCCGCCTCCTCCACATGTGACAGCACAGCCATCAGCTTTCTGTCTGACACATTAGTCTGCAGCACAAAGGGGCGTGAGAAGTAATCAGCAAGGAAAGGAATGGACCTACATAGGGGGCGCCATTACCTGGTCGAAGGCCTTTTGGTACAGCTCTGACCACTAGACCAGATCCGGTGCCCTCTTTTTACTGAGATCAATCAAAGGGCTGGTAAAGTCTGAATAAATTGTAATGAACCTATAATATCCCATCAATTCCAAGTACTGTCTTACCTCCTTTTTGGTTTTGGGGCATGGGTATGTCACAATCACTGTAGTTTTATCAAGTCTTTGCTAGGTACCTGCCCATGTCCCAAGTGAAATCTAGATACCGTACTTCCACCCACACAATTGCACACTTTTTTGATTTGCTCTAAGCCCATGACATCGCAGTGAGCTCAGGACTGCTTTTAGTTTTGATTGCAATTAGATTTGTCATTCTCAATCGTTACCATCCAGCCATGCAGTGGCCTATGCTTTGTGTGGACAAAATACATGGTCCATGAGCCACTGAAATGTTGCTGGTGCTCTAAACATGCCAGATGAAAGTGTGACAAAATTGGTGTAAGCCAAGGGTATGGATTTTTCCCATTTTTTTGCCATTAGCCAATCAAGCAATTGGTAATATGAGACATTAGGTATGCATCAAATTTAGACACTGTATTGAGTTTTCTCTTGTCAACACTGGCCACCAAGATCACCAGATTACTTCAGTCGGTGTGCAACACCTCTTGATGACCCCCAATCCTCTGGAGATCATTAGGAGCATAGGCCACCCTATCAACCTATGGAGAGTGCTCAGGAGGGCAGGCTATCCTGTCAGACTCTAGAGAACTCTTAGGAGCACAAGCCATCCTGAAGGCCTCTGGAGAGCACTTGGGTATTTAGGCCACCATGTTAACCTCTTGAGAGTTCTGAGGAGTGCAGGCCATTCTGTTGGTCTCTGGGGCGTGCAGGCAACCCTGGTAGCCTTTGGAAGGATCCCTGGCATTGTTGCTTCTAAACCTTTCCAAGGGTCTTTTCCTTTTGGTAAGCATGATGGGGCATTATTGCCAAATCTTCCCAAAGCTCCAAAAGTCCCTCCATGCAAGTGTGTTCAGACCTCAAAAGGTATTTGCCCGCCCCCTGTGTGCTGGTCTATCGAGCCAGTGGACCATATAACAAACCCAGGGGTGTTTAGAGCGCTTAGGATCCACCTGGAATCATGTAACAGGTGGCACTGCAGGAGGAACCCATTGGGTGAAGTCGAAACCATTGAAGGTGGTAGGGGCATCCAGTAGAGGCCTTGGAGTAGGGCTATCCACTTTGCACAACTCCCTCAACTCTGTAAAATCTGTTTGTGCAGCCAGGTATTCTGTCAGGAATGCAGTGTATTCAGAGTTTAGCAGGGTGAAGGAGGAAGGATATCAGTGCAGAAAACCAAAAGTATGTTCATTGAAGGAAGTTACCATAAAGCAAATAGCACAAAAAAGAGTTTCACAGATAGAATGGCATACTACTAATAAAAGAAGTAAAATACCACACAGAGAGTTATACAAGGAGTGTCTTTATACAATATCCACAATTATAAAGATCAATATGCCACAGCTTGCCACACAGGCTGGGCACTGTAGTCCAATCTCTTGAACCCAAAAGTGGCATGTGAAATGTATTATAAACAAACTGCAATTTGCAATTCTGTCGGCATATACCTTTCTTGTGATTTTAAAATGTATTTTGAAACATAAAATTTATGACAGGTTTAAAATACTGTATATTAAAATGTTTTTAAATTTATGACAAGTACAATGTGTCATCTGTTATTTAGACAGTCTCCTATGATCTGGAAAAACATAGTAAGTTTAGAGTAGTAAGGAAGACTTGCTAGGTTATTCTAGATCGAAATATACCAAAGTATGGGTTCATTTTACATTTTAACTTGATAAAATGATGGGGCAAAATGTAGTAAGTACAAATTTTCAGTCTAACTCAAATTTGATTCAAATCCAACTTCCTACATTTATCCAGTTCAGAGGAGCAATGGGGAATATAATTATCTGATCCCCTGCTGAATTTGTAAGTTTGTGTACTTACAAGGAAATTAATGGGCTATAACCTTTAAATAGTGTGTTGTTTCTGGATTATTCATGATATTCTGTCTGTCTCTGTTAAAATAAACCTTCAAAAAAAAATTATAGCCCAATAATTCTTTTGTAAGTGGGCAAACAAAATCAGCAAGAGGTAATAATAATTATTTTCACCACCCTACATGTTTCAGCCAAACTGTTCATGGCACTGAAAATATGTACACCTCAATAGTAAAATACAGTACTATAATACAATATTAAGATTAATTACACTGTGTATCCAACACTACATTTGTGAAATACACTAATCAGCTATAACATTAACACCACTTGACTGGTCTGCTGCAATGTAATGTGTGTTCTGACACCCTTCAATCATCATCATCGTCATCTTCTGAACCGCTTAATCCTAATTCCGTTTCTGTTATAACCAGCATTTAGTTTTTCAGGAGTTTGTGCTACAATAGTGGATACATTATCCTTTGCTTTAAATGTGCACCAGTGAGCTTTGGGCACCCAAGACATATGCCAGTTTACTGGAGGTCCTTCCCCGGACCACCTTAGTCGTGGTAGTTACCACTGCACAGCACCCCACAAGACCTGCACTTTAGGAAATGAAAGGCGTAGTATGTAGCCATCATAAATGTGGTCCTTTTCAAAGTCACTCAGATCTTTATGCTTGTTGATGTTTCCTGCTTCCAATACATCAACTTTGAGAACTGACTGTTCTCTTTATGCATAATACATTTCACTGATTGGGATATGCAGCTGTAATAATATAATCAGTTTTAATTACTTCATCCGTCACTGGTCATATGGCTGATCTATAGATAAACACAATGGTGAATAACTTTTGAATAGTGGTGACATGGTATTATCATAGCTGGTTAGCATGGTCACCTCAAAGCAAGAAGGTCTGGGATCCAAAGCCGGTAATATACTGACAACCTGTTCCATAGCCACCTGGGATTGATTCTCCCCCATGACCCAAAAAGGGATAAGCAGTATATAACATGAAAGAATGATTATATGCAGCACTATTTTTAATTCTATTTTTATTGCACATAAATAAAAGTAGATTCATGTGCATGATTCATGCTTGTGTGCTTTGCAAAGGATCGTACCCTGCCCACTTGTGATTCGTTCCTTATTTATTAAATGGCAACAATAGTACGTGCAATCTGCTCGGCTGTTGAGCCAGAGTGGTCAGTTACTTTTTCTGTCAGACAGCGCATGACCAAAACATGAACTTCAAGTAAAGTCAATATTTTCTCATTTTTAAATTGCTCCTATTAAATAAATAAATAAATGGATGAATGAATGAATGAAACAAAAAGTAACAAATGGACTCTCTCGCTCAAAAGCTCAGTCTGCAACTTCCTTGTATTGGCCCCAAGCCCAGGTAATAAGTGGGATGTATTGTTCAAGGATGGGTGTGATGGCAGAGATAGGAAAATACTTTCAAACAAAATCATTGGTATGCTTGAAGATGTATCAAGAAATAAAAAAGTTTAGTTTAAAAAATTTTTACTTATTTATGTTACACCCATGATACTGACAGAAAATTACTTTCTGAAATATAGAACTGCCAGTATATCTGTCAGGCTAATTATAAGCCACCCTTCCAGCATAGACATATGCACACATGCACAAGCAAACACACTGGAGAGCCCCTACCTGGTCTGTTGGTGTGTAGTCATTCTGCCGTACTGAATCAATTCTGTCCAGGAAGCTGAAAAACAGATAATAAACAAAGCTGTTTTTCTATCTTATATCAGAACTTAGTACATCTCGATAGACATAAGGCCCTATTTAACAATTGTTTGCCAAAGAGCAGACGAATGTTTTTGAATAGATTCCCCAATGTTTGTGAACATATATGTAAATTTCCTGGAAATAAAGGCAGTTGCATGGTTAGCATTGACCTGTAGACCGCTCCTCATTTACAAACATACACATACTTGTGGTTTTGCTATGACAGTGTGCACATATTGGGGATTTCAGACATTGCTTAAATGTGTTTCCTTGGTGAACACTGCCCATTAAACTGAGACATACAGCACATGCATACACACACAGACCCACAACCCCAGAGACAACAGGTTATGATAAAATAGTTACATCACTCACTGCTAGTAGAAAACACTGCTAGTGAACAGCATGTATATCATCCCTACACTGAACCAACCAAAGCTAAGATGCTCCTTATTGGTTATTTATTAGTAATTTTAAAATGTATGACAATGGTTTACGCAGTTATCACTCCAAATAAAGACCCTGCCATTTTGTCACTAGTGGCCCTCAGAGTTCAAAGCTTTAAAGTTTATGTGCTAGTTGCTTTTGGACAGTCAGAAAGAAAGTAGTTCAGCAAGTGCGTGATGTCAACTTCAGCAGGCTTCGGCATGCTGCATCTATAGACCCATTGAACAGTGACATCACCGGTCAGCTGATCCAGCAAACCAGATTCTTCAGGCTGGCAAAACAGAACAAAGTCTCTATTCTGTTCAGTTCACAGGAAAGTTATCAAATTAATTTCATTGCTTTTTAAAAATGATTAACAGAATTTAGGTTAGCTCTTGTGACCGGAAATATACAAAGTATTTTTTTCAAGATTTGTGCATCAATTGTTTCCATTTTCAAAAGGATAGCAACAGAAAACTAAACTGGCAAGGGACTCCCAACAGGACATTTTTATTTATTTATTTTAAATAAAAGCTACAGTATCCACTTCACAGCCAATCATATAATTTTCTCAGAGATTAAAGTCTACTAGTGATTCATACATCCCATAAGCAGAGATGTTTTGATACCTTTTTTCTTCCTGATACCAATGCTTGATATTATATATATATATATATCGATGTTATATATACATCAATAAATTATATACTATACAAATATATAATACAAATATTTAATATAGTATATAGAGGTAAAAGTATGGCTAATAAACAAAAACACTGAAAATACCAATTTTTGAAAAGTGTCACAAATTTTGTGATGCATTTTGCATAGCATGAATGAACTTTACACCATATGGAATGGTCTTGCGAGTGAAGAAATAAAAAAATAGATAGTGTGCAGTGATTATGCACTTAATAAAATGAATATATATAGTAATAATAAATATAAGAGTCTCTTTTTTTGAGAAAAAAGAAGGTAAATAATTAGTGTGGCCACCCTTTACTTTGATTACAGCATTTAACCTTTCAGGCATAGTGTTTACAAATTTTTTACTTTTTTCACTTTCTAAAACCTTTCATATGGTTTGAAGTTCATTCATGCTATGCAGAAGTCTTTTTATTAGGAGCCCATTTAGACAAAAGTGGTGGTGTATAAACTTCACTGTATGTGTGTATACTGTATGTGTGTGTGTGTGTGTGTGTGTGTGTGTGTATATACACACACACACACACACACACACACACACACACACACACACACACACGCATCTAATATAATATTGGTCCATTGCTTGTGGTGTTTAAGATAT
>JAOUQZ010000025.1:8747104-8760171 GCA_028564935.1 Neosilurus hyrtlii
AGGTCTTATTTTCGGGGTAGGGCTTATTTTGGACCGTTCTGCTGAAGTAAGGGTAGGTCTTATTATCGGGGAAACATATATATATATATATATATATTCATTCAATTGTCCCATAAGCCAAAGCTGTGCAGGTTCAATACAGAACATGACACACATTTAGTGCAGGGTCACAGATCCTCAGTGATAATCTATATTAAAGGTTTTCGATGAGACTGCACAGTGTCTTATTATCGGGAAAACACGGTATATATGAATATCTGAATACACACCAAATTTTGAGCAGGTCCAGAAGTTTTTCCAAGACCACGAAAACGGATCATTTACCTCAAAGTCGACCGACTTCCTCTGAAAATATATTCAATTACCCTCAAACTAAAATTCGCTAGTACATTCGGCCGTGATTGCTTACATGTGAGTTAGGCTTAAGGCTAATTTTGGGATGCAGCCTAAAATTAATGTGATTGCAAGTGAGAAAATAGCCAGGGACACAAGGGGAATTAAAAAATAAAAAATACATTAAATAAATAAAAACAAAATTCCAAAAATAAAAACTTATTCCATTGTTCACCATCCTGACCATGTTTGTAGAGACTTGACAACCAGGCCGAGGCAGTGGAAAAGTATGAGGCTTTCCTCTCTAGTGCACGTGCACGCATGTGCACTCTCTCTGTCTTTAACTGGATGATGTGACATGACTGGACTGGACATGACTCTTTTTCTCATTTAGTGGGTTAAAACAAATTGGTAAAAAAAAAAAAAATTTGTATACACAAAATAAATTAATAAGCTGAGAGTAACTTTCCTCCAAGTATGTGCTAAACAATGTTTTCTTTTTAGTTTATATAATTATTCTGGATAAGCACAATGGTTCACTAAGCATCCTAAAATTAGGTAACGGTAAATAGCATGTGAAGTATGGTGCACTTTATCCAAAATTCAAATAAAACTTTTAAAAGTTTTCAGTGGAGGCTCGCAAAGGGAGGCAAACACAGAGGAAAAGAAAGAAGGAGGGGGGACATGCGGGAGGATGGGGCCTTTCAGAACAAGACTTGTTTTTCTGTATCGCATCCTTGGAGGGTAAAGACAGCTATACAGTAATTAGGCCCCCAGTGAGGTTCCATCATGTAATCACCACAGTACAACAAAACAAATGCTACAAAGACAGAAAACAAATAAGAAAATGAACTACACCCCAAAAAGAACACACCATACTTTACACCATTTACTGTTTCTAGCACACATAGTAACAGATTGTTAATATCTGGTTTTTTTTGGTAAAAGGTTATTCATAAATTCAATAATAAATTTACATAATATCAATAGTCCTATAGTAAAAAGTAAATAAATATATGCATAATCTAAATTACTATTGTACATTCAGTATAATAATTCTATAGTAAAGAAGGCCCTATAAGACTACAGTAACCCATAGTTTCACTTTTTGGTCTGTCTCTATGTGAAATTCATTGGTCTAAAAAATTTCGTTTTACTAAAAAGCTTTAGTGTGCCCGGCGCATGTTCTTGTTACATTAACAAGTCTGGATCTTAAAGTTACAGTTAGGTCTAAGTATTAGGTATCTATAGAATTTCTGCTGTTTTGTTGTAAAACATTCAATAGAAATTTTGTAATAACCTTTTAGAAATGATACGTTACATGAGTTTTTACATATAGTTCCATTTTCACACACTCATAAGTAATTGGATAAACTAACTTCAATGATACACATAAGCATTGTTTTAATACTAGGATGCAATTACTTCACGGTCTATGACTGGCTAAAGTCTGGAACCCATGGGCATCATCAAATGACTTTACTCCAGTAACATGCTGTCCATGCCTTTAGAGTAACCACCTTCAGGTGCTAGTTGTTTGTGGATATGTCTGCCTTCAGGTTTGTCTCAGTAATTAAGAAGTATGTTGAGTTCTTTACTTCTTCATACTGTTTTCTTCCCTTAATTCTTGAATAAATTGTTTACCCAGACTTTCTGGCAAAGTCTAATATGGCCTTTCCGTTCTTCATTGTAATCAGCGATCTGCATATTAAGCTAAACCCTTACATTTATTTAGCTTATGGAAACACAATTACATGTAGTTAGAAGTGATTATACATTATGTATAAATAAGTATACACTAATCATAACCTATATTCCATTTTCACTAACAGTTCTCCCAGAATTTTACTTAGTGGTCCTTATTATGGAAATGTATCATGTACTTTGTCAAAAACAGAACATGGCTTAGTTGTTCAACTTAACATTGCCATTACATGGCAAAACAGTAGTTTAAATAGTACCTCCGGTTTTGCAACCCGGAGCACTTCGTTATTAAATGTGATTAATAACATAAATATTAGAAGTGTGCCCTGTGACGGCCTGGCGAGCTGTCTGGGGTGTACTCTCCCCTCGCCCAGAGTCGGCTGAGAGGGGCGCCAGCCTCCCCGCGACCCTAATTAGGATTAAGCGGTTCATAAAATGACATGACATGACATATTAGACGTGTACCCCAAATGTAAGGAATTTTTAAATACTTCAGTAAAACAGACATATATCAGCCTTGGCATAATATAAGTGATGTGGGATGAAATGCCACTTTGTTTTTTCAGATGGTAGTGCTATTCCATAGTGCCGCTCAGAATATTTGGATATCATTCTGTCATAACCAATAACTATACCAAATCTGCCATAAATCTGATGAATTGTCTTGGAGCAATCTTAATCAAGATGGGTGAGAAGGCTACTCTTTGTGTTACTAGATATTATAACCATCATACCATCTAAAACCTGAAAAGTTTATGTTTAATTTGATGATACGTTAAAAGTATCATTTGTCATAAATTACTCTGTCTGTTGAGCATGGCTAGCACAGACGTACATTACAAACTTATTTCTCTTGGGTCACCCTGCATATCTACCAAATGTGATGCATGTAGGTGAAACAATATACTGGACACACTCCTCAGTGACATATGGTGGCAAGGCCACCCCTGAGGCCAAGCTTCAGTCTCTGAGTAATGGTTGAAAGCACTGATGTGTGTGCCAAATTTCATGAGGTTTTAACCATTGGAACCACCTCAAAAAAGTCAGGTCTTCAATACAATAATAATAATAATAATAATATTAATAATAATAGTAATCATCATCATCATAATCAGTAGAAAAACAATAGAGTCCTCTGCACCTATGGTGTTCTGGCTCTAACTAGGGAAGAGAGAGAGAAAACCTTTCAATCTATCACTCAACTCACACTAAGACCAACCCTGTAAAATACTTTTGCAGAAACAAACCTGGTCATGGCATTAGCAATCTGCACAGTGATAAAACAAAGACAGGGTGAAAGGGCAGTTTTTGTTTGGTTTTCTAGTAACATCAAAGAGGCCAAGAGGGACATGCTCTACTCCGCTCAGACATTTCTTGCATGCTGAGAGATGAGGCAATCCCATTGGAAAACTTGGTGTAACAAGCCAAGATGTCGGGGGAGCAGAGTGAATGGAAAACATAAAAACAAAACCTTAACAACCATTAATGGCCTTACGTTCAGCAGTACCACACTCTACCTGAGCCGTCATTAGTAAAGAGGAGAAGGCAAAACAGCCATTTGAAGTGAAGTAAGTAGGGCCAGCAGAGCACTCAAGGGACAGTGTTAATGACAGCCACTGCTGCTGAGGGCCTCCCACATGCTCTACTGTGTTGTCCTTCAATATAAACTGTACTGGAGAGCAGGAAAATATACACAACTAGATCCACACACAGAGAAAAATACAAAATGCACACACATACGGAACCATACCAAGGGCCATGCAAAGACATTTTAATATTTGCAATACTGACCCAGCGGTTTTTCTCATGAACTCATATAATTAATTTTTTTGTATAACAGAAACTGTTTAGGTTAAGTTTTGAAGTAAATGTGTAAGAAACATGTAAATGTTGATAAATTTACATTGGATAAAATAAGACAAGATTCATTTGACTACCATTATTATTCTTCTACAGGTACAAGGCACAGGTATATGGGACAAGCCAGCAGGTGCTATTAAATAAAGATTAAGACAATTCATCTTGTCTTATCTGATTTTATGAGAGATCACACCACCAGCTTACTCACACTTTGAACTTGGACACAAGCCTTAAAACACTCTGCATTAAACTACTTCCTTGGAAAATTCCTGGGTGATCACACCAATCTAACCCATGTTTTTGTAAGATTAACAGGAGAACACTGTAACATTACTGATGTTCATTTTAAATAGCTTTCAACATCTCAGTAAGGGTAAATAAATTTTTAATTCAAAATGAACCAATAGTGACCAATACCACTACCAATTGTACAACAACCAAAATCAGTTTTCTACTTATAGCCTAAGAAGTTTCAACAACACCACTTCCATGACTGGCGAACTTTGAAGCATGTATCCTCTCCATGTCCCCAATGTATTTAACTGGGGTATGTATTTAAATTGGGGTAGAAACAATCAAATTTTTATTTTTTCCCCCCCTATAAAGACCAGACTTTTGGACCCGATTTAAAAACCAGTGACAGGTAAAGTGAATGGCAGTTATGTTTTTAATTTTGCACCTGCCAACACATGGCACCAAGAGAATAGACAGTTCTCATAATTGATGTGCTGGAAGTAGGAAAAAGGGCAAATTTTAGGATCTGAGTGAATATGACAAGGACGACTGGGTCGGATCATGTCCAAAATGGCAGATTTATTCTGAGAGTTCCAGGTATGCAGTGGTAAGGACTGACTAAATGTGGTCCAAAGAAGGACAACTGGTAAAGAGATGAAAGTGTGATGGGTGCCCATGGATCATTGATGAATGTGGGGAGTGAAATCTAGCTTTCTAAAGTCTTATTCAGCCCCATGAGGAGATAATGTATCATAAATTTCTGACGGTTGAAGACTTGCAAGAATAGAAGAGTTTTACATGATGAATGCATGGTTGGTGGCAGCACTGGTGGCAAGCAAAGATGGCAGCAAGACACCAATGATCTTTCTAGCTGTTGTCACTATCCTGTTTAGTTTATTTTTTTTTTTTCAATTAAGCTGTTACCAAAGCAGGAGGTAATGCAGTATGTAAATAAGCTTGCAGTGGCACCTCAAAAAATAAATAAATAAAATAAAATAGAATAAAATTAGAAAGAAAAAAAAGAAAGGCTATCGCTGGAGTAGGGAAAGCTGTTCTGTTTTGCACCCTTGATGCCATGTTTACCACTTCTCTTTTCTAAGCAGCCACATCCTCATTGTTAATGAGGCCAGTTACACTGCTGAAGTCTGCAAACTTTATGATGATGTCAAACTTGGCACAACAGTCATGAGGCAGCAAGGACTCTGTACACTGTCCTGAAGGGATCCTGTCAACAAGTTTTGACATGTTGATGTTGACTGATTTATTGCCTCCAATAAATCCAGAAATTTAAAACCCGTCACATATTGATGATTTAGCCAGTGTATGCCAATGTATAAGAAATTTGGCGGATACCCTGGCATACTTCGAATAAGTTATGGGTAAATTTTGTTTAAGTTAACAGCACTCTGGCATAAGTCGTAGTACGGCAAGGACATCGAAATATTTTGTGCATGCATAGCGTATGGCTCATATGGTTCCACATACGCTGATTATAAGTTGTACATAAGTTGCCATCAGTTGTAGGTAAGTTATGCAATCGTTCATCCATGTTATTTGTAGGTTACTCATAAGTTACAAAGCATACTTTGTACATACATATAACTTATACCAATAAATGCCTAGTGTGTTGGCAGCGTTTAGGGTAGAGCTTGGCAACCTGTGGATACGGTGCCACATGCGGCTCTTTCATCCCTCTGCTGTGGCTCCTGTGGCTTATTTTGCGACAGACAAGAGACTCCTTTTGACCCCCCAGTAAGGCAGCAGTGGAATCTACGAAGAAAAAATGTTTCTAAAGAAAACAAAGTCTGGTGGCTGTCCACATTGGAGGTGCTGAAACAGTTTGCCATGTGCCTGGGACACATAAAAACCTTTCTGGATTGCAAAGGGGACAGGAAGCACAGCCCTGCAGATGCTAAAGGAGGTTTGGGCATTTGAGAGCAAGATGACATTGTTTGCCAGAGATGTACAGAGAGGTACGCTGTTTCACTTGCCCTCTTTGTGTTCAATACACTGCGTGCCACTTCTGACACTTATATAAACATGAAAAAGTATGCATTTGGAGTCCTGTCGATCTTCGGATCCACACACTTGTTTTAGCAGGTTTTGTCCCATCATGAACTACATCAAAAGTATACATCACACCTCTCATAGATGAGAGCTTGCAATCCTGCTTTAAAATGAAAGTGACATCTTACAATCCTGATATGGAGATACTGTGCAGTGAAGTTCAGGAGAAGAAATCATATTAACCAGGTGAAAGAAATAATTTAATGAGCTATTATATTGAAAATATATCTTGAACTAATGTAGTTGTGTTTCATATTTTTGTTTGCCCTTATTAATGACAGTGAATATGCTGCTGCTGTGAGATTTAACAATGTGGGTGAACTACGATTTCTTTGGCATGACGATGATGTTGATACTGCGGTGTCTACTGCGGATCTGATTTGAATCAGCACGCGGCAGCCTTTTATATTTCACATAATCGATCATCAGGGATGCACTACTGCATAAGTTAGAATATTGTTGGTCATAAATTGCAAATGATGCTAACACACTAGGCATGAACTGATATCCAGGTTCAAAGTACGCTAGACATTGACATAACTTACCTACAACTTATGGCAACTTTTTCCACGACCTCGCTGTACTATGACTTATACCAGTGTGCTGTATCTTACACAATACTTACACATAACTTATTCGACGTAAGACAGCATATTTTCCAAATACTGCTGATGAACATACTGTATTTTGCTGCAAAGAAACTTTGAACATTCAAAATTTATTTGCAAATTTAATTTTGTAAGCATCTGTAAATGACTTTAACATGGGTGGATATGGTTGCTTTTGGTTCACCAAGTAGTGGACACAGTGCTGAAAAGTGTTTTCTCAGCTTTTTTATAGGGTTAGGTCCATCACTCATTTTTCTTCTTCTTCTTTTTCTTCCTATCCTTTCCTTGTCTTCTGCTGCAGGATAGCTGTAACAGCAGACAGATAAAGCAATTTTTCCTCAAGGGCAGCAGCATGTTGTTCTTCTTCCTGACAGAAATCTTTTCCCATATTCTGCAGGGTTTGCTCAACCGTTGTATAGGCTTGGATGGTACAGTTCAAGAATTCGCCTGGTATTTTACCGGGAGTTGGCAAAGGGTCCCAATCTTTCCCAATCAGTGACAAAAGAGAGGCAGATAGTTGCAAACACTGTCAAAAACATATGCTAACAGTAGCTAAAGTTCGCAAACTGTCTTTTGCAAACACTGCTGCAAACACTCATGTGTATGTTGCTAATCGTCACTAAGTGTCACAAAATGACAGGGGCAAACCCTTTTTTGTGAGTTCAAAATTTGATGTTTGTGAGCGTTTGCCCCTCCATGACGTACAGGCTTTAGTTACAGTTATTACTGCACAAGGGGCTCTGAAGACAAAGGTTGGCAAGCTTTTGCAAACCACAGAAATGTAACATTAGATCATTTTCTTCAATAAATAAATGACCAAGTGTAATATTTTTGTCTCATTTGTTTACTGAATTCTCCTTATCTACTAATAAGAATTGTTGGAAAATCTGATATTATAAATCAAATTCATGCAGAAACACGGAAACTTCTAAAGGGTTCACAAACTTTCAAGCATCACGTTAAGTTGAATTGAGTAAACACAGCTAGAAAAATATTTTTTTTTGTGTTTTGATTTTAGGCTGAAAAGCAAATAAATGTGAATATTTTAAAAAGGGCTTATTCTTTTTAGTACCTACTACATGCATATGCACACACACACACAAAGCAGCCATCATAATAGCCACCTGATTGTATGAATAAACCCAGTCAAATATTAAACACAATTTGGCCCGTGTCAAAGTCAAGTTTGCTCATTTTCAGTGCTTTTGACGGGAAAATGAGCAAACAGGGAAGCTGGAGACTATCTCAGAGGACTCTGGGCAATGGTTTGGTACACCCTGCACTGCTCACCAGTACAAAATAATCAATAATATTTAATTAATTTGTCAATGGTAACAATGCATTAATGTTATTACTTAAGTTTTCTGTATGGAAAATGGCAAGAAATCAAAGGTGACTGTAAAGCTCATCAAAGCCACTCCTGAGATCCACCACAGCAATCACCAAGTGCTTGTTTCCCTGGACATTAATCAGAAGCAGCACTTTTAGGTGCTGTTCCAGGCCCTGCAGGAGGATGGGAAAGTACTCAGGGCCCAGCTCCGGCAGCAGGCTTCCCCATCCTTAACCCCCCAAAAGATGGGGTGTCATGATAATCCAGAGGCCTTCCTCAAAATGACTGAGAAAGTGGCAGAGGTGTGGGGATGGCCAGAAAATCAGCAGCTAATTTAACTCTTTTCAATCCTATAAGGCAAATGTCATCTCATGGCCCTGCAACTACCAGCAGACTCCTGACCACACCTGAAGCAGGCTGTAATCCAGTGGGTCTAGCACTCCCCAGAGCAGGACCACCAATGCCTCCAGTCACTGACTCTGGAAGAGGATGGTCATCCATTTATGCTTGCCCAGCAGACCTGCAAGAAGTCAATGCTGACAAAGCTAGTGTGCAGTATGAGGAGATGCTTAACATGATGGTGCTCAAGCAGTTTATTACTAAGGCCCCAGTGAAAACAGTGGAGTGGATTCAGTGCCACCAACCTGCAATGCTAAAGGTGGTGACTGAATACAAGGCCTGGCAGATTTTCCATTGGCAAGCAGGCACTCCCCTTTGATTTTTCTCTTGCTTACCCCATCTCATCCTCATCCTTTGACCTGTCACTGCACCATGAAAATAGGGTCAAATTCTCCTGAGGCAAGCTCTCCATACCCATGCTCCTTCTCACTATGTTTGTCTCCTCCCTCTGTCTGTCGTTCCACAGTGTCGAACTCTGTGTCTCTCTACACAGTTGAAATTGTCCACGCTCACCATGACCTTAGGAAAGCCTGGGCAGAGTTCAAGGTATGGTGGAAAAAATATGCTGTTCCAATATCGAGTTACGCAGGACACTCACACACAGAAAGGGATGACCCAGTTGTGGGTCCAATGGATTTGCAGGTATATGCTTATTACAGCTCGTTATTACCCTATTGCTAAGCACTTGAGGCAGAAAAAAAGACACTAAACTGCCTCATTAACTGGGCATTTGCAGTGATAGCTAATCCACAGCCAACCCAACAACACCCTTTACTTCTTATCAAGAAGAATCTTCTTATTCCCCTTTGAATGAATCAGTATGATTCTCTTCAGGTATTTACATTTACTGCATTTGGCAGACACCCTTATCCAAAGAGACTTACAGAAGTGCTTAGAAATAACTACAGATGAATACATTCTGATACTGGTTCACTAGGACACAGACTAATTATACCATTAGTCAAAAGTCAGTGGGTAGCTGTTGTGTGTTTTTTTTCTTTCTGTGTACAACAGAAGTCCAAATCCAAGTACTTCCAAAAAAGGTAGGTTTTCAGCCATTGTTTGAAGACACCCAGTGACTCAGCTGTCCGACCGTCATCTAGAGGAAGTGCATATCGTCTCTTTAGTGCCAGAAAACAGAATAGTTTAGATGCACTACTCCAATCCATTGGACAGCACATGGGCATCACTCTGTTTTGGTTTTGGTAGATACCCCAAAATACCCCAAAGCCATGCCCCTATACAACATTTCTTCATGCAGTCTTGTGTAAGTACTCCTCCACATGATCTCCCAAACAGGAATTCCATGGTAGATCCTTGATGAACAGGACTACATTTGTATTATGCACACTTTGCAAGCTTAACAAATTTTTAGGGATTACAATGATCTGCACTAGAATGTACAGTCCTTAGATGGATAGGGTAGCGTTTTAATCAAATGCCTAAAATTATACTTCATAAGTTTGTGCACTAAGGTGCATGGAATTGAGACAGATGGATCAAACTCTTATGGTTTACAGTATGAGAGGTCCTGCAAACCTTCAAAGGTTTTTTGCCATTTAGCCTGTTTCTGCGTGCAAGCCCCGTGGAGTCATGTTCTTTAAAGAAAGTTGGGAGTAGGGACGTTCTTAAAACAAAATGGAAAAAGGAGTCACACAGAAATTGGAGCAGCCCATTTGTCTTGGTACAAAGTTTGACAAGTTGGTTCAATTCTGTGTGCATTTTGGAAAAGTCAACATGTCTAAATGTTCTGCATATCTGATGCCTCAAATTAATGAATTGCTCAATTAATTCAGTGTAAGAAAGAAAAAGGTTTTCTGCTTTTTTCACACTGTTTGGGTTGCGCCAGGTTGTCATGCCATCGTTTGGACTGCTTAGAGTCCTGGAAACATTTTAAGGACTCAAGGAGAAATAATTTTTATCCAAACAATGCATATGCTTCCAAGGGCATACATATATTGGCTCAAGATGACCCATACACAATCAAATTCAACACCTTCTTGAGGGTAACCTATGCACCAAATGCGGTGACCCTGTGTCATTTCGTTTTAGTATGATTACACTAACAAGCATCAGCAAACCACACATCACAAAAAAATCACCAACTTGACTGCTGTGACTTTTAAACAAGGTTAAGGGGACCCATACACAATCCCAACTGAGAAATTACTGAGGGGACCCCATTCACCAAATTTACTGTTCTTATGTGATTTTCAAATATTGACAAGCACAATACAGAAAAAACCCAAACAGTATCAGAAGCACTAACCTACATTTACAACTTAAATTCTAGTATTTGTTCCATGCAATTGTATTAATTTATTCCCAACACTCTATTCGCTTCGTAGCATGTCTCTTGGCTGCACTGCTTCCAGTATGTGTATGTTAGATTTTATGTCCAATCAGATGTGCTGTCATGTCAATCTAATCTGCCCAGGGTCTTCAGAAGCAGTAGTGCTGGCTGATTTCACTTAAACTCTATTGGCAATGTGGCTGTTTCTTAAACCAATCAGATTTCAAATTCACCTCACAGAGCCAGCTAGCTGGCCCACAACAAGGTCAGCATTTTTCCCCAGGTACCAAATGCACAGCCCGCCACTGATATGTATATATGTATGTATTTAATTTTGAGTTGTAACTTTTGTACTCTTTGGTCTAAAATCAAATTATTTATTTGTTTGTTTTTTGATGGATACCCTGGCTCCTGATGAACAAAAAAAAAGTCAATTGGACCATTATAGTCTGCCATATTGTATTTTCTCCATTTATGGGTCATTCATTCATTCATTCGGTAAACCTTTAAAATGCATCTTCTCCTAGGTGGTTTGTCTGATTTACATAAAATCTGGTACAGAGTATCTTCAGACCAATATTTTTAAAATATAAACAAAGTTTATGTTGAAAAATGAGGCCACAAATAATCAATTAAGTTTTTAGGTGTGGCCTCAGTTGATATAATGAGTTATAACTCTGGAAGGAAAGGTCAAATCATCACCAAACATGTGACATCTGAAGGTCATTAAACTTAAAGGTCGAGTCAGGTCACGTGGTACATGAAACGTCACACACTGGACTCAGCAAAAGTGTGGAAGTGAAAACATGTCCAGTATGGCTGAAAATGGTCTTCACGTGCGCAAAAAACGGAAAACCAGAGACATATGCTCAATGGACTTTTGTAGGAAGTCCACCGAGAATAGATTAAGCTTGCATAAAGTTCCCGCGAGGGGGCTGTATCACTGAATAACAACCACAGTGTTCGGGCGAGCTGGGAACCGACTCCAAGAAGACTTGATTCACTGATTCAGACATACATAAAATATATATATATATATATATATATATATATATATATATATATATATAAAGGCTTCAGTGTTGATTCTGCCCTGTTTGAGAAAACGACTCACATATTCCAGAAGCGTCTTTTACATTAATAAGAAAGGAGGTTAATTAATATTTAATTGATGATCAAATTACTTTAACAGATTGTAATCCATACCATGCATTAATACATGCATCTAAAATAATAATAATAAAAAAGTTTCATATATATAATATATACATTGCACTGCACCCTTTATGTAGCTACTAATTTTATAGATGCTTGAGTAGATTTAAATACACTTTATATTGATATACAATATAGCTACGTGATATATTTACATATGTTGGTATGTGTATAATTAAGTTACACAACATGGGGTTGAAGTCTGATTACAGACGATGCTCAACATGCAGTGTTTCCGAGTCGCTCTTCCCGGTCATCTCCATCCTCTTCACTGAAACATGACCCCAGAGCTTCCCCCATGAGTTCATATGCGAATAAAACATTCCCTAAATCATGTTCATCAATGTCTGGTTCACTGATATCGCTCCAATGGTGGTTAAATTGACTAGAAACTGACGAGGACTACGAGGCTGCATGCTTGCATTAGCTCTCATTAACAAACCTGTGAAACCAGTAATGATTTCAACATGCCTAGCAGGTAAGGTTTAACATATTTAAGCATAACTCATATCCTATGTAAGACTCAACCTTTAAGTATAAAATATTTAGTGTAAATTTTTCAATAGGGGGCTTTATAACAAAAAATGACTGTAACTGCTAAAGCTCTTGCTTGATCAAGTTCAAACTTTGAGTGCTCTGTTTTGGTCAATATTTTTAATAATGGCGCCCAAGGCAAGTAACTCGAAGATTTGTGCCCATCTGTCAATCAATTTTCCGCAGCCCTCAAAATTAAATACTATATGGGTTAGACAGCTTGGTTTCTATAGTCACTCCCTACTCAGTTTTAAACAATAACCTTGATTGGCCACATGGTGGCAGTATAACAAGCAAATTTTAACTCCTGTCCTAGTTCTTCTTTCGCCTCATGATCATTATGAACAAAAATGTCAATTGTACCAACATTCATTTATTCATTCATTCATCTTCTGAACCGTTTATTCCTAATAAGGGTCGCGGGGAGGCTGGCGCCCATCTCAGCCGACTCTGGGCGAGGGCAGGGTACACCCTGGACAGCTCGCCAGGC
>JAOUQZ010000025.1:8795690-8827380 GCA_028564935.1 Neosilurus hyrtlii
CCCTGTGCTTGCGTGGGTTTCCTCTGGGTACTCCGGTTTCCTCCCACAGTCCAAAAACATGCACAGTAGGCTAACTGACCTCTAGGTGTGAGTGTGAGTGCGAATGGTGAGTGCGAATGGTTGTGTGACTGTTGGCCCTGCGATGGCCTGGCGAGCTGTCCAGGGTGTACCCTGCCCTCGCCGAGAGTCGGCTGAGATGGGCGCCAGGAAAAAGCGGTTCAGAAGATGAATGAATATATGGTTAGGTCGTCATAATCCCTTCCCACAAAGTCGAGACTTTTTTCCACCTTGGCGCTTAGCACGACGGCGTCACTTCGCCGAGAATTTTTCCTCTAGCCTTCCGAAATCTCGTTTTGCTTTGTCTTACTGCTTTTTGATATCACTGTTACTTTTGTGACGTGATTCAGGCATCGCTTATAAAGTTAAAGAGTTAAATATCGTAAAGAAGTAGAAGTACTCATATATAAGTCCGTTCTAAACTGTATGGTTGTATGTATGATTTATAAGAATATTTGAGGAGTATATACACATCTGTATATATAAAAAACTAAAACAAAACATAAAACAGAATTAAAATAAAATAATACATATAATATGGTGATATATAAGGGTGGCATGGTGGCACAGTGGTTAGCATGTCCGCCTCACGGAAAAAAGGCCTGGGTTTATGTGTGGAGTTTGCATGTTCTCATGTTGCACGTGTGGAGTCTGCATGTGCTTGCGTGGGTTTCCTCTGGGTACTCCGGTTTCCTCCCACAGTTTAAAAACATGCACAGTAGGCTAATTTTCCAAATTTCCCCTAGGTGTGAGTGTGAGTGTGAATGGTTGTGTGTGTGTTGGCTTACATTGACCTGGTGAGCTGTCCAGGGTGTACCCCGCCTTTGCCCAGAGATGCCAGCCTCTTTGCATCTAATTAGGAGTAAGCGTCTTAGGAAAAAAACGAATAAATAATATAATTCATGTAATATAATAAAGCCTTTGTATGAGGATCTTACAAGGAAATACACACAGTGTAGTTGAGAACAGATATGACGTCCTCGTATGAGTATAGTTGGAGCTCAAGACCTTTGCCCAGAGTCAGCTGAGAGAGGCACCAGCCTTTTCACGACCGTAGTAGAATTAAACGGTTCAGCAAATGAATGACTGAATTTAATTGAGGGGTTCCTTAACCTAATGTCCCAATCACATGGATAATTTTAAATGTTTGAATTTTTTAATAATTAAATGTCATTTAATCTATTTTGCTGTAGTACCAGATAAAAACGAATATGAAGAATCATAGCTCTGAGTACAGAACCAGAAGCTTACTCTACAGGGTAATATTTCCTTGTGTTGCTTGGCTTTATAATTGATCCATTAGAAAGCACACGCTGAAAAGAAAAAAACATACAAGCTAGTTGTTGGTTTGGTTATCTCCGGGACTTAAACCCATAATGCCACCGTGCTACTCAGTTTAATGAACGTGTCATCTTGTCATAGCAAATCATTGTTTCAGTGATTCACATTATACTTAACACTTAATGTCTTTAATATAGATACCATCAATAATGGCACAATTGTAAAACTTATGTTGTTTAAAGGTGCCAGCTGGTAGGCTCATTAACAAAGGATGTCCAAGATATAGAGATAAATTAAAGGGTAGCAAAGTGGGGTAGCAGGTAACACTGTTGCCTCACAGCCCCAAAGTCAACATTTCATATTTCCTTTCTGTGTCTGTGTGGGTTTTTTGTTTTCCATCTGCTTCCCAATAACATAGTACAGTTGTGCTAACTTGACCTTGCCACTGAGTATGAATGAGTGTGTATGCAATCCGCTGTGATGGACTGGTGTCTCATCCCAGTATTCCTGATTTGTGCCCAGTGGTCCTCGCATAAGCTCAGATTCCATTTGACCCTGACTGAAATAAAGCAGTTATTAAAGATGAATGAACGATGAATTCATTTTTCCAAATTAAAAAGCAGTAGTAGTTGTTATTATGAGTATATCTTCCATTTGTCAGATAATAAAACTAACTTGGGATTATATATACATAAACAAAAACAGTTTTAAAAATCTGAAACAATCAAAAAGTTTCCAGATTTTCCAAGGGTTTTACATTTGTTGTTTTTTCCCCCTTGAGGGCCCACTGAGTGGGATTACAGAGTTCACTATGGCCTCCTTTCTGTCGGTTCCAACCAGGTCACCCTGCCCACTTTTTGTCACCATATACCTCATATTGTGTCCAATCAATGAACAGTAAGATTCTTAGAAGGATAATGTGGCTTTGTTTTAAAATGGCCACTCACAAGAAAATCTTTCTCTCTTTCTCTCTCTCTCTCTCTTTCTCTCTTTCTCTTTCTCTCTTTCTGTCTGTCTGAACACACACACACACACACACGCACGCACACACACACACGCACGCACGCACGCACGCACACACATTCAAATACAAAAAAGGAGTGGGAACTGACCTGTAAAATGAGAAAGGACACATTGATCTGCAGAACATTGATGTTCCTTGTCCTTTTTTTTTGCCTATTAAGTGTAAACATGATACATTTGCAAAGTTCATTAGAAATATTAAATTTAACCTGAACAAAAAAATAAAGTTACCTTAAGCTTTAAAAGTGGTCATGACAACAGTAGTTCTGTAGTATCTTCTAAAGAGAAAATTAGATAAACTCAAGACACCTTATGAGCAATTTCCACAGATTTCTTTTCACTTTTTGTGCATTTCAGAACTATTTCTATGCCATTGACACATGGTTAAACTCTGCAGTGGATAAACTCTTTGGAGAGAGAGGTTTGTGATTTTTATCTCCTTTCATTCTCATTCTCATTTATTAAAATACCTTATACCTCTGCTGTCCAGTGACCATTCCTTAGCATTTTCTCATTTATTATATCCATTCTACAAATTAATATCCACTGCAATCCATGCCAGACAGAGGAACATTTAATTCATACAAATTTGACTGCAGTATAAAAAGCCCTGAGTAGAGAGATGGTACTGTACCTTATAATAATCTTCCAAAACTAAGTGTGTTAAAGTTCATATTACCACCTAAGCTATGTTAATAATGCCAATCCAGTTGCAATGCCACATGATTTTTTGGGGAATATTAATGGGCAAACTTAATAAATGGGTGCGCAAGTAATTTTCCATTGAAATTCTTGCTTTTAGAGCAATTAATATTCATACTCACTAAAAGTACCCCCTTTTCATGCCCCCTTTAAGCTTCCTTTTCATGCAATGACTAGACCAAGACTACAGAGCATAACAAATGTTACAGATCACTCTGGAATTTCATGCTGTTAAAGCAGCCCATTCACTTAGTATATTAACTAACCACGAAATACAGTGTTATATTCTGGAATATAAAATTGAATCAGCTATGATTTGCTTACTCCTGTACACAAGTGTGAGTGATCCTTGCACTGGGTACGATTATATTAGTAAAGATCACTGTCTTGAGGCGAGAGTGCGTAATGTGCAAGTTCGTTCATGCGGTATTGTTATTGTTATTGTAAACTAACACAGAACCTAAACAAGATGTAAAACAGGTGAATTAGATATACTAAGCCAGTTACTCAGGATAGTTTCCCCAGGAAACTTTTGTATTTAGCCAAAATGAATTAGCCAATAATGGAAGATAAAACACATAAGCCTAATACTAGTGAATGGGCACCGTTGATTAAAATAGCCTCGGTTAAAATAGCGAATGAAAAAATGAAACAATGATTTATTCCTAAATAATCATTAGCACTACAGAGCAAAATCTCCCCTGTTTTCTTAAAACCACAACTGTATGTGAAATGTTAGAAGTACATCCAGATACTTTACCAGGAGATTTATTTTTGTACTGAAGCATAAAAGCCAGAGGACAGGACCACATGTTTATTCATAAGCTGTAAACAACAGTATTTGACCTTCTTTTGCTTTAGATCTCTGAGGTCTAAGGGGTACTGTTATGTAATTTATTGTACATGTCAATGTGTTGTATAGCCCCTGACAAATATTATGGATTCTCTACTTAAAGGATGTTTACTCTGGCTTTTTAAAGTTTGTGTCACATAAGCAAACCAATATATGACCGAAACCAATTTTTGCCCAATAGCTGGATATTTTGTCTTCATAAAACATACATTAATATTCAATAAATTCTATAAATATATAAAAATTCTTCATTCATTCATTTTCTGAACCGCTTAAAACTAATTAGGGTTTTGGGTAGCCTGGTGTCCATCTCAGCTGACTCAGTGCGAGGGCAGAGTACACCCTGAACAGCTCGCCAGGCCATCGCAGATATAATAACAATAATAAATTTTATCATTAATGTCATATATAGATTTTTTTGATTATTGCAGAAATAAATATAGAATTACTCAATGTTGAGGAAAAAATATCACCTTTTAATTAGCATTTTCTAAAACTACTACAAGGTTGCAGTTGGTAGTTGTTAGCAAGTCCACCCCACAGCAAGAAGGTCCTGGGTTCAATTCAGATGTTTCTTTGTGGAGTTTGCATGTTCTTCCCGTGCTTGCGTGGGGTTCCTCCAGTTTCCTCCCATAGTACAGAGACATGCACATTACACTAATTAGCTGTTCCAAATTGCCCCTATGTGTGGATGTGAGTGTGAATGGTTGTGTGTGTACTGGACCTGCAATGATCTGGCGAGCTGTTCAGGATCTACTCTGCCTTTTCCCAGTGTTGACTGAGATGGGCTCCAGATTTCCCACAGTAGGTTTGGCAAATAAGTGAGTGACTGAAAGAGTGAGTGGTACAAGCACAAGACTGAAACTGCAATTTAGTTTATAAGTACTGCTTACAGACATTAAAAAGCTGTTGGACATGAGAGTTATCAGTTGAAACAATGGAAAGAATGATCAGTCCCCATGGATTGTAGATGATGATTAGTGATGCTCAGTGATGAATCCCACCTCATTCATCAAGGTGATGATGCCTCGTGTGGTTCTACATATAAAAATATTACCTGAAGGAAAACAGTCATTTATTATACTGTCAGGTAAGGACCAGGGGAAATCATTACCGCAATGGTCAGTGCAGAGATATATATTGAAAGTTTGGCCACTTTCATCATTCCATTAATAGAAGTCATTTTTCTGGAAGACAGTGAATCTAGTTTCCACAAAGAAAAAAGAGTTTAGGTGTTTCTTGAGAAAATGCATATCACTTTACCGCATATCTGCATATCACCGCAAACAGTCCAGATCTTAATGATCCGAAGCATGATCAAGGGGTACAAATATGTAACATGGATAAAAAAGTTAAATTTTTTCAAATCGCACATTTTCTGTATAATTATATTTTGTACACCTACACCATTGAAACATCATATGTAGCTATTTACATTTATAGTGTATAATATCATGATTCATTATTATCCACAATGCATTGTGGGTGAGTTGGTATTGTTTGAGCCCTGACAGTCAGTGCTTCAAGTGTCATTTCAAACAAAAGACTCCAATGAACATCTCCAAGATTCCAATTAACAATCTCAGTGATTTTTTTCATCACATAAACTAAAAATTCGTGATAAAATCATATAAATAAGATATAATTAATTTAATATCGTTAATAGGATATACTGTTTTCAATTATCTGAAAAAAAGAAAAGGCTGTTCTGCAAGCAAAGAAAAGGTGCATATTTTCTACTGCTTGGTGTGATCAGTGAGCAAAAATGCTATTGTGTTCAGAATATTACAAAATGAGAGAGTGTGGCTGTTTTGTTCTGTTAAATAAGAGGAAATTAGTATTGAATGAAAGGTCATGCAATGAGAATCTCACCATGACCACTGTTATGGTAAACTGATCATTTATTTTGCCTTGGGAAGCTATGGGTTTAAATTAGGTGAGATTTTTATTTATTTTTTGTACACAAATTTACCCTGTATTAATTTGTTCGGGGTTATAGACTTATGTTAACTCTTGAAAATTTTAAGTTAAATGACCAAAAAATTCTTTTAATTAATAGTGTTACATTTTCATTTTTTGGTTTCAACACAAAATATTTTGTTCTTGAAATGCTTGTAGAAAAATACTGGGTTCAATTATTAAATAAAGCCCAAATTATTGGATATTGGTTTTAGGCCTGTACAATCAATAAAACTATTGAATAATCACTCGGATGGACCTGTGACAGCTCATATCGATAATTAAATCTTACTTACTGATAATTTCCAATAATGATTCCTTTGGATTTGGTGTGATTCTGTCCGATTTTATGGCAGTTTTCACTAATTTTCTGCTCAGAACCGGCAATTGCTTTGTATTTTTTACGACACCATTTTAGTTTAAACGAGATCTAGCGCATGCACGAAGAGGGGTGTGGCAGCATGATGTCTTTAAGGGAGCAGCCTGTAATTATTTCTGAATGAGTTTTGCAGATGACGTTGGTGCTCCAGCATTTGAATTTTGGGAAATAAACTAGTACATCACATTAACCAAATTAATGCAATTAATTAATGCAATGAATGATCCCTCATACCACGTGACCTGATTCAACATAAATCGCGAGATGTTGGGCGAGAGAACCATCGAAGGTGATGGTTTGTTTTCATGTTTTCTTTAAGATTTTTGTGTTATTTTGCTCTATATTGCTCAATTAGCACTTGTACATCGACGCTCGAGCGCAGTATCAACGGCTGATTTACATGCCTAACTGGTTTTGCTTTATGTGGTACATAAGATTTTGAGCATATTTTACACAGTCTAACATAGCTAAAAATATACATTACACAAAAATACACCTCACTTATTAAGGTGATATTTGGTGCAAAGGTAAATCAAATGTACAGAAAGTACTATGGCAAGTTTCAAGATTGTAGGTGTTTTGGTGATATCGGTTTTTTAACATTTTAACATAGAATCCTGATTGTACCCTTGGAGCATGATTCTGATCAATGCAATTGAATATTTTTGGTGTTAAAACAATTGTGAAGTGGTCAGCACGTCTGCCCAACAGCAAGAAGGTCCTGGTTTGATTCCCTGGCTCAGGCGTTTCTGTGTGGAGTTTGCATGTTTTCCCCGTGGAAGTGTAGGTTTCCTCCAGTTACTCCAGTTTCCTTCCACAGTCCAAAGACATGCACATTAGTAGGTGACACGGGAGTGGATTTTCACTCCTGTCCCATCCCACTCCCACAGAAAAAAATCTTGTCGCATTCCAATCCCGGGCCAGAGTGAAAACAAATCCCTGTCCCATCCCACTCCTGGTAATATGACTCCCACTCCTATCTCGCTCCCATTCAGAATGACTTCCGCTACTGTACTGCTCCCTTTTTTTTCTTCTTTTAGTCTTTAGGCAATACATTAAATTTGAATTGATCTTCTCCCTATTCTCTTTCAGATTACTTTGTGTTCTTCCGTTTTATTTCAAAAGATATGGCAACAGGAACAGTTAATCTGTGGCAATATAGAGAGGCATTTATTGCCTTAATTCAAACAGAAACCTTCACTAAAGGGCATAAAACATGAATAATACATGGCCTGTGGTTCCTATAGTCTTTCTATAGAGGACCAGCTGCTAAGTCCCTGTTTTTAGCTCTTGGAGGTCAGATAAAGTAAATAAAAAAAAAGCTACATAGTGGAACAGAAGAAAACCCATATCTAAAAATAACTGGATTAAGCACTCGGCCTATCAGCCCGCTCAGAAGTGAAGCCAGCCAACCCAAGCCGGCCGCCATATTACTAGTCCCAGAACATTACAACCATGTCTATTTTGTGGAAAGCTCCATATGCATGATACTAAGAAAAGTGGCCAAGATGGAACTTTTTTTTATAAATACTTGATAATTGAATTATATAATATTTCACTGTGAGGAATTTTAAGATGTAAGAAGTAATTAACTACTATATATATATATATATATATATATAGTGAGGGTGTAATAAAGGTTTTTTGTACTGAGAATATCTTGCAAAACCCTTCTTAACCACAACACGTCTAATGTAGTTTAAGCCTATATTACCAAAGAAAATCCTATATTAATAAAGAACAATAAAACAAGTTTAAGGTAAATACCTCTCTATATTGTAGGCCTACAAAGAAATTTGGAAATATGGAAAAGAAATTTACAAACACAATATACAAATAAAATGCATGTACAAAATTTTCTCTATATAACAGGTCTACAGATAATTTACTAATGTAATTTAGTAAGAAAGTACATAATTACTGTTTGTAAGCATAAACTTACAGTATCTGTTGTAGAATTTACATGTACTACTCAATTACACATACTGTATATGACACATACATGTGCATTTGTTTCAGTATCCAGATAGTTAGATAGTTTAAAATAATAGTATCTAAATATCGCATGCATGTTAATCACGATCTAAACTTTTTATATTTACACAGTCACAAAATAATAAACATAAATACATGTGTGTATAAATTCTACAAAGATACTTTATACACTACTTACACATAGAATGATTTCCCACTTCCTATTATCTTTCTGTTTGTACAGTTTAACACTGCACTGCACGAAGGCATCATTCAAAGTAATAGTAGACTATAAAACAATATAAAAAATGAAGAAGTTTTAAAGTAAACGGGAGATGCTTCGATTGGAATCAGGCTTTTATGGACCACAGCAGGGAATGTTTTGTGTCTAGCAATATGGTGTCACGAGCATGAAGACTGCATGTCCCAGAATGCAACATCACATCTGTTCAATCATTCTCCTCTGACGTTTTCCTTTCATCTCACAATCTGTGGAAATGCCATCTAACACTGCATTAACTCTGTTGAAAAACTATATAGATCATCTACAGTGTTTTTTCATTCTATAATTGTCTTTACCTTTCATTTATTTTACTCACAAAGTCTTATTTCATACATACAAGATTCAGTCACATGATGTCTATTTTTAGCTACTAAGCTGTGATGACTTTAATAGTGTAACTCTGTTCCACTAAAAGCAAGAAAACAGTACATGGGTCACCCCATGCCTACCTTAGTTGAATAAACCCAAGCATAACATATAAAGTTGCATTTTACTAATTTATTGAGCACTTGTTTCCTTTAAACAGTGACATTACTTTAATGTACTACTCTTATTGAAAACTATAAAATATATATATAGGTTTTGTTTTTTGTCCTATTGCCTGTTCCGAATTGACCCTAAGTGTGGATGTGAGTGTGAATGTTTGTGTGTGTTGCCCTGCGATGGACTGGTGAGCTGTTCAGGGTGTACCTCACCTTCACCCAATGTTGGCTGAGTTAGACACCAGCCTCCCCTTGACCCTAGTAGGATTAAGCAGTTTGGCAAATAAGATGAGATGACCAGACTTCATCCAACAAATGTGATCTGTCAAGTTTGAGAAACTTGGTACAAACTTGATGGAGAATATTGTTACCTTTCACGTGAGCTACATGTAAGGTACAGGGAGGCGCCGATTTTCATTCTGCAAGAAATTCTGTGTGTTTGTCTTTACACAATTCACGGGTATGCGCTCTGTCCTAATAAGATATTACCTTTAGAATGAGCGATATATTATTCATGCTTTTATTACTAAATATTTGAAAGCGTAGAGAAATCATACTAAAAAAACATAATATTATGATAGCTATTACATTTACATAGACAGGAACTTTCTACTAGGTCTAATGCAGGGATCTAATTAGACAATTAGAAGTTCAACTTCATTTTCAAGTTGGTCAGGCATGTGTGTGTCAGAGTACCCATAACACGGGAAAAGTCAGTGAATGCGTGTGTTTGCTCCACCAGTCATTTTTCTTTAGTGCCTTAAGCTTTTTTTTACGCTTCCTTAATGTTAAGTGATTTAACATGTTTCCTTTAATAATCTGGAAAAAATGTATGAAATTATTTAAAATAATTTTATTTTATTTAATTATTTGTTTCATGAAGCCATTGAGCTATGGCTAGTAAACATAAACTAGTTTGTTTCATTCCCATGGTTTGTTTATTTGATATAAATAAAAATAAAAAAAGCAGGGTAACAATCTTTTAAAGGCAATCAGACACCTTAAACTTGCATGGGCACATTCGACCGCAGCACACACAACAGACTAAAGTACCTACACAGTCTTCTGTAGGTCTTACAGAAATCAAGCAGTGTACATGCATGGTGCCCAATCTAACCTGACCCACCCACCCAAGATCAATCCTTATTCCACCATATGAAGTCTGTGGTGTAGGTCATTTTTTTTTTTTTTAATTTTGTGACCGACAGACTTTAAATTATGTGGATTTTATAATTTCTGACAGGGGTTGTACATAACTATGACTGTGTCTTGTTCTAATAATAATGGTGTATTTATTAGGACAATTGTCTTATTAGTATGTGTTTGATGGCAGATCCAAGAGTACGAGGATGGCTGTTACTGGACTCCTGCACACCCACTCTGGTCCTCACCTTCATCTACCTCCTGATAGTCTACTTGGGACCAAAGTACATGAAGAACAAGACAGCTTACACTCTGAAGAATGTATTGCTATGGTACAATTTCAGTGTCACCATGCTGTCCTTGTACATGCTGGTTGAGGTAAGAGAATGTGTAGAGAAAAGAGTTGAGCAATCAACAATAATCATGCAAGTATCAGGGTGACCCAATAAAACCTCAGACATTTCAAAGGAAAAAAATGAAGATAAACAAGTTATTATTTGGAAATATGAAATTTCTTGTATTAACTGTACAGTCAGTGACAAAAGTCTTGTTGCACATGTGGACATTCATGTATAAAAGCCCATATCTCACCAAGGTATTAACCGATTTTAACGAACTATGACTTAAAATAACCCTGTGATGGTACTGAGTAATATGTGCTAGTGGCAGTATTGGAAAGAAATTTCTTTACAGCTACAGCTCTTTACACAATAATCTTTACAGCTTCCTAAATATAAACATTCCCATTTTTTCCTGGACAAAAGCCTTGTTGCAAAGACTGAATTTCACTTTCAAGACCATATTTATAACAGAAAAATAATCAAATGGCCTTGTTTATAACTAAATATATACTATTCTAGAAAGTTTGACATCATATTGAAAAATGAAGTACCAGACTCCCAGGTGCTTGTCATGATGAATTCTTCTTTATTCATATTAAAAGAATCAGACACCTTCAAGATGTTCAAATTACAAATAATAAAAAATTGTAAATGCTACTAAAAATTCTTGAGGCACAAAACTCTTGTAATTTATTTTTCTTAAACAAGTAAGCTATTTTAGAGGGCAGATCATTTATCAAATGGTCAGAAAACAGTCTGTTATTAACCCTATGGTGAGAAATCTGAGCCACCTGTAGGTTTGAAACATAATGGGAAGCAATAATCCGTTGATATTTGCATCTGGTAATGTTACCACCCATCTGCCATAGCTTTGTGATACCTATGTACTGAGAGTGAACTCAAACCATGATGTTTCACTTTCATACATGACTGGTTCTTCGGTAAACTCTGGGTCTAGCAATTTTCTAGATGGTCAGTAACAACATTGGTGGCATAGCAATATGAGATTGAATTAAAAATTCATCTCAAATATAATTTTTCCTTCAGGTTTCTGCTAATAACAGTTTCCACGCGTTAGGGCCTTGGTAGGCACGTCATGGTGTTCTAGTTGTGTCTTGTACAGGACCTGTATGGTGTATGGTGACCACTGCAAGAAATATGTTGTATAGTTGAACAGACATTGCTAGCTATGAGTCCTAATGGAGCTTTTGAGTGAGTCATCAGGAGGATGACTACAACTTTTGTGCAGCCAATTGTTTTGTGAATAGTTTTCCTTGCATGACTGAGCTGACCTATGTATACCAATGGTTTCTGAAATTTCTTACTACTGCTTGCTGAATTATATGCAAGATGAATTATTTTATTTAGGAGGTCTGGAAGGTTTCCACAATTTTTCCAAAATTTTTTTAATAAATTGCCTGAAATGCCTGTATTTTATGTATATTTAGTTAATCAAGCACCTTTTTAAAACTAATTTTACAAATTACTTTAATCCAGAATTTGGTGTTACATGATTGCGACAAGACTTTTGTCTAGTCTAGAATGGATGTGTTCGTCTTTTATTAGTTGTAAGAAGTATAAATATATTTACAATTTCCTGTTGTTTTCACAAAAGAATCTGTATACTTGTAGGATTAATCTAAGGCATAGTTGATGAAAATTGGTTAAAAGGTTTGTGAGATATAGGCTTTTATACATGAATGTCCACACGTGCAGCAAACTTTTGACTGTATTATTTAATACTGTTTTTGTGTGGATGGAGGTGGATGTCTTTGTCTAAGATTCTCCTTTTAGTTACCCAGGAAGGCTCTACAGTTGAAGCATGCTTCTGAACAGAATATCTCCGAGACCTCACAATAGATTGCCTCAATGTTTCAATATTCTCAGTTGTATGAGTGCTTCTAGGTCATCCAGGTGATTTTCTTTTCAAAGCTGAGCCTGTTGCTCTGAAATTCTCAACCCACTGCCAGATGTTTTTTAATCTGAAGCATTTTGTTTTCGTGGAATACTGAACCTTTTTCGTAAGGCCCTCTGTGTTGCGATCATGGAAAAGTCGTTTGCTTCGATAGTGAATGCACGGTGTGCTTCTGACCATGCCGTGTTGAAGACTGACGACGGTTAGGGTTAAACTACCAACAGACTTTAGCACTGCCTCTTCTGCCTTACTAAGTTTCCTGTGTGCCAATAATTCATTCATTCATTCATTATCTGAACCGCTTAATCCTAATAAGGGTCGCTGGGAGGCTGGCGCCCATCTTAGCCGACTCTGGGCGAGGGCAGACTACACCCTGGACAGCTGATGGCTGACAGTCTACTCTTGATTAAAATCAGCAATGGTTCTTTTACATGCCTCTCACCATAGACAGTGAGAGACATGGCCAGCTTTTGATAACCCGGTTAGCTGCACTGGGGGTGTGACAATAATTAAATTATTTTTAACTTGTATTTTTTATTTACCTTTAAAATGTGGGATGTATTTTGGGTCACCCTGTTGAAGTAAGAGAATGAATAAGAAAATAAATAGAGAAACTAATAAGAGTGAAAATTCTGATAATGAGAAAGAAAAAAATGTGTTTGTGTATGTTTTATATTTTGGTCAAAACCCCCAAGGATAGAAATATCTGACTGTTTGAAACTTCTGAATACATTTTTGCAGCTTTTATTTGAATATCTAGGACCAGACCCACTCAGATTTTCCTGATTTTTTTACACACTTAAAGTGCTTTATAAAATGGGAAAATACAAAGCTTCAAGGCTTACTTGTAAATGGTTGTTAAGTTATGGCCATTTGAAGTAGGTGTGGGGGGAGGGAGGACCCTAAAATTGTGACCAAATACTGAAAATCAAAAATATCTGTCTGACCTTCGAAATCTAAGGTCAGTATCTGCTTGTAGGATAGGTAGTATCACAAAAGGCACCATGTGAAATTACAGGATTTACCCTGAGTTTTGACACTAAGCACATTTTTCTTCTATGAATTCTCCTATACTAAATATTCAGATTAAATGTACACATTTAATAGTTTTAGGAATAAAGCATATAACTAACATGATCAGCAAACTTGCATGGTGTACAGTCGGACAGCCCATTTCTGAAGAATGACCCAGCATGCTTTCTGCAAGAATTCATATTTGTCACCCAAATTTCTTGTGGTGAAGACATACAGTCATACTTGAGTCTATTGTTGTGTTTATTAGTCCACATCTTGCAAAAAGCATGTTTTCTTTTTCATTTAGAGATAATTCAGGTATCTTCAGAAGATTTTTACTCCTACAAAAGGTTTTTTGTGACATTCATCAGAAATGTGTTTTCCTAATTTTAATTAAGTCATTAAGACCAAGTTTCCTACTATTATCCATGACTAAACCCAAAATAGAAATGTTACTGATTGTGGTAATGTACAGTTTTCCATGAACTTTGTGGTTATAAAGTTCCGATGTGGTTATATTTGGGTATTACAGTAAAACAATGTTCTACACGGTTACAACAATGTTATGTAGGGAGACACTTATTATTTCTTGATACTGATGTATTTATTGCTCCAAAAGTTCTAAATCACTAAATATTCTGTCTGTAATTTCACATGGTGCCTTTTATTTTGTGATAATTCCTATCTCACATGCTGATACTGACCTTAGAATCCGAAGGTTGGATGGATATTTTTGATTTTCAGCATATCACACATAACATATGACCTTCCTTTTACACATATCCATTCACTCAGTAGTCAAGATATAGCACATAACATTTTTAATAAACATGACTAGTTTTTGTGTAATGGGTGGTGGAAAGTGGCATTTTAGAAGTTTGTGATGGATAAAATGTCAAATGTGTCATTCTCTGTAACGTAACGTAAAAATTTTAGACCGGTTTCTTTTGTTGTTTAATAGTTAAAGAAGATGGTCGAAAATTTAAAGTCCATATTTTGGTCACAATTTTAGGGTCCCCAGCCTACTTTAAATGGCAATAACTATTTACAATTAAGCCTTGAAATTTTGGATTTTCCCATCGTTTATAATGTATTTTAAGTCTGTAAAAAACCCCAGAAAAGTCTGAGGGGGTCAGGTGGGGATCACTGTAAAATGTTATGGAATGTCCCAACTATTACATCGAAAATGTTTTTGGTTAGAGCAGTTAAGATTCCTCAGATGAGTGGGACCTGAGGGGCGATACTTCACCCATAAACTCAACAATGTCTGGGCTGTTTCAGTTTAACTTTAGTTTACAGTCTGCTTTGTTGTCATGACTACTTTAACAATGTTGCTAAAACAAATTATTAACAACTAAGCAATACGCATGAACAGACATTATTACTGTATATGAGAATTATTTTATTAGCCTGTTGCAAAAATATATGCAGTAGTGATTTAATTATCATAAAATATAGGTGTATAAGACAAAAATATAATAGACAATGCTGGGATTGGGATAGAAAAGAGATTTGAACCCCTTAAAAACATCTCATAGGTCATTCTTGATGTCAGATTTGTTTCCAAGGTAAGTTGTGTGATGCAATATGAAATTCTTTGGCGGTGTTAGGATAGACATGGCACATAACAATTTTTGAGCTGGTTTGGATGTCTTCTTCAATGTCTGCAGCCTTGCAAAATGGATTTTTCTCCAATGCTCTCTTCAAGGAGCGAAGGCATCTTTCTGATGGTCCAGATCGAACTGGTTGTGGATCTGTGGTGGTCTTACCTTTACTGTTGAATTTGTTACCAGTGACAGAGAAGTATTCAAATTGTCAGCTATTTGTCGCTGGCTCATGCCACCCTCTGACTGACCCACAATTCGACCTCTCTGAAATCTGACAATTTAATGACTTAAATTTACAGTAAATGAACACTAGTCAGACTGCTGTATAAAGGTATACAAAGTTGTGCTAAATTTATGCAAGCATGCCTCACACTCCAGGAGCTCAAGAATTGTGAGATTTTCTACTCTTCTGACTTTTGGTAAAATCTAACGGCGAGGCAGGAAACCAACCCAGACGACTCCAGGCTACACACCCTGAACATCTTGCCAGACCATTGCAGGACCAACATAGACGCAACCTTTCATATCATATTCACACCTAGGGCCAAACGAGAACATCCAGTTAACCTAATGTGCATTTCGTTGGACTAACGGAGCTGGAGTTCTCAGAGGAACCCTATGCAAGCATCGGGTGAACATACAAACTCCACATAAAAACACCCTCACTGAGCCATGGGCTTGAACCCAGGTTTTACTATGTATAAAAGAATATGGTCAAGAATAAGGATCTCAACTCAAAACTATTCACTAACAGAAAATTCCACAAATGTCAAATCCTTTTTAAAAACTCTACATTTTTACATGTCCAACAATTTTTAGCACTTGCAGGGAATGCATCAACATCTCTTTCTCTGTTCCTCGTGTGTGTGTGTGTGTGTGTGTGTGTGTGTGTGTGTGTGTGTGTGTGTGCATTTGGCAGCTTATTTCTGCAACCTGGTCAGCAGGATACAAACTAAAATGTCAAGGGCTGTTTGATGCGGGAGAAGGTGACATCAGGGTGAGTGAGAAATACAGTATATCAACCAATCACTTATTCAAGTATTAATGTTTTGAATATCACTCACACTTGTTGGGGAAAGTGGAGATCCATGTAAAAGACATGGCTTCTCATTCCTTTCCTTCATTCATACCCAGGATGACTGTTACATTACAACAGGTAAGTACACATAATGCTGGCTAAATCATTTAAAGGTCACACAACTCAACTGCATTACCCCATTCATTCATTCACTCATTCATTCATTCATTCATTCATTTTCTGAACCTCTTCATCCTACTAGGGTCGCAAGAAGGCTGCAGCCTATTTCAGCTGACTCAAGGTGAAGGTGGGGTACACCCTGAACAGCTCACCATTCCATCACAGGGCAACACCCACACAACCGTTTGCACTCACACTTACACCTAGGGGCAATTTGTAACTTCCATTTAGCCTAATATGCATGTCTTTGGACTGTACGAGGAAATTAAAGTACCTATAGGGAACTAACGCAAGCAAAGGAAAAACATACAAAGTTCACACCGAAACATCCTCATCAAGACCAGGACTCAAACCTTCTTGCTCCAAAATGTTTGGGGTTCTTGCCATGCCCATACCCTGCCCCTTCACTTAGTTTGATGAAAATCGGTTAAGTTGTTTTTGAATAATCCTGCTAACAGACAAACAAACATATTAACAGATGCTGGTGAATATATAACCAAGCAGCGGTGGTAAATATTTGGTTATTGGAGCCTTAAGTTCAATCGAAACCACATTTGTGTTTGGGAAGTCGTGGGCAGTTGTGTACAACCCTGCCTGGGAGAGTCTCAATGTGGTGTTGTAGGTGGCTCATACTCAGACTCACTGGAGCACATTAGAAAATGGCTCCTGTAATTGTGCAAACTGTGCTTTCTAGGACCATGAAAGTTGGTCTCCACAGGGAACTGGGAGATGCACATGCACTTAGCTATCCATATGATCTAGAAGAATATTCTTCCATTGCTCCATAGACTAATTTTAATGCTCACATGCCCACTGTAGGTACTTTTAGTGGTGGACATGGGTGAAGCATTTGTACTGTGCCTGGTCTGCAGTTTCCCAGCCTCATATGCAACAATCTGCAATGCACTGAGTACTTTAAATTTTTTCAGCAATTTGTGCTCTTCTGAGGGAATACACCATACGGGCTAGCCTTTACTCTCCATGTGCTTTAGTGTTAGAGGTGCCTGTGAAGTTGTTTCTAGTTACTATTTATCCTTTCTGATACCATTTTTGTAGGCACTATCTACTACATACTGGATGCATCCCACAAGACCTGTGGTTTTAAATACAGTTTTCTACTTATCATAGTTATGATGTCCCAGGTCAAAGTCAGTGAGATACTTAGGCTTGCCCATTTTCCTGCCTTCAACAAATTGATTATCAGAACTGACTGTTCACTTGCTGCCTAAGATCCCCACACCTCAAGGCAGGTTCCACTACAATAAAGTACTGTTATTCACTTTACCGCTCAGTGGTTTACGGAGCTGCTTTTGATGGGAAACCATCAGGAGACCATTCCAGCCTTATCTGTTCCCATCCTCCCATGTACCACCAGTCCTTGGCCTCTCCTGGTTTTGCAAGCACAATCCCCAGTTTGACTGTACACTAGGCTGGGTTGTTAAGTGGAGCACGTTCTGCCATGATTCTTGTCTGTGCTCTGTTTTCAGTAAACAACGTGCTTTGTCCCTGCCTCCTCACTATCCCTATGATTTCTCCATTGATGCTCTTCCAGGTGCGCCTTTTCCCTCCAGCTGCTTGTACAACTTGTTCCATCCAGAAGGTGAGACCATGGAGATGTATTTAAGTGAATCATTGGCTGCTGGCATTATTCGCCCCTCTTCATCTCCCCTTGGTGCTGGATTCTTTTTTGTTGAAAAGAAGAACAAGTCACTCCGTCCCTGTATTGACTACAGGGGACTTAATAGTATCACTGTTTGAAATAAGTATACTCTCTCTCTGATCATTTCTGCCTTTGAGCCACTGCATGGCGCCAAAGTGTTCACCAAGCTAGACTTGCGTAATGCTTACCAACTTGTCTGCATAAGCAAATGTGATGAATGGAAGATGGCCTTTAATACACCATAGGGTCACTCTGAATATTTAGTTCTTCCATTCAGATTGACCAATGCCTCGGCCATGTTTCAAGCCTTCGTTAATGATGTTCTTTGTGATTTTTAAAATAATTTTGTTCTTGTTTATATTGATGATATTTACAGTTTTTCTCATAGTATGGAGGAGCATGTTCAGCATGTCACTGTGGTCCTTCAGAGGCTTCTTGACAACAAGCTCTACGTGAAGGGGAGAGGTGTGAGTTCCATGTTTCACCTGTGTCTTTCCTGGGTTTCATTATTGAGGGAGGCCAGGTTAGACCAGATCCTGAGAAGGTCCATGCGGTTTTATAGTGGCCCATCCCTGATAATCTGAAACAACTCCAGCGTTTTTTGGGTTTTGCAAATTTTTTCAGGCGAATCATTCGCAACTACAGCCAGGTTGCTGCCCCACTCACTCACCTAACCTCTTCCTCAGTTACTTTCATCTGGTCTGCAGAGGCTGAGAGGGCTTTCTTGAATCTCAAGCAACTCTTCAGTCCTAACTTACCCAGATCCCTCAAGGCCATTTGTTGTTGAAGTTGACCCCACCGACACTGCAGTGGGCACTCATAATGCAATTATGATGTGGGTAACCTTGAGCTGTTGGCCATTAAGTTGACCTTGGAGGAATGGTGCCACTGGCTTTAGGGTTCGGAACAACCATTTCTAGTCTGGACAGACTATAAGAACCTGGCCATTATTCAATCAGTCAAATGCCTCAATCTGCCAAGCCCAGATAACTCAACCTGATCCTGGAACGGGACCCCCTGGTCATCTCTTTGTGCCTGATGCTGTTCATACCCAGGTGTTTCAATGGGCTCACGAATCCCAGTTCTCCTGCCACCCTGGCTCAGGTCAGATCCTCACCCTCCTCAAGTGCCACTTTTGGTTGCCCACAATGGGACCTTACACCCACTCCTTTGTTGCTGCCTGCTTTGTCTGTGCTAGAAACAAGTCTTCATCTCAAACCTCATTTGAATTGCTGCTTCCACTACTAGTCTTGATTTCATCACAGGGGTCCCTTCCTCGCAAGGAAACAATGCCATTCTCACTATTATTGACCATATTTGTAAATGTGTTCACTTCATTGCCTTGCTTAAACTTACCAAGGATACTGCTGATTTCCTGGTTCGACATGTTGTTCGTTTACACAGCATCCCCAGTGACATTGTTTCAGATCGGGGCCTCCAGTTTACTTTTTAAGGGTGGAGAGCCTTCTGCAAGGCACTGGGTGCAACGGTGAGCCTCTCTTCAGGATTTCACCCTCAGTCCAATGGCCAGTCAGAGAAAGCCATCCAGGAGCTGGAAGCTGGAGCTCCGTTGTACCTGCTGCTCACAGTCCATCCTCTTGGACCACTTACCAGGCCTGGGTCGAGTAAGCCCACATCTCACTTGACAGCACTGCCACAGGTATGGCACCTTTTAAGTGTGCTTTGGGCTATCTCCCCCTCATTGTTTCCAGCTCAGGACCAATCTAGCAACCAATGTCTGGTTAACCGTCATTGGGTCCCAGCTCCACAATTCCTTCCTGGTCAGTGTGTGGCTATCTATCAAGAATTTTTCCTTATGAGTAGAGTCACATAAGCTCTCAGCCAGGTATTGGTCCATTTAAACTAATAAAGATTATTAACCCTTGTGCTCTGATCCTGCCTTCACGGTCAGACACCTTGTTATTAACCTCCTTCAAGAAAAAAAAATCCAACATAGAGTGAGTCAAAAGATCTTTCAAGGTTCCAGTGTGTTAATGAGAAGTAAGTGTGGAGTGTGGATGATAATTAGATGAAAGTAATGTTCAGTGATGTATTACACTGCATTGGCCAAGGAGATTATGCTGTGATTTTCTTCATGTAAAGAAAACTTCTTAAGAAAAACAATTTTTATATATAAATGATAAATGTCAGGAAAAGAACAAGAAGAGATGGTAATCGATATCTTAACAACGCAATAGGTGTACATTAAAATGTGTTGATTGAAAATGGGTTTGGTGATTGGACATTTTTTAGGAAGACAATGCTGTGTTAAAAAATTATAATAAAGCTTGTTGTCAAGAAGTTAGAACATAGAGAAGCAAGAAGAACATAATCACTGTCTATGTAGACCTACATAATGAAAAATTATGTTAATACTACAAATGAGTAACCATAGATTTATAAAGCTGCCAACCTTTTTAATCTTTAGTAAAAAAAAAAAAAAAGCTATTAATTATATGTATGCTCATCATGTTACATATGTGTAGTGTTTCAGCTGTATCACCTATTGCATACAAAAGCTATGAGGCATGTTCTCTTTACATGTCAAAGTTTTCTGTGTTGCCACTTCAACACCATGAAATATATTACAAATCTGTTCACAACTTCACATCAGCAACATCTTAACATCATATTTACCAAACTGATATAAATCAGGTGATGTATCTATCACTGAAATTCCCGAAAAAGCCATTCTTTCTGTGGCTGGATGGTTTTACTATATATACTATAAGGTTTTATGCACTTTAACCTTACTTTATCTCTAACCTTGCTCATTTTTACATTGTTGGCCATACAAATACGGTCCCAGTCAGCCTTTTGACCATGCAATTTTTAAACGATTACATCTGAATTTTGGGTCTGATTTATCAAATATGATTGAATGTCATTAGAGAGTCATATCAGAGTCTTGTGGTTGGTGAGATCCACTTATTGTACTGGATTAGAAAGTATACTTAAATTGTAATATTTATTATTATTATCTTAAAACATTTTATATCATTAATCTTGAAATGCTCTGCTTTTAACCCCTCAATAGCAGTTAATATACACACACAAGCAGTGAGCACACACTATGAGCAGTGGGCTGCCACACTGCTGTGCCTGAAAGTAACTTCAGCCATGAGGGTAGAGACAGGAGAGGACACTGCTAACTCACCCAGCCCACTTCTCTAATTTTTAGGCTATGATTCCCCCTGTGATTGGGGATCTCCTAAAGCAAAACATAACACGTGAAAACATATCATTTTAATTAATAATTAGGAGTGGTAAAATATACTTATCATTGCACATACCCTTTCACCTGCACAGACCATTTACTCATCAACCAAACCAAGTGCCATGGTCAATGCATGAGAATTAGCCATTACATTCTCCCATTTCCTTTGTAAGAGTTGGTCTGACTAAGAAGTACTCTAAGTGCTTAAGATAAAATGCAGTGGGTATAGAAAACAAAATCACCCCACCTTCAAAATATTTACATTTTATTGCTTCACAGCCTGAAATGAAAACAGACAAAAAATATTTTCCATTCTGTGTTTACTTAATGCAGCTTACAACTGCCAACTGAAAAATATAATATCAACAGTTCAGCAAAAATAAAAGTAAACTCTTTTTTTTTTTACAGTCAAATTATCTTAAAAAACAAAAGAACTACTGTATATTTGAGTTCATACAGACAGTAGCTTGCAAAGGGAACCATTATTTTCAGTTCTCATAAAAAGTATAAAGGGACATATAGTCCCCATTCTACAAAAAGATAAGGCATTTTGGTTTCATGTTGCTCTTTACCGTAATGTTTTTAAATCCGCATTTAGTAAGTGCTTTACTAAACGACTCACTAAATGTTGTTAAGGCAGGGGAATTAAATAACTGGTCCATTTTCATCTGTGAATGACTTTACCAGTTTAGTAATGTTCAAAATAAATCTAAAATAACAGACACATTGAAGTGTGTTTTAATGTGATTTCCAGTAACAGTTTAAAACAGATTTTAAAAGAGGTGACAATTAATATATTGCTGGCCTTTTTTCTATAATTTAAAACATTATAGCTGTTTCTGTACAATGCTTTAGTGCAACAGCGCAGACATATTCAGCCAAGTAAACTCCTAAAGAATTGCTCTAATATACTATAAAATTAAGCTTCATCTTAGCTCAATTTCCAGTCTAATGATTCATACAGTACATTTACAATATACAGTTTAAAGGCAGGTTTTATATGTGATATTTTATTATTTTTTGCATGCATATATACACAAGTTATATAATTAAAAAAAACATTTTAATTGACATTTTATTATGTTATCATATTCACTGTTGTTGTTCCTCTAACTTTTTTGTCTGAGCAGGTAGCAAAAGTATTGTGGTGGTACTACTTCTCGAAGCTGATTGAGTTTCTCGACACAATCTTTTTTGTACTAAGAAAGAAGAACAATCAGATCACCTTCCTGCATGTGTATCACCATGCCTCCATGTTTAACATCTGGTGGTGTGTTCTTAACTGGATTCCCTGTGGCCAGAGTAAGTACACACAGTTATGTTTTAAGACAAAAACATAAGTGGCCGCCACATGACTGGATGATGGCATGAATGACCAGGTGTACCAGTGTTCCTAATATAATGGAGGCGTATTATTATTCTTGAGTAACTTAGTGTTATCCTTGTAAGCACCACCCAATTACTTACAGTTCTTCAGAGGGAGTGATGTAAAATTGATTTGTGCATTGTGCAGTAGTGCTCATTAGCAGATACATAAACAGATTTGGAGCACACTGTGCAGATAGTGTCAGTCTCACCCTGCTGGCTGAGGGGTTTTTATGACTTAGTAAATCGATCATCTTACCCCGATGATGTTTTAATGAAAATCGAATAGAATTTTTGGGTCCAGACAGCTCTAGTAATAATTAATTTTATTTAACTCGGATGCAAATCACAAATTTAAAATACCACAGGCTTTCTTAACAATGACTTCACTTAATAACCATAACTTAAACCTAAGTAACATAGTAAATTGGGTAACTAATTAGGCAATCACAAACCAGGTGTGCTCAAACACAGGAAGCAATGCAGACAACAGAGGAAGAATTTAAAAAATGTGAGGAATAGTGCCTTCTGGTGGTTATTGAATTTACTAAATTAATTTTAATCTACAATGAATTTGTAAACATCTGAATTTGGCATACAGACATAAAGCAGTTTAAAATGTGTTTTACAGATTATTAATAAGATTGCCCAGATGTCTTCTAGATGAAATTGACTTTATTGATGTGTACCATTATTTGTGTGCAGGTTTCTTTGGACCTACACTGAACAGCTTCATCCATGTGCTGATGTATTCATACTACAGCTTGTCCACCATTCCCTCCATGCACAAGTACTTGTGGTGGAAACGCTATCTCACACAGGCCCAACTGGTGAGTATCTCTCCCCCCCTCTTGCCTTGTTACCCTTATAGACATGTTGTAATGCTCAACAACAGGAGTGTGAGGCTTAATGCGAAGTGTAGTTCTCAAAAGGCTCAAAACTAACTGTATAAAGCATTTTTGTAACATTCTTTGTAACATCACTTAATTATTACCATCAAAAAACAGAGAGTGAGAGAGATACATAAAACAATGAATGAGTTTGCTTACAGAGTGCTTCGATAAATATTGTGGGCAATATGTACTAAAAGCTCCACTCTAAATGGAATTACCACCTTGTTCTTGATGGGGCATCTTGCACTTCCCACTGAACCCCAGAGCTGTGTTGGTTGTAGTCTTCAAATTTCTGACAGGGACATGCTAAAAAGGTTGAAGGGTAAGGGCCAGACAAAAAGTGATCCCCTGATCCTCCAGGTCAGGGGTTAAACTGGGACCTGTTAAGCCTCTCCCTATTTAAAGAAAAATCTGTGGGTATGTTGATGTCAGAAAGTGCGACAAGAGCACTGATAATTTAAGTTGACATTATTTCATGTATCTTTAACTAACAGTACACATCTATAAAAAGTGCAGCTGAGCAAATAAAAAAGTTCTACAAAAGTAAATGCTTTTATGTTAGTTAGCTCAAATAAAGGGGAAATTAATAAATTACACATGATGATTACTTTATCCTGATCAAGACTCAAGCAAAATAGTTTATGTGGTAATAAGACTGGCAAAACAATGTATTTTGCAGTTAGAAGGAGTTCTGTTGTAATTTGATCAAAATAATATTGAGTAATTAAGCAAAATGCAATTCAGGGAACAAAATCTGTGAGAAAACAGCAATACTCACAAAACTTTAAAACACAAACATTTATTCTTAAACTTAATTACAAACACAACAAAGATTGCACGTGTGAAATAATAGTTCTATAGTTTTAACATGAAATCCAGTTTATCTTATGACTGTAATAGTTGTAGTCCTAAATAATGTCAACAAAAGCATTTATATTAGTAGTCCAAAGTTTATATCAGCAGTGTAAAGTCATGTGGATAGTTGGAGTGTGTATTTAGGTCAATATGGAACATAATCAGCAGGATTGAGGAATCATTTTTTTTAATTATGAGGATGAAAGCAGCCAGACACTCATCCCTCTGCCAGTAAAGACTGAATTAAATTTTTTTGAGGTAGGTGCTCACCACTGCATACCAAGAAAACCCCACAAGACCTGTAAGTTTGGAAATGTATTATATGCAGGAAAAATGAGCAAGCATAAGGATTTGATTGACTCTGAAAAGGGCCATATTGTGATGGTGAAATGATTGTGTATATTTATTTCCATAATGGCAGTTCTGTGGGGTGTTTCTGGTATGCAGTGGTATGCACCTACCCCAAAGATGGTCCAAGTAGTGGACTGGAAACTGGAAAGACTGTCATGGGTGACCAAATCTCACTGATGTGCATGGGGTGTGAAAACCAGTACATCTGGTCTAATTCCACAGAAGGGAATGTCTATGACTAAAAAGTGTTAGAACACACAGTGTACTGTAGCTTTTTGTGTATGGGGTGATCTAGCTGCAGTACCATCAGGTGGTCATAATGTCATGGCTGATCAGTGTGTGTATAAAGCAGTATATAGTCAGAAAAAAAAAAACGTACCATATTCTAAGGAGGTGTTGCATTTTTATATATGCTGATTAATGGGTGTGAAACTATGTCTCTGTAAAAATATCTATTTTAAGTTTTAGTTTTACATCCACTTATTATTTTCTATTTATTTGTATAGTTCATAGGATACAGTTAAATATTACAGAATACTTAAGCTGTACATTGCTTGCTGTTTCTCCCGGTTTTCATTTCAGGTTCAGTTTATATTAACTATAACACACACATTAAGTGCAGTGGTTTCTCCCTGTGGTTTTCCTCTGGGCTGCCTGTTGTTTCAGTCAAGCTACATGGTTACACTGGTTATCTTATTCCTCAACTTTTACTTGCAGGTAAGTGCGAATGATCAATACAGTTAATAAAATAAACAAAAATAATAAGAAACATGCTATGTCTTTTGTTTTCACCCTTTATCTGTTGACTGTGTAAAATACAAATAAAGGATGGAAAGTAATTTAATTTAATCATTTTATTTATGTAGCAAAAGTGAATGTCATACAGTTTTACTCAATTTCTTACTGTAATTTCACCTCATTGCAGACATACAGAAAAAAGCCAGCCAGAGATGACAAAGGGAGTGAGATGATGAAAAACCATATAAATGGCATCTCATCCTGCGTTAATGGAGCCAAACCTAAGCTGCAGTGATGACAAATTATGACTCTTAAGAATTCATTTTTCTTGTTGATTGTTCAAATAGCAGGGATGATTTGTTTTAACTATAATAATGTAATTGTGGTTTTAATATGATGTATTGTTTTTAACCTTTTGTATTATGCTTTTATTTGTTCCTCTCATGACTTGACAGTGTTAATGATTTTAGTGCTGTACTTTACCTCTGTGTAGAAGTGGTACAATCAATATCTAAGTAATCTCAACATATTGGTGCAAAATCATCCAATTCATTTTCACTCAAAACCACTTAACCTATTCATAGTTGAGATTGACTTTGCTTAGTCTTTGTCCCTTTTTTAATGATCATATACACCTAATTTACAAACACACCCTTACCACCCCAATAATATGGTGAATTCATTCAGTAGACAAAAACCCTTTACTGTCCTGCCTGACATTTGCTCCTCTGTGAGTTTTGTTTTTCTCCTCCTTTCTTGGAGAAAATTACAGGTTAAACTACCTACTGTTTCTCATCAAAAGCCGCTATTGTCTGAACATTTTTATTTTGTTTGGATGCACTTGTCCATTTTCTCGGCCAGTGATGTCTTGTATTGGAAGTTGTTTGACTGTTGCACCTTGCCATATTTTGGCTTGTATTGCCCTGATATTAAATAATTACCAATTCACCAAAAACAAAACAAAACAAAACAAAAAAAATATGCTGGAACTCTGGTTTGTCCCAAAGTAAAATCAGAGCCAGCTTCTCTATTTCAGCATCTCCATAACTGCTTGGGCATGCATTTTATGAGTGGATCATGATCATATAACCACATGGCACATACAGGTTCATAGAAAACACTAGCGATGGTAGACATGGGTGATGCCACTGATTTTCTTTCTGAGCTGAGTATTTGTACACCAAGACAATATACTGTTATATGTTTACTGGATACATTGGCACTAGTATGAAAAAACTACAGGCCCTGCAATGGCCTGGAAAACTGTTCAGGGTATACCCGACCCTCACCCAGAGTTGACTGAGATGGGCCGCAGCCTTTCCTCAACCCTAATTGGGATTAAATGGCTTAGGATATGATGAATGAATGAATGAAAAACTGTAAAGAAATCAGACCTCTCTATTTGCATTCCTTTTAGAAGTTATTGTTTATTCTCCATATAATGTTTTCACTTTGTATCTGTGATAACGCTGCTTACTTGTGTGCCTTACTACAGAATTTGTAATGGAGTAAGAAAAAAGAGGCAGTGGAGTAAGAAAGTGAAAGGAAAAGTAGTTCCTATCCTAACCAACAAATTTAGAAAATAAATAAAATTAATTGATAAAGACTCTACCTGGTGTAATTATTTTATTTATTTATTTGAGGATCAATTCTCCAAACTAAACCATTAGAATTGGAAGGATCCACCCATTCTTAGGAAACAGCCAACTAGAAACCCGGTGTTGCTGTAATAATTTTATTGCTGTCTGAATGCAAGATTTTATTTTTTAAATTACTGAGGACATGTGTACAAGACATCTCCTTAAACTCATTTAATTTGAAAAGAGCTAGAGTTCTTTGGAATACTGCAATATATTGAACGTATGACCATGCTATCGATACTCAAAGACTTCAGAGTGTTTCAAAAACCAGAGTGCCTTGCAGAAGTAATCAGAACAATTACATGAAGTCACAACGGTTTTTATATTGCCTTTTTATAAAGCAAGCCCTGAGTACCTACAATTACCTTTATGTCTGAGCATTACGCGGATTGCGCAATGTCCTGGTGAAATTATTTTTTTTAACCTAAATATATTTCATGTGAAACATAGATTAACATCTTATGCTTATCTTACATAACCCATTTTAGTACTTTGCTAACAGAACTGATTATTAGCAGCGTTTAGAGGACATTGTCAAATAAATGTAATTACTTGTAGAATAAATCACCGAGACTATAAATAGTATTTATAGTACACTATATCAGTTTATCATTATACCTCTGCTGTCAGTGGTTTTACATTTTTTTCCATTAATACACTATACAATGTGGCTATACAAAATTATTGTGCTAATTTTGTGCTATAGTTTTCTTAATCTTTATACAATCATTTATATTCATATCTGAGGTTCTTGAATCTTTTCTCCAACAATAAACTAGCATTTGTCAAATCAATAATTTGTTGTATTTTGTTAAAGGGTAAAGGGCAACAATTTACTCCTTACTCCTTAGAGCCATAGAATTCTCCTACCATTAAAACCCTGACTGCCCTGCAGGGTTTTAATGGTAGGAAGAGAATCTACTCTCTTCCTGGCATTAGAAAACGGCATTATTTTAGTTTTTGTGGCATTCAACACAAGGTTTAGATCAAGCTGGTGTGACTGTACAATATCAAAAGCAGACTGTAAATACTCAAGAGATTGAGCAAGGGTAGAACCACAGCAATGAATGACAGTATCATTGGAAACATTCCAAACGTTTTGACCCAGATTGTTAGCATAAAAGTTAAATAAAAGTGGACCCAAGACAGAACCCTTCGGCGACCCCCGATGTAATATGTAACACACTAGAGTTATTCTCTATTTAACAAATTGAGTCCTCTTAGAGAGGTAATTTTCAAACCATCCAACAACCTTCTCAGACAACCCAAAACTGAGCAGCCGTTGCTTCAGGATGTGGTGGTCATCAGTGTCGAAGGCCTTTGAAAGGTCGTTAAAAAGAGCAGCACAAGTTTTTTGTTGTCCAATACCTGAATTGTGTCATTGACAAGCTTTAAGAATGCCTTGAGGGTACTATGTTGTTTTTTAAACCAGACTGGTATGGGGAGAGAATGTTATTGGCATTGGTTATATGTTATTGTTATTGTTAAATGGAGTAGGGTCCCCCTGCTTTTAACAGTGGGAGTACATGTGCAGATTTCCACACTTTTGGGATGAGATTTTGAGTGAGGGTGAGATTAAAAATGCTAGTTAAAGTTTCTGCAATAAAATCAGCTGCAAGTGTTAAAAATTATAGTTCCAAATTTTTTGGAAGTGCAGGTTTTTTGGTGTCCAGTGTGAGGAGAGCTTTGCGGATTTCATCCACAGAAAAAGAAACAAAATGAAAAGACTTGCCATTAAAAATAAACTCATTAGTTATGCTCAAGGAAGGCAAGAGCTTTAAGGGTGGGTACTGGGTAAACAGTCTCCCCACCCAACATGAAATGATCATTAATACATTCCAGCATAACAGATCTTTCAAAATGGATACTTTGTCCCTACAATACAGAGGCAGTTCATTGCAAATATCAGTGATAAACTGATAAATTATCAGTTGTTGCAGACAAATAGAATTCAGACTTGGCTTGTCTGATTGGTGAAGTGAAACAATTGCGTAGTTGCCTAAAGCTAATCTGCCGTAGTCCACATTTTCCTAGCCTTTGCTCAAGCCTGATTTCTCTCGTGAAGTAGCTTAGCAAGATCAGGGAAGAACCCAACGTTATCTTGACCTTTAACTCTAAACCTCCGAGCAGGAGCGTGTTTGTCTACAATGTGTGAAAACCAATCATAAAAAAGGTTCCAAACATTTTTAACATCAGTAAGATCAATTTAAATATATGTGTCTTAATGTCTTTTTTTTGTTGTAAAACCATTCTTGAGAGTTCAGAAATAGGGTTTCCTATGTTGTTCTTGACCCCAGTGCAGCTAACTGGGTTATAAAAGTCTGCATTGCCGTCAGCGTGTTTTGACTAATTAGGATTATCTCTTTGGGTACCTTTTTTAAACCCCCAAATTCTGAAATATATTTTTGGCAACTTTGCCACCAGATTCAATTGGGTGTAATAGACAAACATTTTCAACATTCAAAAATCCATATGATAACATTTGTGGCGCCATCAGAGAAGGACTTACTGGATCACATCACTGGAGCACACCATAACATACAATGGCCTGCCAAAAGTATCCAGCCCCCTTGGCATTTTTTTTATTTTGTTGCCTTACAACATGGAATTAGAATGAATATTTTGTAGTGGTCTTTTTCACAACATGCCAACAACCTTAAAGATGCAAAATATGTATTACGAAGCCAACACAAAATTGCATAAAAACAGAAAACTTCTGTTCAACAATTTGCTTTTTTTCCAAGACTATGCATCATTTTCTCAATTCGGACCAGTTTCCCTGTCCTTGTCAATGAAAAACATCACACAACATGATATTGCCACCAGCATACTTTACTGTGGTCTTCTTGGGGTGATGATATATATGTGCCATATAAAATATTTTCCTTGATGGGCAAAAAGTTCAATTTTGGTCTTATCCGACCAGAGGACCATCTTGCATATGAAGGGCTGAGAAACAGTGGTCTAACCAATAGAAAGCTGATTTTGAGAAAAATGACATAAAAGTTTTTGCAATATAAAAAAAGGGGTTTATGATATGATGTATCATTCTGGCATACACTGACCTTATGCAAATTTATCAAAATAAAACCTTCTCATTTTTCACTGTGTTTTACATCCCTAATGAGCAAGCCTGTGGCGATGGTGCCATCGACAAGAGTGGGTCCATTTGTGTCCATTTGTTTGTGTCCATTTGTGTCCTTTGTGTCCATTTGTTTATGCCCACAAGTAAACAAAACCTTGACTCCCGCACTTCAGTCCAGCTGACTGTCAGTGACAGGTGAGTGACTGACTTTTTATTCTGATTGGGCCTGTTCATATTGCCTGATTTCTTTGATAGCCTGGTGAGCTGTCTAGGGTGTACTCTGTCCTCACTCAGAGTTGGCAGAGATGGCCTCCCTGACCCTAATAAGGATTAATATTGCCTGATTTCTGCAGTCAGGTGACACAAGTGCAGGAGTCAAGGTTTTGTTTACTTGTGGGCACAAACAAATGGTCACAAAGAAGAGAAGGGCAGGAGATCTTCCCTCAGGCTTGTGGCAAAACAAGTTAAACAGTTTATAAGGGAAACAGCTTAAAGCTTGTTTTCACTATTTCCGGTTAATTCGCAGACTGGATACAACCAGAAAGCACAATGTCTAAGATTTTGGCATGGAAACGGTGAGCGGGCAGTGTCACTGGAAATACTCAGGAGCAGACAAACAGGTGAAACAGAAACACAAAAGCAAATAACAGTGGATGGGCAGGGACTAAATAATCAGGTCACACTGTCATTGCCCACATAGGCGTTGAATTCTCCCAGGACGATGAAAGAGTCCCCCGGGTGCCCTCTAGCAGACCCCCTAGAAACTCCAGAAAGGATGAGTATTCTGGAGTGTTATTTGCTGCATAAGCACAAAAAACAGTCAGGACTTGTCCCCCCACCTGGAGGCAGAGGGAGGCTACCCTTTCTTCAACTGGGAAGAACCTCAACATATGGGCACTGAGATAGGGGGCAACAAGAATGCTCTTACCGGCTTGCCTCCTCTCCAACTCTGCAACTTCAGAATTAAACAAGGTCCATTAAAGGTGACATTCCAAATTCAAATTCAAATTTATTTGTCACATACAAATTATTCATAGTACAATATGTAGTGAAATGCTTAGTACGACTGTCCAAAAATGTAAAGAATAGCTATCAAAGTAACAAGAAGAAAAGAACAACAATAACTAAAACTAAAATATTTAAAGGATTCTACAGTTTTTACAGTTAAAGGTCAGTACAAATATAAAAATGCAAAGATAGAAAGTAAAGTATAAAGAATAAAAAAACAAAATATAAATATAAAATATAGGATACAAATATATATATATATATATATATATATATATATATATATATAAATGAAATACAAGTGAAATACAAATGCAAATATAAAGGCAATATAATGAAATACAATGTATGCAGTAGCGATCCTTCAAGTAATTGTCTGTAAAGTGTCTATGTGCAAAGTGACAATTGTCTGTAAAGTGACAAGTGTCTGTGTGCAGCAGTCAGTTGAGGTGGATGTTTATGTGTAGGGAGGAGTCTATATTGTCCAGGTACTAGTGTTCTGGTTCAGGGCCCGAACAGCCTGCGGAAAGAAGCTTCTCCTCATTCGCTCAGTGTTTGCTTTCAAGGAACGGGAACGTTTCCATGACCGTAACAGAGAGAAGAGTCCATTGTTGGGATGACTGAGGTCCTTCACTATCTTCCTGGCTTTGGTCCAGCACCGCTTGCT
>JAOUQZ010000025.1:8827480-8840395 GCA_028564935.1 Neosilurus hyrtlii
GACTGCTCAACGTTACAGGGGCCCTCATGTCTGTCTTCCTTCTGGTTTCTCTCTTTTTAGTTATGCTGCCATAGTTAGCCATGCTGGAGTCCCTGCTTGCACCCAGCACTAATAAACTCTTCTTTTACCATTACACTCTTATAAGAACATGTTGGACTGTAATAAAATTTTTCTTATATAGTTCGTATTCTATGGTTTCACCCAAATGAGGATGGGTTTCCCTCCTGAGCCTGGTTCCTCTCAAGGTTTCTTCCTTGTGTTAACTGAGGGAGTTTTTCCTTGCCACTGTCGCCATGGGCTTGCTCATTAGGGATGTGTAAGGGGTTGTAGAAAAATTCTTAGATTTCTCCTTAAATTAATTTTATTAGCCAAATTGCCAATTTAAAAATTTTAAATGCCAATTGTAAAAAGCGCTATACAAATAAACCTGAACTGAATTGAATAGACAACAAAGTGATAGAAAAAGGCTGAAAAATTTACTCAAAGACGACAACCTTATTCCAACCATCTATAGTCATCTATAATCTATGGTCTTCAGCAAACCACAGCCTGGTTCTTCATTGCTTCTAAGTGATCAAGCCTTTTTGTAGCTTTGCATGACTTCAACCCAGGAGCAACCAACAATTGTTCACTGACATTCAAAGTTGACAGTCATCACAGTCACTGGAGAGTCATTTTCACTCTCTTCAAGTCTAAATTTTTTTGTTCCCAATTTCTACTACTTGATACTGTTCTTACGTACCTTTGAGGATTTAAGGATCTAAGGCTGTGTCAATCTGCTATTAAAGCCAGAAATGAATAGTTCCTTTTCTCACTCAAAACTTTTATGTAAAATTTTTTTGTAAGCAACATTTTAAGTAACCAGAGTAAGTAACATGGTGTGCTTGAATTAGAATTCCACCACAGATACTAGAAAGTAATGTCTGCCATGCATAAGGGTACTGATTTAAAGGGGCCCAATCACTTAACAGGCATAATAAATAAACATGAAATACAGTGTTACCTATTAAATAATAAAAAAAAAAGATTTGGCCCATTAATATTTATTGACGGAGAATTTATAAGGGTACTAACAAAATGTGTGTGTAGTGGAAACCAGCTGAGAGAGTTAAGTATATTGTTTGCTGTTATTCTAACCTGTTTTTAAGTAAATGTCTCTATAATTAATTAATCTAAGTATATTCAAATTTTAAAACATTTTAAACTTAATTACTTCATATGATTTTATAATTCTAAATGTATTTATATGGTATCCTAAACAGTGTAGTTGGATAACGAAGCTGTTGTGCATTAGTAATGTCACTAATAACATGTCTGACTGCAAAACTGCTTTTTATTTATCTATCTATCTATCTATTTATTTATTGATTGATTGATTGATTTTTTACACAAGCCAAGCTTGATGCCATTTTTTTAGGAAATAAATTTCCTGTCAGATAATATGTAGCCTTATATGGTAATATTGGAATTTAGTTACCAATATTGGAATATGAAAATATCTATATCTGAAATTTTTATCAATTACCATATTTAACTTTTTAAACTTAAAAGCCAATTTTTCTAAGAATACCCAGGGCATAATGCATCACCCCCTCCTATTCCTATCAATTTATTTATTTATTTTTGTGGTGGGGGTAGATATATTATATAGATAGAAATATTGCCAAAACAGACAAATATTTTTTTTTGTTGTTGTTTTTTAGTCTTTGAAACACTTTGGGGGTGGGGGGGGGGAGTGCACAACCCACCCCTGAGGTCCTGAGAGCCAAAATTGCAAACCACAAAAAAATTGGTTTTTGACTTTCTCTGTGTGCCCTCATTTAGCCTCCGTGATTTCATGGTATACAAGTGCATCAGATAGTGTCTTTCAAAAAATTGGTATTTTCAAGGCTGAATGAGGGTGCCACCTTGAATTAAATAAAACTGCTTTTATGTTCCTCTATATTTCTACTTCCTATTATTGTAATGTCAGAAAGGCTTTTTGCATCATTAAGGCATAAGCAGAATATTATTAATATTAATCAAATATATGAATTACTTAAATTTAAATAGCTTTTCACATCCCACCAATTTTCTTATTTCTTCGTCTGATAGCAAAATTGTCTATTTATTCTGGTATCAAAGAAGAGACACTACACATTATCCATCATAAGCGTTTGTACCTTACATTACTGTATTATCTATCCTTAAATCAACATTCTTATGTCCAAATTTACAAAAAGCCAGTAAACCTCTCTCTCTTCTCCTCCAGCGTAGACTTTGTTCACAGCAGTTATAATGTCATGCCTAGAGTCAAAGATTATCTGCACCATTTTTCCTGTGATTGTTCCATGAAAGACAGGACGTGACATTTGAACATTTAGGATCTTCTGATCATCACACTCTAATAAGAGAGAAAGTAAAATTTTACATAACTGCCACTGCATACTTAAAGTATATATAAAACATCCACATATCCAAATGTTAAAAAGCATAATCTAGAACAGTTTTTATGCAAACTTTTATGCCATATTTGATAGTGCTTTTAACTCACCTTGCAGTTTATATGAACTGACAGCTTCTTTAGGCAAATGAATAAGTTCCCACAAGGTTTCCTATAAATAGATTCAAATAGGTCATGCATCAATCTAAAAAAAAATTTGATTGGTGCGTGACATTTTATCACAACCATTTTTCACAAAATATACTAGGTTCATCAACCTCACTTATGATTTTTAAAGTGTTTTCAAGTTATTCATCTATCTATATTTATAATTTTTAGAATAACAGAATCTATGATCTATGCCTGCAACTTTAGTTTCCTGGTAGATAAGTGCTCCCAGGTTTAGCATTAATAAATTAAAGACATAAACCTGCATTTTAGGGTGGACACTTTTGGACAGAGATCAGCTGATTCATTTCTCTAATAGTTTGCTCTAAAGTGACTAGCATGAAAGTAGTTTAATTAAGGTGCATCTGGTTTTCAGTGATGTATTTCTTGTAAGAGCAGGTATCAGAAACATTGAAGTCGACACTTGATCATGAATTTAAATACATGTTGTGCAAAACACCACCAGGAAACAGACATTAATGCATGATTAATTTAGAACATATTCATATTTACTTTCCCACTGAATGTTTCCAAAAAAATTGAGGCTCACTTTTGTCCAAAATGTAACTAGCCTGTATATATTTCAACCAATTTTTTTTTGTTCATTATTCACCCCCAGTACTTATACATATAGCGCTAGTCCTCTAGTTCTCTGCACCCAAGTGCTCCAGAAAACTGTGAGAATATCCTTATGGAGAGCACCTGAGGTTTTACTGCAGACAAAATAAACCCAACAGCCATGTTTAGGATTAATATTTATTCTTATGAATATACTTAACCAGAAATTATGTACTGATTTAATTGTCACAATTAGGTTTGTATCAAAACTTACTTGTGGGTCATTTACATAGAAGCCAATACAAGATGTCCCAATGTTGAAGTCTATCCAAAACTTCTGCAGAAGTTCATCCTCAGGTTTAAACAGCTAAGGCAATAAACAAACAAACAAAAGCAACCAAAAGTTTCAGAAACAAGATATCAATAACTTAATATTAATAAGAAATATACACTCAAAGTGGTAAACAATAGAATAATTTTTACTTGAAATCTTACCTCAGTAGCATCTATAAAGGCCCTTATACATGGATATGAAAACACTCTGTGCTCATGTTAGAGAAAAAAAATGAGTGCCACATTCACAAATGGATAAGGACCAAAATCTGATGACTTTGACAATGTTTTATGTGGGAATACTAATAAACACAAAATGCATACCTTCTTGAGCTCCCAAAATAGCTGTTGAGTTCATTTAGAAATATCCTACAATCCTTTTAAACAAAGGCATTAATGATAATTGAACAATACAGATATTGAAGCCAGTCATAATTATTGGCCTTCTGGTATATTTCATAGGAATATACATACCGTTTCAAACTCTTTAACTCTTATTGTTGTAAAAGTTGAAGCAAAGCTTGTGTAGCTGAACCACTTGCCAGCCAATTCCTCCCTTAGTTTCTTTGGCGTGATTCGACAGAGTGCCTCAGAAATGGCCACCTGCATTTCATAATCTATACAAATTGGAATTAAATTATGTTTTTGATCTGACATAGCACATTTAATGACAAAATAATGAGTTAAGTACGAAGTAAATAGAAGAGAAAGGATGACCTACCACCAATATCAATTATCACTTTCGCAAACTCTTCTCTAAAAAATAAATAAATAACATTTTCAAAAATACATAAACAAAAGTATTCAAATTGTGCAAAAATATACTGATATTAAAAGAAACTGTGCAAATAAATAATTGCAGAAGCATCTTATTGCGAGTTGTTGTGAGCAGTACTATAAATTATATCACTAGGTGGCAGCATTATTTAAAAAACAATTAACGTCACAGTTACGAGCACATCAGTAAAAGTGATCTATGAAATCTGAAGTCGGGCTTGCCCACAGACACACACGTAGAAAAATGTTCCTTTAACCTTTTAGGATCTGCATTTAGGATCCCATTTTTACACAAAATCCTGCCATTTCCCCAACTTGAGAGGATTAAAAGTAATTGAGCAATTGACTGACGAGCAGTTTTATGGCCAGTTATGCCCGTTTCTTCATTTCATGATAAATTAAGATATAATAGAATATAGAATGTTAGTATCGGTAAATTTGCATTTGGTAGCTGTTTATGGGAATGCTCAACATGTGTTGAAAGACATGTCAATTCAAGTAAAGGAGGCCCTTCTTAGGCTGAAAAATTCCTCAGGGACAGCACAAACTTTAGGAGTAGGAGAATCAACAAAATTTTATAGTTCATACAAAAAAATTATAATAAAAATAAAAAAAGTAAGGAATACACTGGAAAGCTTAGCCAAACTAAAAGACCTGAAAGACCACAATGACAACTAAACTGGACAATCATAGAATTCACAATCCATTCTCAAACCAAGAACACTACTGTTGGTGGGGTGATGCTTATGACTGCAAAGTATACAATCAAAAGACATTTATATGTATGTAAATATAGAGAATTTACCTCAAGACGCAAAACACTGGTAACACTCAAAAAAAGAAGCCAGATTGGACTTTGCTAAAAGGCATACCCAGGTCTGAAACAAGATTACTTGCACAAATGCAACTAACATTACCTTGTACTAAAATGGCGGACAAAGAATAAAAGGGTAATACCACATCATCTGTCAAACATGGTGGGCACGAAACTCGTGTTTATGTGACTGTTGGTATAAGTGGCAAGACAATATGTATAGAGTAGTACTCTCTGTTCAGCTTCAGTCAAATGCAACAAAACTCAGAAAGGCACTTCACAGTACAAATAGATAATGATCTAAAAACACATCAAACGCAACCTAATAGCTTCTTCAGGCAATGAAATCGAATGATCTTAAATGAGCTAGCCAACTCAATTGAGCATGCTTTTCATGTAATGAAGACAAAATTGAGGGCATAAAGACCCACAAACATCTAGCAATGGAGGAAAGCTGAAATTAAGACCTAGCAAAGCATCTCAAATAAGGAAATCCAACATTAGTTACAGCTTTTAAAATGATGATTTAAGAATAAAATGATGATTTAAGAATTTTAATTAGTATAAACAGCATGATCTGAATGGTCTGCTTTCTCAGGGTCAGTAGATATTATATAAGAGAGAGTATAATGTAGAAGTCATCAAACTATTTTGACGCGTACCCCGCCCATTTCCCGACCCATTTCCTGTCCCTTTTTTGGTCTTCCGTTATCCCCGCCCCTTTGATGCCCATATGGTTTTATTATATATATATATATTTAAACCATTACATTCGTCTCCTTTTTCACTAGTCTTTTATTGTTTTTAATTTATTTTTTTCAAATTGGACTCCTTTATAAATCTTTTTTTTTTTTCAATTATTTTATTTTGTTTTAATTTTCTTTATCTGGCCCTTTTTAAATGTTCTTAATTTTATTCCTCACTGTACTTTGTAAGAAACAAAAATGCCACAGAGTTGGCTCTAACCAATTCCTCACACCGGTCCTATGACTTTGAAAAAAAAAAGCTAAAAATTAATGTTATGTAGCCTTTACTCTTTGATTTCAGGAATGACGTGTGTGTGTCTCTGTTGATTCCGGACTTTGCATGATGCGTGAGCTTCGTCCTAAGTGGGGGTGTCAAACGTGGATAATATACGGGGGGTCAGCTGTTGTTTTTCGAGAGATGTGATAAAATACAGAGAGAACTGTACTTCATGTGAGAAAACCATAAACCAGAAAAATACAGAGACACCTGTACTTCATGGGGTGTCATGTTTGGATGATTGTGGGGGACAGCTGATGATCCCGAGAGAACTGAACTTTGTGTGAGAAAAATACAGAGAGGCCTGTACTTCGCTGGGGGTTGTGCTTGGATGATTGCGGGGGTCACCTGTTGTTTTCTGAGAGATGCCCCCACTACGGGGAGAAACTCTATATTAACCTTGGCTGAGGCTTTATGTCAGGAGAACTCAGTGGTGTCGCAAGGCTTCTCTTTTACACTCAAGAATCATTCTTGGTTAGTAAAGAATATTTTTTGATCACGAAAGAAGTTTTTGAAATCGCAAAGTAGCCTTTTCCAAAATACACACGTTGGGTCTTTTCAGTTTTCTCCCATCAATTACCAAATATAGCAGGTCCCGCTGTTTCTGAGAATGACTGAGTTGAGTCATGTGGTGTTATTTTTTTTCTTTGTTTAACTCCGTGCAAGTTTTTTCTTTTATCCATTGTGATTCATGATTTAAGTCATCTCTTTCAGAGTTGACATGGAAGACTGAGACGTTGCAGTTGACTCAGACAGAAATCTGTGAGTGACAGTTTTATTACATATTTAAATTAAATTTCTCCTTGAAAAAAGATGATACAGCTAGCTACATGTATTTTCCTTTTAAGACTTTTTAGATGAAATCGTACCAGTTTCACCGGTGTGTAAAGACGATAAAAATCATGCCGGTCTGGGATTTACCCGGGCCTGTGGACAACCCTGCTAATTGCCCACCGCCCCGAAGTGGTCGCTGCTGAATCCAATATCGCCCACGTCCTCGCCATCAAGGCGTTGGTTTAATCGAGAAAGTCAATATCTTATCGTATGATATAACTTGCCTTCCACACTACTGGTCGAGTAACACGTTTTTTTTCCCTTGTCTCCGTCAGCCTAAAGAGAATCAGCAAATTTTTAGCGAACTGATAAATTTAATACACCGGTTAAACCTAACCAGGGTAGAGGATGCCGAAAATATAGATTTAGCCGCCTCACAACCCTCTCTTAGCCAGTTGATAGATCTGTGCAACTAGATGTTCGAACCTGATCTGCTAGATGTTAGGCTATCAATAAATTGGACACTGAAAGTCCCTGCAGGGATGATGTAGCTGATAATGTGATCAACCCTTAGGGGTGACATGTCCAGATCCCCACAGCGTCAATCGTGCGTCACCGTATTGAAGCTATAATCCCGTATGCAGACTGCAACTGGATTTGTAAATCACGCTTCTGTTACGAAACTCACAAACAACAGAAAACGTCATCCTCGAGCCAATGTATTGCCAGCGAATCCGACGTTTATTGTACCACGCCTTGCTCGTCCTTGCTTGTGCGAAAGGGCAGTAGTGGCTTAGTGGTTAAAGCGATGGGTTACTGATCCACAGGTCAGTGGTTCAATCTCAACTATCAGCACTGTTTGGCCCTTGACAAAGGCCCTTAACCCTCAATTGCTTAGTTATATAAAAATGATAATTGATAAGAGCGTCTGTCAAATGCTATACATGTATAATGTTTATAAAAAATGTAGAATGTCACCCGACATATTACAATCCTCTGAGTAAACCGGCCAAAACGTATGAATGCCCCAAATGTAAATGCACTATATGCGGAATGTCTATCAATCGTACACATCCACATGAATGTAACATTTAACCCGTGATGTTCGAGTATAAGCATTGACAGAAATTAATCTACTATGATTTTGAAACTTTTACAAACGAGTCATCACCACCTTCTCTCATCACCACCAAATCGCTTTGTGGTTTTCCTGCTGTCTGGGGTGTGCAAGGGATTTCATCCTGCCTTTTACAAGGCCGAAGTACAGTAAAGCTGATTTTATTATGCTCAAAGGGGTTTGATGGTTATATCAACCTTAATGCCATGATTGAGCTGGGTATAAAACCCGGTATCATAATGCAGGGTAGTAAAATCCTTCTTATTACCGATAGCATATTCGGTCAAAAGTACATAGACTCCCTCTCATTTTTAATGATGCCTCTGGCCTCTATGCCGAAGGTATGTACCCAGCTGCAGAATCTTACGGCGTCGCCTGGATAGCCGAAAAGCTAAAGCTCGAATTCGAGACATGGTATAGCACCATTTGTCAAGCAGTATTTGATTTTAAGAAAGAAGCCAAAATTCACTGTGAAAATGATACAGATACAGTGGTGTGAAAGTGTTTGCCCCCTTTCTGATTTCTTATGTTTTTGCATGTTTGTCTTACTTAAATGCTTCCGATCATTAAACAGATTTAAATTTTAGTCAAAGACAACACAAGTAAACACAAAATGCAGTTTTTAAATGAAGGTTTTTATTATTAAGAGAAAAAAAAAATGCAAACATGGCCCTGTGTGAAAAAGTGATTGCCCACCCGTTAAAACATAACTGTGGTTTATCACACCTGAGTTCAATTTCTCTAGCCACACCCAGGCCTGATTACTGCCACACTTGTTCTCAATCAAGCCTGTCAAAGTGAAGTAAACCAAAAGATCCTCAAAAGCTAGACATTCTGCCGAGATCCAAAGAAATTCAGGAACAAATGAGAAAGAAAGTAATTGATATAAGTAATTCTATCAGTCTGGAAAAGGTTAAAAAGCCATTTCTAAAGTTTTGGTAGTCCAGCAAACCACAGTGAGACCCATTATCCACAAATGGCGAAAACATGGAACAGTGGTAAACCTTTCCAGGAGTGGCCGGCCAACCAAAATTACCCCAGGAGCGCAGTGACTACTCACTTGCCTCAGTTAAGGTCAGTGTCCATAACTCCTCCATAAGAAATAGACAGGGCAAAAATGGCCTGCATGGCAGAGTTCCAAGACAAAAACCACTGCTGAGGAAAAAGGACATTAAGGCTCATCTCAATTTTGCCAGAAAACATCTTGATGATCCCCAAGACTCTGTGGACTGACGAGACAAAATATTAACTTTTTGGAAGGTACGTGCCCCATTACATCTGGCATAAATGTAACACTGCATTTCAGAAAAAGAACATCATTCCAACAGTAAAATATGGTGGTGGTAGTGTAATGGTCTGGGGTTGTTTTGCTGCTTCAGGACTTGAAAGACTCGCTGTGATAAACAGAACCATGAATTCTGATGTCTACCAAAAAATCCTGAAGGAGAATGTCTGTTCGTGACCTCATGCTGAAGCGAATTTGGGTTCTGCAGCAGAACAATGATCCAAAACACACCAGCAAGTCCATCTATGAATGGCTGAAGAAAAACAAAATGAAGACTTTGGAGTGGCCTAGTCAAAGTCCTGACCTGAATCCTATGAGATGCTGTGGAATGACCTTAAAAGGTGGTTCATGTCTGAAAACCCTCCAATGTGGCTGAATTACAACAATTCTGCAAAGATGAGTGGGCCAAAATTCCTCCACAGCGCTGTAAAGGACTCATTTGTTATCACAAATGCTTGATTGCAGTTGTTACTGCTAAGGGTGGCCCAACCAGTTATTGGGTTTGGTGGGTAATCACTTTTTCTGATTGTAGGTTTGGATTTTTTTTTCCCTTAATAATAAAAACCTTCATTTAAAAACTGCATTTTGTGTTTACTTGTGTTGTGTTTGACAAATATTTAAATTTGTTTGATGATTTGAAACATTTAAGTGTGACAAACATGCAAAAAATAAATAGAAATCAGGAAGGGGCAAACACTTTTTCACACCACTGTATTCTCTCTGAAACTTGCGGGATTTTCCGGGGAGAGTTTCTCCCTCCCATGACGATAGCCATACCGTCTCTGGACAACTATAGACGTCAATTTAAATCCTATTCGCACGTGTGTATTCAGTGGTTGGAGTGGGTTATGTTCACAGATAACATTTTGATTCAGTATGCTCTTAACATGTGAAAAACAGATAGGCAGATACTTGTATCAGTAAATGGATACACCAAAATTAATGGTATAAATACGTCTGGGAGTACTTAGGATGTTTTTACCATGGGTGCCTTAACTGCTTTCCCCAACTCCACATTAACCCATTAACCGATGACACCTACAGGTATTTGAACAACATGTGCACAGACAAATTACAGGAGCTTGAATAATATTCTGTAAAAGTGACAGTGATGCGCGAACATACATGGTTAGAGATGAGATAACCAGACTCCCAGGTTCCATACTCTCTTTTAAGACGGTTCAAAGCACCTCATCTGCTTTCCCCAAGATGTTCTGTATGGCAGTAGAACCTGCCCCGTGAAATTAAGATATACTGCGTCCCCTGAGGAGAAAATTCATTATGTAGACATGATGTCATTGTACCTGAATGTGAACTGTAAATTCGTCTACCTGCTCTGTCACCTGACAATCAAAGATTTAATGATCATTAAGATTTCAACTCCCCGCAGAATTAGTTCGGGCTTATCTGAGTGACCGAGTCCCCTCCCAGAGGGCTCTATTTCTGTCTTACCATATAAAATTTATTTGGGTAAATTAGTGTTCACGTTATGCCGTATGTGTGCCGAACAGAATGAGCAGGACAGCTCCTGCCATCACGGCAATCTCGCAAGGTTGCTGACCAGAGTTTGGATCTAGTTTAACGCCCAAGTTTAACACTGTGTTGGACGGCGGATACAAACTCGCCAAAATTACAGGAGTGTGGCATTTTTCCTCAGGACAAGAGCCACTATTTTAGACAATGTCATTTTCAAGCATCCGAGCACCCCGACATTGTTTAAATCTCAAGGTGCTCAGACGCTTGAAAAATGACAGACTGTGCATGAATTTAATATTTTAATATTTGGTGTCCTGGGTGAATGAGGACTTCAGTCCCATGTTCGCTCACGGTGGATATTCGCTAACAGTCATCGGTCTGATGGAGACAAGGAATAAACAAAACAAGTGTTACTTGTCTGGTAGTCTGGAACACAAGTTGTATCATACCTGAAGAAAATACTGACTTTCTCAGTTAAACCCACTCCTTCTCCACCGATACCTTGATGATGGTGGTGGTTGTGATGATGATGGTTGTGATGATGATGTTGATGGTGAGGACGTGGGTGATATCGGTTTTACCGGCAACTGCTTCAGGTCGACAGGACTATTAGCATGCTTGCCCACAGGCCAGGGTAATTCCCCGACTGGCCCGTGGCACTCTGGACTTTTAGTGTCTTTACACACTGGTGAAACAGGTATGATTTCATCTAAAAAGGCTTAAATGGAAAATACATGTAGCTAGCTGTATCATCTTTTTTCGAGGAGAAATTAAATTTAAATACATAATAAATTTATTTTCACTTACAGATTTCTGTCTGAGACAACTGCAATGTCTCAGGCTCCCATATCAACTCTTAAAGAGATGACAAATTGTCAATCACAACGGATAAAAGGAAACAAACTCACATAGGGTAAACAAAGAAAGAAAAATAACAGCACATGACTCACCTCGGTCATTTTCAGAAACAGCAGAGCCAGTTATGTTTGGTAATTCCTGAGAGAAAACTGAAAAGACCCGATGTGTATCGTCCAAGCACAGCCCCCAGTGAAGTACAGGTCTTTCTGTTTTTTTCTCACGCGAAGTACAGTTCTCTCGGAATCATCAGCTGTCCCCCACAATCATCCAAAAATGGAAAAATCCAACAATTTTACTTTTTTCTTCAAAGTCATAGGACCAGTGTGAGAAATTGGTTAAATCCGGCTCTGTAGCATTTTTGTTTCTTACCGGTGAGAAATAATTAAATACAATAACAACATTTAAAAAGGGCCAAATAAAGAAATAAAAGAAAAGAAGATTTATGAAGGATTTCAAAAAAAAAAAAAAGGATTTTTTTCAATAAAATATACAATAAAACACTAGCAAAAATAAAAATAATGCAATGATTAAAAATATATGTAATAATAAAACCATATGGGCACCAAAGGGGCAGGGATAAGGGAAGACCCGAAAAAGGACAGGAAATAGGGTGGGAAATGGGCGATGCTAAAACAGGAAGTGGGTGGGAAAGTGGGCGGGGCAGCTGTCAAAATTGAGTTTGATGAATTGTACATTATTATACTCTCTTATATACACTACATGGAAATGGTGCAATCGGATTGGTCTGTTAATGCTGTGTTAACATTTGAGGCAACGAATTTGGGTATATGGGACTTAAAACCTACAGGTCACGAACACTTCCCAGATGGGTCAGAGGACAGAGTGGAAACTTAAGGGATCAGTGTGGGGGACTATATAATGTGATAATATTATGCTACAGGAGTATGGAGGATTTACCCTATTTCTCAACAATTTTTTCCCTCTGTGGACCATACTTTCTGATTTCCTCATGTATTTATTCCTTTCGAGCTTAGTTTGTGTCATTTGGTTTGTTTGGTTCTCTTGTTTGTTTGTCTCAGATTTATGGATCAGTCTGCCTGTCACAGCAATAGAGTGAGTTTCAGTTCTGCATCTTTGCCTCCATCCTGGAGGAAGCAAAACAGGTGGAGCTTCTTCTTTCAGCATCAACCCCCCACCAGGTGGTGAAGGGCTATGCCAGCCAGGGAATAAATAGAGGAATCCCAGGAAATTTTGGTAGGGGCAGTATCCATTCCCTCCCATGGACCCACCACCTGTGGGAGGGGCAATAGGGGTCGGGTGCAGTGTGAGCTGGGTAGCAGCCGAAGGCG
>JAOUQZ010000025.1:8885129-8900760 GCA_028564935.1 Neosilurus hyrtlii
CTAAGCATTTCACTGCATATTGTACTGTGTATAATTTGTATGTGACAAATAAATTTGAATTTGAATTTGAATTTGAAATTTGATGATTACTACCATCAGTACTACTGCTATGTAATAATGATGATTAAAAATAACAGTAATAATTTTTATAAATTATAAGATTTTAATAATAAGATATGGTTTTCCTAATGGACTTTTTCAGTCTGTCAATAAGGAAAGAAGAGTAATAATTTTTATGGGTAATAATTATTCATTTATTTATTTATTTTCTCAGCCGCTTAGTACTAATTAGGGTCACAGGCAGGCTGGCGCCCTTCTCAGCCGACTCTGGGCAAGGGTGGGGGTACACGCTGATCACTCATCAGGCTATTGCAGTTAATAATATTAATAATAATAATAATTTGTTTGTTGTTTGTGTTATTACTATTATTATTATTATTAATATTATTATCATTCATTAACTAAGCTGCTTAATCCTAATTAGAGTCACGGGGAGGCTGGCACCCATCTCAGCTGACTCTTATCGAGGGCAGTAAATAATAATAATAATAATAATAATAATAATAATAATAATAATAATGATGATGATGATGATGATGATGATGACTATTATTTTTGTTTTGTTTGTTGTTTGTGTTCTTCTTCTTCTTCTTCTTCTAATAATAATAATAATAATAATAATAATAATAATAATAATAATAATGATGATGATGGTGATGGTGATGATGGTGGTGATGATGATGATGATGATGATGATGATGGTGATTATTATTGTTGTTGTTGTTGTTATAAATGTAAAACAACGTTGTGACCGAACATTTCAGTGGTGAACACACTCTGTTAGGCAAAGAGGAGAAAAACAGAAGATTAAAATGTTCCAAACCGAAAGGACAGTTTGATCTTTATTGTTTGTGAACAGAAGGTGATGGTCATGCTGGAGGCCACAGGATGAACTAAGTAGGTCTCACCTAGCGGCACTCACTTACGATTCTTAATTACACTGAATTTATTTGCCTGAAGTATCCAAAAAGACTTCTGATGAGAGAAATATCTACAGCAAAGATGATGATTGTCATGCATTGTTACACTGTGAAAAATCTGATGATCTTCTCATTGGCCATGCAGGTTGAGAAATTCTTTTTTTCAGTGCCTGCTAGGGTAATTATATTATTACAGTAAATGAACACACACACACACACACACACACACACACACACACACACACACACACACACACACCACAAACAAGCCTTTTTTTACTCATCACATTTGAAAGCCAGTTCAACTCATTTAGTTGTTAACCACTAGGGGGCACTGTGGATCTTCCAAACTTCTCCTTCCAAACAAACAACTGAGAAAGCTATTTGTTTTCTACTTTATTTTTCTTTCCTGTTTTTTTAAACATGCAGGGAAAAAAAAAGAAAAGAAAAACCTCTAACATGCAAAGCCAAGCTGTTGTATGGCCCGGCAACCTCTGTTTAAATCAGGAATTAATGACAGAAACAAGTCTGGATCAGGGAAATGCCTATCCACAATTGCCTCTGACCAAAAGTAAAGTAATAATTTTTTTTCCAAGATTAGGAGAGCAGCTCATGATGTACTGTTTCATAATGGACTTCAAGCTTTGAGGCTGGCAACATGCTACCCAGGGAGCATCTTCAGAAAATAGATCAGGTTAATGACCTTGGCTGAAATCTTTCATACTGTGATTAATGCAAATGTAATTGCCATTGTACTTGAATATGTTTTAAAATCTCTGAACTATACAGTCAGTTATGCTCCACTAACACAAATCCACTAATATCATTTATATTGTCTATAACAGATATGTTGGACATGTCTGTATGTTTTTGTACTATATATATTTTACATATTTATTTTATTTAAATTTATTATTTTATTTAAATGAAATTTAAATTTTACATATTTATTTTACACACACACACACAAATATCTATCTATCTATCTATATATATATATATATATATAATATCAATCATTCATTTTCTGATCTGCTTAATCCTAATTAAGATCTCAGCTGAGGGCAGCTCATCAGGCTATCACAGGGCAGAAACATGTGGCAATGTAGCCTAATTTTTTTCGAAAGTCAGCGATGGTTCTTTTACATGCCCCTCACCATAGACAGCGAGAGACATGGCTGGCCTTTGATATCCCAGTTAGCTGCACTGAGGGGACAGCAGTGACAACCCGGTGTCAGTTGAGCTTGAACCGACCTTCTGATCAGTAATCCGGCACCCTACCACCAGGCCACCACTACTACTGCGTTTGTGTGTGTGTGTGTGTGTGTGTGTGTGTGTGTGGACATGAACTTTTTTTCTCACAGCAAGAAAGTCCTGGATTCAAGCTCATGGTCAGCAAGGGTGTTTCTATGTGAAGTTTGCAAGTTCTCCATTTTCTTAGTTTTTCTCCCACAGTCCAAAGACGTGGACATTTGGGTTCACTCATGAAACTGATGTTAATGTGAGTGTGAATGGATGTTTGTCCTAAAGAACAGATTCTGCAGGGGGCTTGCAACCCTTTCAGATAAACACATACAACAAAAAAGTGTCCCAGTGCATTATGGGCGTGGAATAAGATGATAATAAAAATCTATTACAGTCTGAAAAAAATTTAGGAGACCACTGCCAAATGATCAGTTTCTCGGGTGCACATTTCACATTTCTCTCAAATTTCACTTAAAATATCATCACTTACAGAATTTAATTGCAGAAAATGACCACTGGTTAAAAAAAAATATATATATATGAAAAAGATCTTGAATAATGGATAGATATCAAGATCATATGATGTTTGTAGGTTTAAACTTCAGATGAGTTCAGAAATCAGTATTTAGTGGAATAACGCTGACATTTTAACCACAGCTTTACTGTGTCTTTTCACAGTTTGTCTCGTGGTTGAATTTAAGCTACTTCTGGCGCAAATATTGAACCAGCTCGTCTTTATTTAATGCTTTTTGACCATCCACCTTCGTCTTGATCACAATCCATAGGTTTATACAGGGGTTCAGGTCTGGAGATTGAGCTGGCCATGGCAGGATCTTGATCTTGTGGTCGTCCATCCACTCAACTGACCTGACTGTGTGGCTGGGTACATTGTCCTGATGGAAAACCCAATCCTCAGAGATAGAGATTATAGCCAGAGCAGAAGAAAGCAAGTTTTCAGGGTAACCTTGTACATGACTTGATTCATGCATCCTTCACAATTTTTTAAAAAAATAAATAAATAAATAAAAATTTAAAAATTGCCCTGTTCTAGCCTTGCTGAAGTACACCCACATCATCATCTATCCTCCATCAAATTTCACAATGGATGTGAGACATTGTGGCTTGTAGGCCTTTTCAGGTTTTTGTCTAACCATTAATCAAGTGATAGGAAAGGCTAAAATTGGACTCATCAGTAAAGATGATCTTACTCCAGTCCTCTGTAGTCAGATTCTTGTGGTTTTTATCAACATTTAGCCTGACTCTTCTTTGAATTTCATTGATGAAGGTTTTTTTGTTCGAGTTTTGCATGACTTTACCCCTCCCTGAGGGACGTGTTTTGTACGTTGCTTCCAGTGCACTTAACTCAAGCTGTCATTTGCTAGTCTTTTTGTAGGTCACCTGATATCATCCTACAGTTGATGAGTGACATTACTAGGAGCTGATCCTGGTCAGTGGAAAGTTGTTTGCACCCTCTGCTAGTCTTTAACTTTGTTGTCCCCGATATCTGCTACTCGACCTTGTTCTTATGAACTGCTGTCCTTGAAAATTTGAGAATGGAAGCAGCCGTACTCCCACTTAATCCCTCTGACAGTAAAGTCAGAAGTGACCCCTTCTTTCTCTTACCCAAAAGTGTAATTTTAACTTTTGTAAATATATTTTTTTTTATTCCAGTTCAATTTAAGGTACGCTTACACTGTTTTTGCAATCCAGACTGGTCCAAGATGACATTCATCATTTGTCCAAGATTCATTTTTGTACTTTTCCACATTGAATAAGATTTGGTTCAGGTAATCCCCAATCAGTTCTTCATAAATTAAAAAGGATGTTGCAATTCCACCATAGACACCATAGACACCTTATATGTGCACATATGAGACAGTAAGCAGTCCTTAAATGTAGTCCTACAATATGATTAGTCTTTTCATATCAAACCAGACACACAGATATGTTGTTTCTGTCCATCAAGGTTCTTGAGCCATTCCACTTATTTTTTTTAATTTATTCCTGTGGGCTGCCCACCAGGCTGAGTCTCAGCGAATTGGCAACTGCAGCAGTCATTCAGCTTCTGCATTGTTTCCTGAGGCGATGCCGACACTGCTAGTCTGAAAAACAAGCCTGCAGAATGATGAGCTCCATAAAATGGGCATGTAATGAATAATCACTCCACTCGATGTACCAGTCAGAACTGGGGACCATTAACACACACTCTTTGTCTCATGGAGCTAAATCAATTTCTGTACCTCTAGCACAAACACACCCACCCCAACACAGATATGCTCAGAATCAGTAGGCCTGTGTGTGTATGTGTGAACCAGTTTGTGCTCTCCCATACATGGACATCATAGGCACTGTACAAGTGGAACACAAGTCCCCCTCACTTTTAAAAATGTTTGAAAAATTTCATCAGTTTATTCCCTCAGCACTCTTTTCATTATCAAATCCGAATTTCAATATCAAATCCATTCCACCTGATTATTAAGAGAATACCCAAATCCAAACTAAGAGTTTATTAATAAGATTATGCCTAAATTAGCAAAACATAAAGCCTTGTTTTCTTTGCTACTCACCCTAGATAACATTAGACTTAAGTTAAGGTCAAAAAAAGGTACAAAAAATGTACCAAAAAAATAAATAAAAATAGAGGGGGCCCGGTGGTAGGATGCTGGATTATTGATCTCAAGGTCGGGTGTTCAAGCCCCACTATCAAGCTGTCACTGCTGTCCCCCCAGTGCAGCTAACTGGTTTATCAAAGGCCAGCCATGTCTCTCATTGTCGATGTTGAGAGGCATGTAAAAGAACCATTGCTGATTTTCGCCAAGAGTAGACTGCGTTGCCATCAGTGTGTTTCTGCCCTGCGATGGCAAGCCCAAAGTCAGCTGAAATGGGCGCCATTAGGATTAATGCCTAATTAGGATTAGTTGGATCAGAAAATTAATGAATGATGGAAAAAAATAGAGAGCAAATTTCTGTTTTATTGCTAACTTATTAAAGATTGGTTTTCTTCTACTTACAATTTCATGGTTTGCTCCCTAGATAAAATGGACATAAGAACATTTATTATAATGAAAATGTATAAACTGTGCATTTGGTGGACAAACAGCGAGCTTTTCCTATAACAATGTTTGCATTTGTCTAAAGCTACCTATGATTTCATCCAAATTCAACTCACAACTGACATTTAAACCATGAAGACAGTATTAAATTGGCTGTGTATCGGTTTGCTGTATAGCATGAAACAAGTTTAATTTCTAACAAGACCACTTAGAAGGCACAGACAATATTATCTACATACTGGACACTAAAATTTTTACATTTTGATCGCTTTTATTCAAAAATATTCTGGATCTGAATGAAACTTTGCTCATTTATAGCTATAGAGATCTTACATAGGCACAAAACGTTAAATTTAAATGGCATGTGCAACCGATCTGGGTGAAACTTGTACTGACATCAAAGTTTCTGATCCCGAATATTCATTCTTTCATTCATTCATTCATTCCTGAAATGCTTAATCCTATTACGGTTGTGGGGAGGCTGAAGCTTATCTCAGTTGACTCTAGGCGAACATGAAGGACACCCTAAATAGCTCGCCATTCCATCGCAGGGCCAACACACACACAGATGCACAACCATTCACACTCACACCAATGGGCAATTTGGAACATCCAGTTAGCCCAATGTGCACGTCTTTGGACTGTGCAGGGAAGACCAAAGTACCCAAAGGAAACCCATACAAGCATGAGGAGAACATGCAAAATCAACACAGAAACGCCCTCGCCAAGCACGAGACTCGAGCCTATGACCTTTTTACTGCGTCCCACTCTTTTCTGCAGCAAATTGCGTTCAAATTGGACGTGTTTGGATGATTTATTTTTGTTTTACATTTACCCATTATAAGGGATAAGGATTATTTTTTATTTTGATTATTTTATGTCATCAGTGTGTAGATTCTTGCCAAAAATTTAATGGGAACATACATGGGTAATCGCCTGACTATCATTAAAATTTTAGATTCATTTGTCAAGAAAGTTGGTAAAGGTCAGACAACCAAACAAATAAATTAACTCATGTCACTGAAAACATAACCTCTTCGGTGAAGGTAAAAATCATCAGAAAAAAGACCAATAGGTTCTAACAAAGTCACACCTTGTTAATATAGTATCTACACTAATGTAGTATTTATGCTAATAACACTATATTAGCACTATTTATTAATTGTCTTTTGACTGTCAGAGTAAAAAGATGCTCAGTATTTATTTATTTATTTATCTATCTATCTATTTATCTATTTATCTATCTATCTATCTATCTATCTATCTATCTATTTATTTATTTATTTCAGAACAAGAAGCTGAGTCACAGGCAGGGTATAAATGTAGGGACTGTGGAGAGAGTTCTATTCAGGCGAGTGATCGAGATATTTGGCAGTTTAAAATAAATGTAAGGTAAATGATCTTTATTCATTTGAAAATGGTCAATATATAAATGGTATAATATCTGTAGGTGAACCATCCTCTCACTTTCAAACTGCAAATCCACACTGCACCCTCATATAATTTATTTTAAGTATAAATGCCACATATACTGTACATGCATGCGTGTGTTTTTGGGTGGTCCCAATGTCCCAGACTGGTATCAAAACGATGTAATAACCTGAATGCAGCAAATGGCATCTACTGCATAAAAAGAGGGAAGAGAACCCCAGACCTGCCACCAAATATATACACACATTTAGGAGGGGTACACCCTGAACAGTGTCACAGGACAAACACATAGGGGCAATCTGGAACAGCCAATTAGCCTAATGTGCATGTCTTTTGACAGTGGGAGGAAACCAGAGTACCCAGAGGAAACCCACGCAAGCACGGCAATAACATGCAAACTCTACACAGAAACGCCCAAGCCTGGGACTCTAAACCAGGACCTGCTTGCTGTGAAGCTCATGTGCTAACCACTATGCCACTGTGCCACCCTCTTTTCTCCCTTGACTTCGATTTAATGTGATCATTTGATGCCAGCTTTACATAAAAAACTGTAACTACAACTTAAGGTGCCAGCGGTGACCACAGGACTTGCAAATCTAAAGCAAGAGTGGTTAGAATTTGCTGCTGTTTGAAGTCATAGCTTTTCAATTACTATTTAGACAAAACACATTTTCCCAAAATACTGTACTGTATGTCTGTTACCATATCGTAATTCTAATAAATTCACACAGTATATTCAATCATTATTGTAATGGTAATTCATAGAGACCCAAAGTATGCATTGCCAAAATTATTATTGTGATGGACTGCTGAGTTGTTCAGGGTGCACCCCGCCTTCACCCAGTGTCAGCTGAGATAGGCTCCACCTCCACGCAACCTTAGTAGGAATAAGCAGTTTAGAGAATAAATGAACAAATGAGTGAAGATTGAGGATCATGTAGAAATGAGGATTAGTAGGCTGTACATACAAGATTTATGTAGGCTATACTAATTTATAAAAATAAAATATTACCCAAAACATCTGAAAGTGTCCTTTTTATTTTTAAACACTTGAGCGTAGTAGCTCATCAGAGGCGGAGCTTATCTCAGTCTTGGTAGCATGAAGCAAGTAGGAGATCACCTCCTCCTGGATGGGATGCTAGTTTTTTTACTGGTACCCATTAATACTGCTGAGTGGACGGAGGCAGACTTGGTTAAGACCTTGCCCAGGGGTCTTTGAACAGTGGGGGTCTAATAGGGATTCAAACCCATGATCTCTCGATCATGAGACAAGCACTCTATCCACTACAGCACTTGCCCCACTAGCTTCTGCATAGCCTACTTTTTTTATTATTATTTACTTGCTTTTGGTGTACTTTGACATTAGAAAATATTGCTTTCTGGAGTTTTTTCTCCATTCGAATGAACATGTATCCAAATTCTACCCACAGGATATGACAGAATCGTTATGAACAGACCTTCATACATGAGTATGTAATGTCTATATATGTAAAATAAAAATTAGGCAAAGTAGATTCAGGCAGGACTAAAAATCACACTTTGGTGATGATTACAGTGCTGTACTCCTGAATGTGAAACTAATCCTGTTCGGATATGCGTAAAGTCTCAATGATGAAGGACTGAAAACAGTTTGAGAACCTTATGAAGACTAATGTGGCTAATATTATAAAGGGGCAATACGTGGAAACACAATAGGTTGGAAGTGATAGGTGCCAATGCTCAAAGTTTCTAAAGGGGATCTGGTAAGGAGAGAGAGAGAGAGAGCGAGCGAGAGAGAGAGAGAGAGCATGTGTGCATTTCTGTGTGTGTCTGTGTGTGTGTGATGGTACTATGAGACAATATTTCTCTCTCTCTCTCTCTCTCTCTCTCTCTCTCTCTCTCTCTCTCTCTCTCTCTCTCCAAGCTACTTATCTTCAGATAACTTTGTCAGATTGTCAACCAAACTCTCCTCTGGGAGCTCAGCCCAAAGCCCATTAAGAGGGAATAAACCTGGGCCTTGCTGGCCACAGACAGCCAATACCTTTCCCCAAACATCACTATGACAACATTAACCAGGCTCTGTTACTGCCCCCAAAGCCAGCTAGAAACAGCTAATTACATTTCCCACCACCGCCAACAGCCTTTGTTTCAGTGATTATAAAGAAATAGGTTGGAATCATTTTCCCCAGACCAGATGTACGACAAGTGTAACACATCTGTAATTGTGTTGTGGCTTTTGGCACACAATCTTGTGTGGCTGGTAGAAACCAGGATTAAAATGGTTTGGTATTAGCAGAGGAGGAAAGCAGAGTGAGTGGAGAAAGGATTTTTGCTGTGCTATAACTCACAGTGGTGTTATATTTATGCTCCATACATATCGTTTAACTGAAGTCATCCACAAAGAGCAAAGGCACAAAGAAGAGCAAGTATGAAAGGTGGACATTTGAAAGTGGAAATTAAAATTTGGTCTCCAGATTGCTTGCCCCATGGTCTGTACTACAAAGGGGTCAAGGAGCCATCCGGTAACCCCCCCTTTTTTACTGTGTCAGGGACACCCTAATTTAATAGGTTAATGACCCAGAACTAACAGCAGCCCATTCATTTGGTTCTATCAGAGTCAATGTCTCTTTTTCACTCTATATCCATGTTACACATCTACATCTCTGTTTTCTTTACTGTTTGACGGACGGGCATCTGAATCCGGGTTCACACATCTAACAACCTTGCTTTATGAGAGGTTGTGTGAAGAAAATGAAAGCATTAGTTAAGCCCAGGTACTGAGTTGCGACATGGTATGAATAGTTTGGTAGCTTGTGTTGTTTAGTTTTGTTAACCAAAAAAAAAAAATGTAAATAAAAACAAACAAACAAATAAATAATTATTTTAAATTATATATATATATATATATATTAATTTCTTTTTATAATAATAAAACCCTGCACAAGAGGACCCTTGGTAATAAAATAAAATAGAAATACCCCTGGTAAAGCTATGAATTCAAAACACTTAATGGATGTTAACCCTGCTTTTTTTTTTTTTTTTTTTTAAATCAAAGATACACAAAGTTTTTGTTTAATCTCTGGCTTTTTGACAAACACTATCAAACAAATTCAGTTTAATTATTTTATTTAAGGGTGGCACATTGGAATGGGGTAAGCATGTCTGTCTCACAGCAAGAAGGTCCTGGATTTAAATGTTCATGTTCTCCCCATGCTTGTGTGGGCTTCCTCCAGTCTCCAGTCTCCTCCCACAGCCCAAAGACATGCACATTAGGATAATTGGCTATTGTGAATTTTTCCTAGGTGTGGATGTAAATTTGAATGGTTGTGTGTGTGTTGGCCCTGCAACGATCAAAAAACGAGCTGAGTGTAAAATAATTTCATTATTATTCACTCAGCTTGTTTTTCGATCATTGCAGAACCTGTCAACTGCCCAAAGATGTGAATGTGAGTGTGAGTAGTGGTTTGTATCTATGTTTGCTCTGAAATAAACTGGTGGTCTTTTCAGGGTGTACCTTGCCTCTCACCCAGAGTCAGCTGGGATTGGCTCCAGGTTCTCCTGCAAACCTGATGAAAAAGCAGTACAGATAATGAATGGAAATAATTTTTCAGGATGATAAAGCATCTTTCCACAGAGTAATGGTAAAGTTGTTCTTCGGGAAAATCATTTCAATTCAGTGACATGACCAGCAAACAGTCGGGATCTCGAGCCAATTTAAAATTTATGGCAGGAACTTAAAAAATTAACCAAGTCTGCCCCACTGAAAGAAGGTAATGGGTTTAAGTCTCAGCGAAGGCATTTGTGTGTGGAGTTTGCATGTTCTCTTTGTGCCTATGTGGGTTTCCTCCATGTACTCCAGTTTCCTCCCACTGTCCAAAAAAATGCACATTGTTCCAAATTGCCCCTGGATGTGAGTGCGAATGTCAATGGTTATGTGTGTGGTGGTCGTGCGATGGATAGCAAGCTGTTCAGGGTGTACCCTGCCTTCGCCCAGAGTCGGCTGAGAGAGGCTCCAACCTCCCTGTGTCCTTAGGCAAATGATGAATTAATGAATAAGTCAAATGAAATGCCTCAAAAAATTCAGGCCCCAGGAGGAGCAACAAATTAATTGTTTGATGAAAAAAATATGGCATTAATTAAAATAATTTCATTTAATTAGTTTAAGGTTAGATTTTTTACAAAGACAGAGTGTTGATATTTTTTAAAAATTGTTTTGTGTCATGTGTGTGATTTGTTTGTTTGCTGCAAAGTAAAAAAAAAAAAGCAGGGTGAACATCCTCTAAGGGCAGTGATTCCATATTTTGCCAGCAGTTGTAATTATGATAGAAGCATATAAAGTTTCTTGGTAATTTCCAAGTAGAACCAAATATACTAACTTGAGGGCTCAAAGAATAAATGACAAAAGCTGAATATTTACTTGCAGTGTAAAAATATTACCTGAGAAAATTAGGAGAGGGAGTATTGTTGTGTGGGAAGCCGGAAAATTTTATTGGTTAAGTGGATTTGGTGCCACAGCACTTGAATGTGTAGGGGATGGAATATCTCAGGAAAACATCTGAGGAATGAAAGAGGGAATTTTGTTCCGGCTGGGCCGTAGAGTATCTGTTCCTCTGCTACAGGCATGAAACAGAGCCCACTATAGTTCTGTCTATAGACCGAGCTGCTTAACTTGATAATATAAAGCAGCTTTAGACTGTGCAGATAATCTGAATACCAGACAAAGAATACAGTTAGCGCATAAATAGAGAGAGGGATAAAAAAAGAGAAATAAATCCAGGGGAAATACACATTATAGAGAACCATGAAGGATACTGATGAATGATACAGCATACATAATTGAACTTTTCTTTTTTATATGCTCTTACAAGTATAGCTGGGTGCTATACATTATTTGAGTAACTTTATGTAATGTAATATTATGTAAATGTGCTCTATTTGTGCATCCTATATTACATAACTATTTGATATTAGCTGAAACCATGGATGAATTTAAATTTTTAAAAAATCAGTTTTAAAATAAATATTATATGTTACAATTCAGGGTTCTTTTAGAATGAGGAGATAGAGGGGCTGTTTCCCTTGCACGGGAGTGGTGTAGTCATTAGCATGTCTGCCTCACAGCAAGAAGGTCCTGGGTTCAAGTCCTGGCCTCAGGCATTACTGTGCGGATATTTTAATGGTGCACTTTAAAATTTTGCACACTTTATACATTCTATCATTTGAAATTGGTGATAATGAAATAGGTGGCCAGGTGGCTTAGGTGTTTTGGATGTCCGCCAGACATTTCTGTGTGTGGTTTGCATGTACTCCCTGTTCTTGCGTAGGTTTCATCTGGGTACTCCGGTTTCCTCCCACAGGCCAAAGGCATGCACATTAGGCTAAGTGGCTGCTCCAGATTTACCCTAAGTGTGAGTATGAATGGTTGTGTGTGTTGCCCTGTGATCTTCTTTGCCCAGTGTTGGCTGAGATTGGCTTCAGCCTGCCCGTGACCCTAGTGGGATTAAGCGTTTCAGCAAATGAGTGAGTAAGTGAGTTAGTATGAATCAAATCTGTGCTTTTCAGCAATTAGTGGTCTCACTCTGCAATCCATACAGCAACTTAAACACACACACACAAATGTCTTCAGCACACACATACAGTTCTCTTCCGAAACACAACTTTGGTTCACTTCGGTCCGCTCTCAGCACTCTTTCACCTGTATGCATTCCACTATTCAGTGCAACACAGAGCACACTCATTAATTAAATCTGTTAAAGTCTGTTAATCAGATTAATCTGTTAATCTGCGACCCCTTTGTCACTTACCTTCCCCAGCTTCACTCTTTGTTCACAGTGCTCAATCCTGCCTCTGGCTCCATAAAATGTAACACTGTTGTTTGTAATCATTATCTCTCTCTCTCTCGCTCTCTCTCTCTCTCTCTCATGCGATAAAAGCCAAAAGCACTTATTAAAATATGCCTTTAAAAATAGTAATATATATTGTAACAGAACTTAAACTTGGGATACTGAAGACTCACAGACAGTTCACTCTGTTTATTCACTTCAGATTTAAAATGGGCACTATTCAAATGGCTTTTTTATTTTATTTACCACACCAAACTCGCTATAAACCTGGCTGCTCAAAATAAATTTGTGCCACTGACATTACACAGATGAAAATTATTAACACATCTGCTGGCACTACCTGACCCCCTCTCTACCTTGATCACACCCTCACTGCCACAGAGCCCCATCTGCACCCCTAGCTTGTGAACCACCACACCTTTAAATGGTTGTAATGCTAGATACTAAAAATTGATCCATGTATTGGGATCTTTCATGCAGTGGAGTCAGTGGTGCAAACGCTGTGAAAATGTGAAAGGGTACCCCAGTAAATAATAACAGATCATGATCATGACAATTAGGAGTTTTCCTTCTCCTTGATATAAAAAGATAATGCAAGTCTAGCAGTGCTGGGGGATCCGAGAGAACACTGCTTTGAGGTAGGAAAGTGCAGGTCCATTTTTTGGCTTTGTAAGCTAGCATTAGTGTTAAATCTAATGCGAGCAGCGACAGGAAGCAAATGGAGAGAGTTTAGCAGTGGAGTGGTGAGGAAGAACTTGGCAAGGTTGAAAACAAGCCGCTGCATTCTGGATCAGTTGGAGAGGTTGAATGGTGCTCAGAGGCAGACCTGTCAGGAGTTAGTTGCAGTATTCTAACCTTGAGATGACAAGGGAATCAACAAGTATATGAGTGACCTTAATATAAATAAATGGAAAAATCGGTATGATCAAGAAAGATTAGCAGTATGAGAGGAGAAGGAAGGGCTACCCCAATGGTTACCCCAATGTTTTTTGCAGTGACTGAAGGAGAGATCAGAGTCCAGAGAGATTACAAGATCCTGATGTGGGGATGAGTCAGCTGGGATCAACAGCTGTTCAGTCTTGCTGGGATTAAACCATCCATGATCAAATATTTATGAGTCATTCAGAGATATGGACAGAAACATTAGTGTCTGTGGGAGGAAAAAAGAGAACAAGTTGAGTGTCATCTTCACAGCAGTGGTATGAGAACCCATGTGAGGATTTGACATCAAATAGGGATCTAGTATAAATGAGGAACAGAACTGGACCAAATTCTGAGCCCTGGGGAATGCCAGTGTAACTTAATATGCAAACTTCCAGGTAGTAAGCAAGCCATTTTCATGCTAATCCACAAATTCTAAGACTCCTGAAGATGGACAAGAGAGTCTTGTGGTTGACCATGTCAAATGCTACTGAAAGGTTGCAGAGGATGAGGACTGATGACATTTTGGGATTATATGGAGTTATAATGGGCCCAATAGAAAAACATTTCCCTGCAGCTTTTTGGGACCAACAACTGGGTTGTGCCTACTTATGGAGGAGGAGTGGCAGAAGGCAGGCCACTTGAGCTTTCAGCCATCCTTGTGCCTCGAAGAGATACCTGCAGCCTTCAGAGAGGCAGTAACAGTTTCACTGGACCTCTGAACCTGCCATTTCTTGTGCTTCTTGTGCCTAGAAATGCTGCATCTGATCCACTTGCAGAATGACCCCTGCCTGGTGCCGGTGCATTAGGATTCTGGCAACGGCTGATCTGAAGCCAATGAAGTTCTGAATGACCAAGGTTTCGCAAAAAAATTATATCAGATATTAAAAAAAATATTCTTATTAAATTTGTGCAGTAATGGGTTTTGGGTTCATGGTTGAGGTTCTGAGGGATCTGCTCAAAAATGTGCATGGATTATAGTGCACATTGCAGTATTTTAATTTATTTTTTGTTTATTTATATGTACATTATTTATATTTATTCGCTGCAAATATATTGCATGCTTACATAAACCTTTGTGCTAGGCATACTTTAATTCAACATTTTATAATATATGTTTAATAAAGACAATTGTATAATAATAATGATGATAACAATAATAATAATAATCCTGTGATGTACGCCAGCACCAGATGAGCACCAGCATCCCTGCAACCCTTGTTAGGATTAAGCACTTGATGAATGAATGAATGAATGATGATGATAATAATAATACATACACACAAACACACACATACACACACACGGCATGTGTGTGCGACCTTTTTACCGATCTTTTTACCTACCTGTATACTGACATCCTCTTGGCCAGGAGTAGCTTTCTTCAGTTCAACTTTATTCCTGTCAAAGCTGCCTGATCAGTGGTTCAACCTCTGTAACAATTTTCTCCTTTTTCTCCTGTCTAGCCTGCTCAGGCTGTCTCTGCTGACAACACTCATATCATTACAATGGCTCAGCACTGCACTACCTATGAGTTGAGCTGACAGGGTAATATACCTACGCCCTCCCCAAAAAAGAAAAGAAATACACATTTATCCATTCATGCACACACAGAAGAACAGTCCATGTATGCTATACCATGCATTAGCCCTTATTGATTTCCTCCTGACCAAAGAAGAGGTCACTTATTGATTCACATTTTCACTGCTCCATCTCTTCATTGCCAGGGATAAGTCCTAACTGTCCATCTGTTCTGTTATCCAGCCCTGATTTCTTCCACCAACTGCGCGTGGTACTTGGGCTGCGTTCAGATCTGAACCCACATTTTGGATGCTGTGTACTCTAATGAAGCTGCAGATTTGTATGGAAGACAGGCAGAAGAGGAGCAACACCAAAGATGGAGAGAGGGAAATGTCACATCCATGACGAGGTAGGATCAGTGAAGCCTTGCTACTCCACCCAACCCCCTTATTCTCCTTTCCCAACATGATTAGAGTAATTACTTGTCAAACGTTTGTCATAGCCAATCAGATCTCACCCCCTATTTGCCCAGCAAGGATTGACCCTGGCCTGTCTCAGCCTAAAACAGTGGAGGATGTTCTTCTCTCTCTCTCTCTGTCACACACACACACACACACACACACACACACACACACACACACACACACACACACACACA
>JAOUQZ010000025.1:8905617-8932121 GCA_028564935.1 Neosilurus hyrtlii
TATCAAGAGGAGCCTTATACCCATAAACCTCCTCTTGGAAAAGCAAATTTGTTCGGCACAACACTGCAACCAGACTGCCATCTTGCTTGCTATGATGCTGGAAAAGACAGGTTAAAAAAAAAAATAAAAAAAAACAAGACAAGACAATCTACAGGCGGGATCCCAGCTCCTAATCACCCCTGTCTCCTAGATAATGTGAGGGTTGTGAGCCCTCAGCCAAGGAAACTCTAGTACGAGGGGGTGATGAGGGCAATCTAAGAGGTGGACTCAGTGTGATCCCCACCAATAGACATGAGGAAGGTCTCTGTCCTGTGAGTGACCCGGCTTAGCAGCTGGTTATCCAAAGCACGGGCAGAGACATGGCTTCTCCTTGATCCCCAACCTCCTGGCTAAAGAATAATCCATCAGGTTTACATTGGCCCCCGGATCGATGAATGCCTGGATGGAAATAGCTTTGCCCTTGATTAGCAGAGATGCAGCCGTCAATGTAGGCATGTGTCTCTGCTTACCCATGCACTCCTTAAACCCAGTGAACCGGATATCTTGGCTGGACAGAAATCTGCTCCATGGCCGGCTAGCCCACAGTAATAGCACGCACCCACCCTCTGGCGGTGTTGGCGCTCCTCCGGGCTTAACTTGGCGCGTCCTAACTTCATGGGCTCCTCCAGAACGGGAGGACCCTAGCGCCGATCCGACTCCCTTTCCTAAAGCCGGTTATCAATACGGATCGCCAAGTCAACTTGGTCCTCAAACTCGGCTGGAGTTTTGTGAGGGGCGAGGTGGTCTTTGATCTCCTTGCTGAGCCCGCTGATGAAGGCATTCTTAATGGCCAGGGAATTCCAGCCGCTGTTGGCAGCCAGAGTGCAGAACTCGATGGCATAATCAATCACCCTCCGAGAACCTTGTCTCATTCTGAGCAGCACCCTTGAAGCTGGTAAAGTGTAAAAGTGGGTGTTGTTGCTATATGGTGCAGTTGTACAGTTTACAGTGGTACAGTTTTAGGTGGTATCAGTCTCTCACTGAATGTGCTTCTGTGACTGATTGGCAAGTTGTGAAGTGAGTGGGAGGTACAGTTTTGTCTTTTATTTGGACAGCATTTGCCTCTCCAACACTACCGTCAGCGACTCCAGCTCTATCCCCACAATGTTACTTACCTTGCGGATTAGGTTGTTTGCATCTGCAACCCTAAGCCTGCTGCCCCAGCATGCAACAGCACAGAGGATAGCAGTGGCTTCAAAAGACTCATAAAACATCCTGAACATTGCCTGGCAGATTTTAAATGACCTTTGCCACCTCAAAAAATGACAGCTCTGGCCCTTCTTGTAAATTGTGGTAGTGTTCTTCTAAATCCAATTACAGCAGAGTCATCAGAAAACTTCTGAAGATGGCATGTTTCTGTGCAGTAGCTGAAGTCTGTTCTGTAGAGGGTAAAGAGGAAAGGGGAGAGAACGGTCTCTTGTGGTGCTCCGGGTTGCTGACCATCGTGTCCAACGCGCAGTGTTGCAGGCGCACATACTGTGGACTTCCAGTCAGGTACTCCACAATCCAGGTCACAAGAGAGTCATACACTTGCATCGCTGTCAGCTTCTCACCTAAGACTGTCAGCCTGATGACATTGGATACACTGAAAAAGTAAAAAAAACACGATCATCACAGTGCTCGCCAGTTGGTCCAGGTAGGTGTAGACACGGTTAAGCGGGTAGATGAAGGCATCCTTGACTCTGAGATGGGGCTGGTAAGCAAACTGAAGGGGTTCGGATGGGGTCTAACCATGGGCTGGAGTTGACCCAGTATGAGTCTCTCGAGGGTCTTCATGACATGTGAATCAGTGCCACAGGTCTGTAAACCTGGGGGCCTCTGAGATGTGGGGTCTTTGAAACAGAAACAAGGCATGACAAGGACAAGGATCTTTCACTGTACTGGTATCTTCTGTAGAATCTGGCTCATAGTGAACATGTAATATAAGACTCCACACAGCTGGTGAGTGAGTGGAGACTTTTCAGCTGTCTCTGGACCTGATTGTAGGTGAAGTTGACAAGTAGGGGAGGAGTGTCAGGTCTATCACAGGAGGCAGAGGTGCAGTAAAGAGAGGGAGTGAGAGACATGAGGTAGTGGCATGGCAGGGGTTTTTAGGCTTGCTCCTGACAAGTTATATTCAGCTCCTTGGCCCTGTCCTACTGCTCTCAGTTTCTCTGATGGTTGGATGATGTTGGATGGCCTGAAACCAGTGATGGTTTTCATACCACTGCATACCTTTCTCATATTGTTCTGCTGGAGTTTCCACTCCAGCTTTCTCCTGTAGTCATCCTTAGCCTCTGTGATCTTGACTCTAAGTAAACTCTGGGTCGTTCTTACCTCCCCTCTGTTGCCAGCCCTGAAGACCTTCTTCTTGTCATTAAGGACAGCTTTAATGTCTTTAGTCACCCACTGCTTGTTATTTGGGTAACAATAGACAGTTTGAGCTGGAGCAATGGAGTCTGTGCAGAAATCTGTGTAGTGTGAAATACACTGTGAAGCCCTAATGTCATCTCCATGGGACTCAGAGAGCACTGGCCAGTCTGTCACTTCAAAGCAATCCTAAAGTTCCTCCAAAGCCTCCTTCAAACATCTCCTAACAGTCCTTGTAGTCACAGGCTGCCTCTTCACAACAGGCACATAGCATGGGGAAAGATGAAAGAGGTTGTGATCTGATTTCCCCAGTCGGGGGAGGAACTGTATGCAGCAGGTCTAAAGTCCACACACTGCACAAAGTTTGACAGTGTTAGACACACACTCACACACACACATACACAGACCGTAAGCGACGCAGAATCAATGACAGAAGCAATTTTAGATGCAGACTTAGTCATTGGAACAAAAGCATACTCACACATAGAGGCAAAACAAGGAATGGACTTTGAAACAGATTCTTGTACAGATTCTTGTACAGATTTTGAAACTGTCTGAGGAACTGTGTCAGGAACGATCTCAGGAACACTTTCTGAAGTAGGAGCATACTCAGAGATGGGAACATACTCAGAGACAGAAGCAAACTCACAGACAGAAGTAGACTCTGGCCCAGCTCTCCTGGATCAGACACACTCAGTTGACAGAATAGGCTCAGGCATTATTGTGTGTTGAAACAAACACAGGAGTGGACTGAAACAAACAGGAGTGGACACAGTTGTAGCCTGTTGGTAAGGTTGGCAGCTAGATAAGCAAAGTCCTTCCTTTGAAGCCCTTAGGAGCAAAGGCCACCCTCTCGGCCTCTGTAAAGCTCTTAGGAATGCGATTCTCTCTATTGGCCTTTGAAGAGTGGGCCACCCTTTTGGCCTCCAGAGAAGGCGATTCACTCCAAAGAAGCTCTGCACCACACTCTTGGCTCTGCAGCATACATTTGCAGGGTAGCAAATTTTGTCATGTAAGCAGGGTTAAGCTGGGTCAGAGGCTGGATGCAAATACAGAAATCAAAGGTGTTTTTTAAACTAAGCAGTTTAAAAGGGAAAAACTAGAACACTAAAACAGGTAGAAAATGAAAAAAATGACAAGACAAAACAAAGTAGCTATTTAAACAATTAGCTATTTAACCAAAAGGAAAGACTATCACCAAACAGTGGTGGCCCAGTGGTAGGGTGGTGGATTACTGATGCCAAGGCCAGGGGTTCAAGCCCCACTATCAATGAGTTGTCACTGCTAAATCTGTGTGGCTTTTTCTGTGTGCATCGTGAGGACAGGGAAGTGAACATGATAGGGATAAGACATACATATATTAAAATGAAGGAATTTTATTCATACCTGGTGTCTTATCTGTCCCACTTTATGCTGTTCACAGGGAAGCTGGTACCTATCACATCCGACTTTGAACAAAAGTATGGTACACCATGCACAGCATGACAATTCAGTGCAGGACCAATACAGACACCACCATTTACAATCACACCTAGTGGCCAAGTGAAAAAGCCAATTAGCTTAATGTGCATGTCTTTGATTGTGGGAGAAACTGTGGAAAGGGCAGGCATGGGAAGAACTGCAAACTTCACACTGAAATGCCCTGGCCAACCATATGGCTCAAACTCAGGCCCTCTTTGCTGCGAGGTGAGAGTGCTAACTACTAAACCCCATACCCCCTAGACAAGTTTACCAAGAACATTACATTAATCAAGTTTAAAATTCACACCTGAATGGTACTGTGATGATATCATCCTTTCAGGAATTTAATTGTATATTAATATACATTCTGTAATTTTCTTACACCAAAAACAGCAGACACTAAACTAACATAACAGAACTCTTTTGTTCTGTTAAAAGAAAGTAGAGATAAAAAAGGGTCATTGGAAGGGTGTGAACAGTAATATTTAATAATACTTATACTCATGAGCGGAACTGAGATTTCCACAATTCAAAACTTAAAAGCACGAAACTCCCCCCCAAAATTATATAATCCTTTGCAGTAAAATCAAAACCAAAACAACTGCAACAATGACAAAAAAAGGTGAAATAAATAAATATTTTTAAAAAATCTGAAGAACAATCTAACAGCATTTTATGTCAGTTTTTGTGCTCATTGCTCAGATGGCACTGAATATAAATTAGATGTTCATTTTTACTGTCCAAAGATTTCATGGAATCCATTAAAATGGAAAAAATTCTGTTCAAATGAAGAGGGTCACCAGCCACCCAGAAGCAACTGTCATCTTTCATAAGTGTAATTCACATGTAGCATATCTACAGATAACCAAAAGCTCAGTGACCATTACAGACCCAAATAATTGGAGACCACATATATTAATGGTACACCTTACTAAGCCAAAATAAAGACCAATTAATTGGTTGGATTAATTTATTTATTTAGTTATTGCTTAATGTTTTGTAAAAATAAATGAATGAATGAATAAATAAGTACATTAATTAATAAATAAACAGCCCCCAGTGCAGCTAACTGGGTTATCAAATGCTGGCCATGTCTCTCATTGTCTATAGTGAAAGGCATGTAAAAGAACCGTTGCTGATTTTCGTCAAGAGAAGGCTGCATAGCCGTCAGCGTGTTTCTGCCCTGCGATGGCCTGATGAGCTGTCCAGGGTGTACCCTGCCCTCGCCCAGAGTTGGTTGAGATGGGCGCCAGCCTACCCATGACCCTGATTAGGATTAAGCGGTTCAGAAAATGAATGAATGAATGAATAATTAAACAGAATTCAGAACTTCAGAGTGAGTGAACAGTGTGGATGAGCGATGCAGCATAGCAAATTTGGCTGCGTCAGAGAATGGGTATTATACTGGTCTGAACCGCATATTCTTTATTAAAAATATGTGACAAATGGCAAAATATAATGTATTCTAATTGTCACAGCCTCATCACAATCCACAAACTACACTTCCAGCATCCTCTTCATCAAGATTTCTGCATGGCTTAGTGGAGGCCTTAAACCCTGCAGTGACTACAGAGAGTTAAACAAAATAATTGTCAAGTAAGTATTTATACTCACTGCCACTTGTTCGTTCTGCCTTGGAACTAATAAGAAAACCTGGTATTTCACAACCTCATTAGAACTCCTCCAGTCAATGAATGGGAGACTGCATTCCGTATGACTTTAGGGCACTGTGTGTACATGGTCATGCCATAAGAGTTCAATAATGCTTCCTTGGTGTTCTGGTGCCTAATAAATGATGTGCTAAGAGACTGACTTGGCAAGATGATCAATGCTTAAACAGATGACATCCTGGTGTATTCACCTACACTAGAGTCACACACCAAGCACATATGAGAAGTACGTCAGCTTCGGTAAAGAACAAGCTCCTATGTCTAAGACAGAAAAATGCAAATTCCGTGTCATTAAGGTCACCTTCCCAGAATAAATTACTGGCATTAGGAGGTCACTATGGATGAACAGAAGGTTAAGGTAGTAACTTCCTGGTCACAGCCCATCACTATGAGAACTCTTCAATGATTCCTGAGGTTTGCCAACTTCTAAAGATTGTTAATCAAGAATTTCAGCCTTATTCTGCTCAAAATTGTTAGCCAAGAAACTGTGCTGGACAGAACTAGCCACCGGGGCCTTCAGAAAGACATCCTGTCTCCTGTGTGCTTCATGAATACGTAAAAGTTTTAAACAGGAAATTGAACAAACCATGCTTGACCAAGTACCTGTCCAGTGCCTATGAGACCGTTTCTATGTGCCTTCTGAACTTCATTCACATCTCATCTGGGTTCATGTGTCTCTGGCTTCTGTACACCCAGGAATTACTTAGCAATGTATTAGCAAGCTTCTAAAAAGAAAGTGCTGGTGGCCTCAAATGCATGAAGAAGTCACACGACATGTGAAGTCACTGACTATGCTCTTTCAAAGGTTCTATGTGACTTGCCAAGGGGTAAGCTCGTTCCATTGCCTATGCCTCAATGGCCCTGGTCAAATATCATTATGAACTTCATCATAGTTCACTCCAAGTCACAGGGGTTCATCACCATCATAGTGGTGTGTGATCATTTTTTTAAACATTTTGTATTGTGACCTTGACTTTTGTCTTGTTCCATTTTTGTGCATGAATTCTGCTTGCCTCATGTTAATCGTCTGTACCTTGCCTCTGATGAACTGTTAGCATGACCTCCATCTGTTTCATCAAAGTGAAAAGTTTTCATTAAAGTGAGTTTGATCTACATTTTGCATCAGCTGTTAAATGCCACATGGAACGGATGTCAGCAGACTGAATCAGCATAATTATGTATTTCTGGTAAAAACAGAAGGCTAGGGATGTCTCAACACTTAAAGCAATAGGCCAATTCATTCACTTTGACTTATAAGACTTTACGCTACTGAGTTTTCTCAAAAGACAAATGGTGAAATTTCCCCCACACACTCAAGAATCATCATTAACAGTATTTTACACGGTCTATTCACAGTACTCACGTATGCTGTCTGACATATGAAAAATTGGCTGATCCGTAACTGGCAGAATTTGTAATCATATGGATGGACATTGGAATTGTCCTGAAATATGTGTATATATATAATGGGCCCTTTAAGCCAGGGGTATAATCTATATTATGTCCGTTAAATATCATTTCATGTATCAACACTGACAGTAAAACTTGCCTGTAAAGCAAATGTTTTTTTTGTTAGACCTCTGCTCTATTTATTCTTTAACAATGATCAATTTTAACATTTACTAGTAATATGTCTATAGCTATGCTTTGAACTGATTGACCTGTTATTTTCATTGGAAATGCTAACATGTTCCCAGGCACCCTAGAAAGGATTATGAACTAGATCAAGCAAAATGAGAATGAGAGACTAATTTTGTTCACCCTCTGTCAGAAAAAAAAACAAAATAAAAAAGCCACTCATCTCAGTCCTACTGAGAGGAGAAATGAGGGTTGTGAAGAAGTGAGTGAGACAGATGGAAGGATAATTAGTAGAGGGAGAAGAGACTTGCAGGAGTGCAAAAAGGGGAAAGGCATGGGCACCAGGGGTAAGTTATGTACAGCTATGTAATGCATGCAGTTAAACATTGATCATACTAAATGTGTACTCTTGGACCAATGACCAAAATGTTAGCCTCGATAAGGCTTTTCAGTGGTGGGGGTAATATAAATGTTGGCTGTACAATTAGGCATTCATTATGGACATATTGTCTTCTATGCAAATTAACATACAGTTATATTTTCACAGTGGCATGAAGCAAAATATGAGACATTCATTCATTTATTCTTTCATTTTTTGAGCCACTTAATCTTAATTTGAGTCACGGGGAGGCTAGCATCTATCTCAGCCGACTTTTCGTGAGGGCAGAGTACACCTTGGACAGCTCGCCAGGCCATCACAGACACAGAAACATATCAAAAGTAAATTGACTCCCCTCATTACTAAGTTTTATTTATATATTACTTTTTTTTTCTAGATCACAGTGTATAAATTCTGTGATGGCCTGGCGAGCTGTTCCTGTGTGTAACCCGCCTTCACCCGATGTCAGCTGAGATAGGCTTCAGTCTCCCGCCAAGTCTAGTAAGATTAAGCATTTTGGCAAATAAGTGAGTGTGGAGGAGTGAGTATACAAATTGTGCTTAGCAACCAGCTATGCCGCAAATACCAGAAGCAAAAGAGTGTTGCTGTTTTGATTTTCAATGAGGGCCATATTTTGGGTCAATCTGAGGGTGGATGTAGCCTGCGTATGATTGCACAAAACCTTGGGATTCCTCTTGCTAATGTAAACAGGGTGATTTTACAATATACCAGCAGTGGACCTGGGCATTTAGCCAGTTCATTAGTACACCCCTTAGCCAGTTTATCTGCACTCCCCCTCAGCAGATGACCAGGAATACTATCAGCCTTGCTTGGGTTTTCTCTGGACAGTGATCTCCTCACAACAGCTGTGGAAACACTGTACCTGCTTGTTGGGGTGGGGTGTAGTTTTCTTCACAGGCTCTTAGTTTTGTGCATCAAATCCTGCTAAGAAATCTGTTGTGTGGGTTGGGTTTGCTGTATAGTCTTTAATGGCTTGAATTCCCTGCCCGTTACACTGTGTGTCACTGCTGCCTTTTTTGTGTTTGTTGATTTTCCGTGCATATTTTTTGCTTTCCCTATAGCATGGGGCATATTTTATTTATTTATTTATTTATTTATTTTTTTTTTTTGGGGGGGGGGGGGGGGGATTATATGTTTACACTGGGGATCTTGGGAAAATGCCATTTCAGTTCCATCTATGTCCGTTACATATGGCAGAATTGACAGTAAAATTTACTTTGAATTACAGGTTATGGAAATCACTGAAAACACAAAGAAACACATATAGGCAGCCTATCAAAAATAAAACACAGGTAAGAGTCATCAGGTGTTACCTCCAAGTTCACCCAGCTTTGACACAATTTATATTTATATTTTATTTTATTTTTTTTGTTTTTATAGCAATATCATATGGAAAGCAATATCGATCAAATATAGGAAAACTATATGAGACAGACAGATAATTAGTGTCTTGAAAATAAATGATAAAAAAAAAACAAGCAAAAGACACACAAAAATAATATTACCATAAACAGACAACACACTGAAAGGAACGAAACAAAGCAGAAACTAATAGGCCACATGTGCTTCCTGGTTGAAATTTCAGTTTAATCCAAAAATTACTTACTGTTCTAAAAAAAAAGGGGGGGGGGGGGTGTTATGGCATGTCTGATAGCAAAAGTAACATTATCTTGCAGATAAGCATAAGGGATTCTACAGTATTTTCAAGTTTGTATTTAGATGTTAGCTGATAACCTGCTTAATGTTAGCTTTCTGTTTTTAAAATAAATGAGTCTTGACATGACAGATTACACACACTAGATTTATGTTTGTGTCCTATGTAAGATTATACTGGCTGGAAACCAGAAGATAATCTACTCTAACAAAAACAATTGCAGTGGTTTTGTATCATCTGTGGCTGCTGTGTGAAATTTACAATAAAGCAAAGGCAGCCAGTTGACCTACAGAAACAATATTTATAGCACACATATAATCTCTTTCCTTCTGCCAAAGTACATGAGGGTTGAGCCTCCATGTGTCAAAAAATTTGTAATGAAGTTTTGATCCCATCTGAACAGGCCCCACTACTACAATTATGCCTGAAAGCGGGACACTTTATCCCAGACTGCTTCAGGCAAAAAGCAACTGGTATCTGTAGTCAGTGTTGAATGTCCTATCTGTCTGTCTGTCTGTCTGTCTGTTTGTCTATTTATCTATCATGAATTGATATAATTTGGGATATCACTTTAGGTGGGACACCTATTCATTTATTTATGTTTCCTTAGAGTGAATTAACTTCAAAATCTCCCAAATGTCCCACATAAGGCTAATTCACCATTCACAGTTTTCTCACAGCACAGTCAGACCTACTACATTGCACTACATTTCCCAACATGCACCGATCCGGTCTCAGTCACCTGACTATTAAGACTCCCATTACATAAATATCATCATTCTGTTAAGGCGTTACTATGAACTGATAGACTCAAATGCAGGACAGAGATGAGAAGATCAGGCTCAAGTGCAAACAAGGATCCTTTATTATGAACAAGGATAACGTGGAACATAAACACTCTATGATACTGTCGGCTGGGACGGGAGTGCGTATACGTCCTCTCACTATGAACGGCACAAGTTCTCTCTGTGAATGTGCGATGCACATGCAGTGACGGCCAAAGTTCACTCTGTAAAAGCGCGACGTTGATACTATGACGGACCAAGACAATCTGGCAACCGGGACAATGTAAGCAACCCCCTTTTATCCTCCAGTGGGGATGAGGAACAGGTGAGCCAATCAGGGCGGAGCCTGTAATCAGAACACACACACATGGAAGAGGAAAGAGCAGATCAAAGAGACAGACATGAACTAGAGCCTTCGGTGGGACCTCACACATTCCCTGTATCTCATCTTAAACCAGTAGTCATACCCAGACCGTTTGCACCTCACTCATGCACCAACTTCCCCTCCTGAGCCTTTTAATTTAAATACACAGTTAGCATATACAATGAGTTCTCTGCAACACTCTAGCTGCAAGGGTGGAAACCTAGCTAACCTAACCTTGTGGTCTGAGAGGGCTATGACCCTAAATAATAGTGCTGTGTTCTAGAAAAGGACATCTCAGCTTATATAAGAATTGTATGCAAGCCACCCTTACAAGCCATATCCACATTACAGAAGTCATCCAAGGAAAAAAGGGAAAGAAGGGTTCTGTCACAACTTCCTCACAACACACTCAGAACTTGCACTAAACTTATAGTCACCTGACTGTTGACACTCCCATCACATGATGATATCATATACTCTGCACAGCTGGTTTCCATTCTACATAATCCACACTATATAATATTATTCATTCACATTGCAAGTATTGTTCCAGTGTCTCGTTATTATTATATATTACCAAACCTTTTTTTTTGTGATTGGTGACAGTGTTTTGATATTTACTTGCCTTCTTTTTGTGATTGTTTTGCCCTTGATATTCAGTTTACTTAAATTTAGATAGATTTACCTCTTCAATCTTTTGATCTACATTTGTATCCACTTTCATCTCTGCTGCCAAACGGCATGACTGAATATTTCACCACACAATGGACACAGCAAAAGCACTTAACTTGCAAAGGTGCAGAACCTTGCACCTCCAGTGTCTGCAAGTAATTCAAGCTTACCTTCAATAGCATAGAGTTTCTGCACCAACTGAAGTCACTCAGACACCAACCAACACTATTGAATTGGAAGATCAGGGACTCAATGAGTATATTGTGAAAGAGCTCACTTGTCAGAATGAGCAAAAATCCTTTCATATCCTCATCAATCTAGCCATTAAGCTAGATGTACTGTTGCTGTAGCAACAAAGCATTCTGTGTATTCTTCAAGATTTCAAGGAGTCTGATGTTCCTGAGCCCATGCAGCTAGGCTGCGCTAGACTGTCAGTGACATAAAGAGAATGACGTTGTCATTCATGTCGTTTCTACTGCTGACAACCAGGTCATGCCATACGTCAGTGTTCAGAGCGCATCATACAGAGGACAGGAGAGATTCCAACCACCTCATCTAACACCTCGATGAGCACTATTTTTCTGTTCCACCAACACTGCTTTTGTAATGATCAAGTTCTCACAATGGTCTCATATCCTTGCAGCTCTCATTGTCTTGGGTGCTTACACCAACTTTCCTCACCAAGGCATAGCTGAGAAGCTCCAGATCCCTTTAGTCAAGCGCACCAAACCTCACCCTATCAGTGCTGTGAATGGAAGCCTCATTGGAGGTCAAGTCACTCATGTCACCATATCACTTTGAATCTAGATCAACACTCATCATACTTAGAATATCAGGCAGTTCATCATTGCATCACCCAATAAACCCATTATCTTAGGAATGCCTTGGCTGTCCCTCCATGATCCGACCATTTCCTTGCCCAAGTGCTCTATCACCAAATGGTCATTGTATTGCCTACAGCACCACATATTTGCCACTTTAGGGTCTCTTATTACCACATCCATTTAAAATTCTGATGTTTAGCAATTCCCCATTATTCTCAATGTTTACAAGAATTTCCAAGAACAACAGGCAAGCAGTCTTTCTCCACATCACCCTAACAAATGCACCATTGACTTCCTTAGATCTGACTCAGCGACTGTGAAGACGACTTTTCACTGCTGGTGATATAAACTCTTTTACTACAGTTATTTCGTACTTACAGTTGTGGTATAACCAACCAGGCTACATGTTGGACTGTGTCGGTTTCACCCAAACTTCATGTTTCATTTATGCTTTATAAAGTTCAAAATGGGAGTTTAATGAGAGGATCAAGAACACCCAACCATATTATTTGCACCTATGTGCCTCCAAGATTACATTTCTGTCTCATCATCTGAGACCACACTGTTTCTGGTTCTGGGCATTCTGGTATCTCTCACACCTGTGACTTGCTCAAGCAGACATACTAGTGATAACAGATGGACGATGTGGCTCACCATGCACACTGCAGTCACTTTAAAATGCCCTGTGATCTTCCCAAAGTGAAGCTCGTCCCTCTGCCTGTGCCACAACTCCCCTGTGATTCCAAGTAACCCAGAATAAAGTTCAGCTGTTCTAGAACGATTTTGTTGACATTCACTTAGTTGCATTTTCCAGCATAAAACATGGTCCACAAAGAGCTTATAAATAATCGAGGGAATATCATTGTTGAAAGGTATCAGTCAAGACAAGGATACAAAAGAATTCCCAAGGCGTTAAGTATACTATGAAACAACATGAAGACAGTTATCAACAAATGGAGAGAGTATGGCACAACAGTGACATTATCAACAGCTGGATGTCTCTCCAAAATTGATGAAAAGACAAGAATAAAACTGGTCCAGGAGGCTGGCAAAAGACCTTCAGCAACATTAAAGGAGTGCAGGATTTTCTGGTAAGTACTGGTTGTGGAATGCTTGCAACAACTTGCTTGTCTAATGAATTCTTCATATGTCTTATTTCTGGGACATAATAGCAAGACTGAAACACTTTCTTACAAAGAAAAACATCAAGTCTCCAAAAGTACATGAGAAAATGTGTTATGGTCTGCTAAGACCTAGGTTGAACTTTTCACCCATAAATCTAAATAGACAAAAATGAGCTACACATCTTTAAAAAAAAACAAACAAAAAAACATAATCATGGTGAAACATGGTGACGGTAGCATCAGGCTTTGGGTGTTTTACTTCAGCTGGAACTGTTTTTATTTTTTCAATATGGAGGGAATTATATTACAATATTTATACAATAGTTACAATATTTGGCGCAAAATCTTTGTGCCTCTGCTAAAACGTTAAAGCAGAAGAATATCTATACCTTTCAGCACAACACCTACCCAAAGCATCCTCCAAATCAGCAAAAAAAATGGCTTTACAAGAAGAAAATTTAAGTGTTGGAATGGTCCAGCCAGATGCCAGACTAGAATTCAACCTGAAAAACTGTGGGGTGACTTGAAAAGAGCTGTGCATAGTAAATGCCCCTGCAATCTGACAGATTTGGATGTCTTTTGTGATGAAGAATAGGCAAAGACTGCCAGGATGGCCAAGATGTGCCCTGCTGATAGACTCCTACCCCAAAATAATGAATGCTGTCATAAAATCTAATGGTGAAAAATATTAATTTAAGAGTGTGCATTTTTTTTTTCAGCCCATATTGTATTTTTTTATATTTTTTTGTTTGTTTGTTTGTTTGTTTTACTCCAAAAAGATTTGTTTTTCAGTTGAGATCACAGACTTAATTTGGGAAACACAGAACATGTGATGCAGTCTCCCATGCCAAGGCAGGACTAATCTATAAGAGACTTTGTTGACCTTTCTAGTTGTGTTTTTGGGCAGTGAAGCATGAATTTACCTTCTTGCATGATGCAGTGATTAGCACATCTGCCTCACAACAGAAGGTCCTAGGTTGAACTTCAGGGATTGGGTGTTTCTGTGTGGAGATTGCATGTGATTCCTCCCACAGTCTAATAAAATCTGAGTCCATGTGATAAAAGCACAGATAATTGTCTGGATAATTTAGTGAATGAGTGTACACTAGGGATGTATGGGTCTATGTTTTCCATATCCGTACTCACCTGACCCTTTGTTAGAGCTGTGTCCCGCCAGAAAAATATGTGGTAATAAATGAGCCAGCATTCAAACCCCTAATTTAACGCAACCATTTTTTTCTTGTGATACACTGATTGTGAGGCACAGCTTAGAGCATGGGTGTCAAATTCATTTTCAATGAAGGCCACATCACAAAATTTCTAGGTCACCAAGGGCCAAATAATCACTAAGCATCCATTTCAAAAAGGGCATGAAATGAAATCTTCATGGCAAAATGATTCGTTTAGGTATTTGTCCTCTTTTCCTTTTTTTCGCTTTTCTTTCCCGACAACACACAATTTTTCTTGAGTCATGAATGACTAGCTGTTTTTAAAATCGGTTGCGGCCGCTTAGTAGAAGGACAATATATAATAAAATCTGTTTTGGTCCAAAATAATTATACCAATACATTTTATTTTCAAACACACATCCCTGTTTTAGTGATTAATTTATTATTAATATTATTTTTTTATATTATTGAATAATATTTAATAATAGTGTTATTCAAATATTATTTTATTATGTAATGTGTTCATCTGTAATTCAGGTAAAGGAAACTATTCTTGGTATGTGTGTGTGCAGCAGTGAACATGTGTGCACAGCACTGATCTGAGTTATGAGCCTAATTTGCCATAAATAGTGTGATTTGCAAAATAATGAAATAAACAATGAAGCATAACATAAAACTATAGATATTTTCATTTAAGTTTCATATCAAAAACTCATGCTCTCTGTTTTTCTCAAAATTACATTGAAGTTCGATTAAAATTTATGGTAAGAGGCGGTGTGTCCAACACTTGGTAATGGCTTCAAATTGGCACATCAACAAGCTGAAACAGTTCATTGCGCATGCCATGCGTGTGTGTGAGGGGTTATTTTAACTCTTCCCAATAATTATCTCATTGTGGAGGAAACTCTTGTGATCAATTCATTAATTACTTTTACCCTCTCTCTCATTTACTGAACTCGTAATCCTACGAAGGTTGAGGGGGAGGCTGGTGCCTATCTCAGCCGTCACTGAGCAGAGGTGAAGTACACTCTGAACAACTCGCCAGACTATCACAGGGCCAACCCAACCATTCACACTCATACTCCACACCTAGGGGCAATTTGGAACAGCCTAATATGCATGTCTTTGGACTGAAGGAGGAAACTGGAGTACCCGGAATAAATCCATGCAAGCATAGGGAGAACTCAACACAGAAACACTTGAGCCTGGAAATTGAACCCAGTACCTTCTTTGCCATAACACAGACGTGCTTACCACTTCATCACCATGTCACCCAATTCATGAATCATTATTTCATAAATTATTTGAATCCCATATATGTTTAAAGGGATTAAAATTATTTCCAATGTTCCAGATTGCTGGAAACTGAGAGCTCCGTGGCAAAACTTGAGTGTTTGGAAGAATTGTTTTTACTACATGATGTACCAAAATTCCACCTTAACGAGTACAGGTATTGTTCAGCCTTATAATACGTTTGTATAATACATTTAAGTGATACAAACACTTAATTTTTAACATATATGACCATAAAATCCACTATTAGATGTATATAGGATTACTAGCTGGGGCTGAACTGTGGGGGTTAGCAGTCGTTTTTCCCCGGAAGTGACGTCAATGCGTTGGACGGGATTGTCATCTCTTGTGGAGACAGTGAAACGTTACATTATAGTGACTCTGAGGACGAGATTGCTGCCAGAGATGAGTGTGATGGTAAATCCAAAATGGCTTATGCAGCTAACGTCTTGCCAACTCAGCTTTCCTGTCATCAGTTGATTAGGGAACAATAATAAATGCTTTGAGCGATTTCTGTGCTTGTTGTTTGTGCAGCTCAGCACTGGCTGATAATGGCAAAAATCTGGCAAAAATTTGAATTTGAATTTAATGTGTTATACTACACAGGTCAGTGACGCAGCCAAACCAATCAGCAAGTTCTTGTCACTACCAATCAGAAAGGCAACATGCCTTTGACCATGCCCATTACACTAACACGTAACACTTCCGTACACTTTAAAAATGGACATGAACTGATGTTGCCAGGAACTGCTGATATTATATGTGATTGTTTTAAATAGCTAGTAACACTGATTCACTACAGGTACCTTTTAATCATTCATTCATTAATTTTCTGAACCGCTTAATCCTAATTAGGGTTGCAGAGAGGCTGGTGCCCATCTCAGCTGACTCTGGGCGAGAACAGAGTACATCCTGGACAGCTCACTAGGCCATCGCAGGGCTTAAAAATTCATATTACCATTTTACACATCTAATTTTGTCTAATATCTTCAGGATACTCCATGATCCTGAACAGAATAAAGTCTATCGTCATACAATCTTCAGTTAAAATGCAAACAGTAAAAGAAAAAAGAAAGAAAGAAAGAAAGAAAGAAAAAAAAAAAACACATTTAAAAGAAACCAATGGGATCTCTTTAAACACATGGCACATGGACAGATGAAACCCAGAGGGGGCTTGAGCCCTTGTCCTTTTGCTCTCAGACTGTATGTGTGGCATATTGGCTGTCATGTATTATAATCACAATTTAGACAATCTTCAGGTGGGTCCCCAAGCAAAGGTGTAGCCTGGTGTGCATCTGAGACTCAGGGATTCAACCAGGGTTCAGCAGCACGAAACCTGAGCTGCCTATGTAATGCATTCAAGGATTTCGTTAACATGAGTACCAAGAGCTACATTGCAGTCGAGCACCTCTTGTGATAAAGAACCAACATATACTGAGCTCATCAGGAAGGCCATGATGCACAATAAATAAATAAATTAATTAATTAATACAAGTATTTACCTTAATTCACTGTTTAATCACTATAAAACTATGCAGTTTTATTAATTTTATGGTTGTGTGCATGTGCAATAAGGTTCAAGCATTTTAAAAATATTTTTGTGAGCACTGTTGCTCTCAGGCAGTGACATTACTCTGTATATAGAATTTTTTTGTCTTCAAAGAAACCACTGATCTAATGACTGGGCTGTAAATAACTGAGCCCTGAACTGATGCAGTGCTTTCAGTGGGCTTATGATCATAATTCATGATTATTAATCGTTACTAATGATTTATTTGTCATTAATTATAAGAGGATATGGTGTGTGTTTGAGTTACATATATTCATTAATTCAGTTTTGTTTGTTTAGTGCTTTTTACACTTCATTTTCTGACCCAATTAATTCTAACTAGGGTCGCGGAGAGGCTGGCGCCCATCTCAGCCGACTCTGGGTAAGGGCAGGCCATCGCAAGGCAGAAATATGCTGACGGTAATGCAGCCTACTCTTTACGAAAGACAGCAATGGTTCTTTTACATGCTTCTCACCACAGACAGTGCGAGACATGCCTGGCCTTTGATAACCCATTAGCTGCACTGGGGGGACAGCAGTGACAACCTCGGGACAGTGGGGCTTGAACTATATTTATAATTATATATTGGGCTTGAATTCTATATATGTCACAAATTTCAGTTTTTTTTACTTTTGCATAGCATGAATGAACTTCAAACCCTATGGAATTGTTTAGCGAGTGAAGAAAATAAAAAAAATATATATGTGAACACGATGCCTGACAGGTTAAATGCTGTAATCAAAATAAAGGGTGGCCACACTAAATATTGACTTTTTTTTCTCAAAAAGAGACTATTATTTTTGTTATTACTATATATTGTTATTTGTTCACTTATTCTCATTAATATGATCCAATATTACATGAAATAAATACTTGAATAGTACTTGGTTTCTGATTTATCTTCATTTGTTAAGTTGTATAAGTGCACTGTATTTTTTTATTTCTTCACTTGCTAAATCATTCCATATGGTTTGAAGTTCATTTATGCAATGCTAAAAAAAAATTAATCTGAGACACCTTTCAATTATTCAGAAAAATTGGTATTTTCAGTGTTTATTAGCCATGCTTTTACCTCAATATACTTGCCGGAATGATTTTTTTGGTTCTCATTGCCTACAATAGCTTTATTCAATACATTTTCACCAAAAAAGAAAAAAAAATACATTATTTTTATTAGGAGCCCTTTTAGACAAAAGTGATATATAATCTTCAATGCACTCTACTGTAACTAAATATATAATATTGTAGCAAATATAACATTATATAAAAAAATTCCTCTAGAAACAGGGCCGTGATCGTACCAGACTCCCAGGTGCTTGTCATGTTGAATAATTATCATATTAAAAGAATCAGTCACCTTCAAGATGGTTTAACTACAAATAATAAAAATTTGTAAGTGCTACTAAAAATTCTTAAGGCCGAAGACACTTGCAATTAATTTTTAATACACAAGTAAGCTATTTTAGAGGGCAGCTCATTCAACATAATGTGAAGCAATAATCTGTGGATGTTTGCATCTGGTAATGTTACCACCCATCTTACATAGCTTTGTGATACCTGTGTAATTACACAATTTCCTCTGGGATCAATAAAGTATTCTGATTCTGATGTACTGGAGGTGACCTTAAACCATGATGTTTCACTTTCATACATGACTGGTTCTTCGTTGAACTCTGGGTCCAGCAATTTTCTAGATGGTCAGTAACAACATTGGTGGCATAGCAATATGATATTGAATTAAAAATTCACCTCAAATATATATATTTTTATTTATGTTTCTACTAATAACAGTTTCCAGGATTTAAGGCTTGGTAAGCACATGATGGTGTTCTAGCTGTGTCTTGTACAGGACCTGTATGGTGTGCGGTATATGGTGGCCATTGCAAGAAATATGATGTACAGTTCATGAAGCAGACATTGCTAGCTATGAGTCCTAATGGAGCTTTTAAGGGAGTCATCAGGAGTCTAACTACAACTGTTTGTGCAGCCAGTTGTTTTGTGGATAGTTTTCCTTGCATGACCTAGTTTACCTATGTGTACCAAGAGTGTCTGAAATTTCTTACTACACCGTGGAAATGATTTTCTTTTGCTTTTAAGAGATCTTGAAGGTTTCTAAAGTTTTTACAAAAATATTGTATAACTTACCTGAAAGCTGCTTTAATACCTGTATTTTATGTTCGTATATTTAGATAATCAAGCACTTTTTTATTCTTGAATTATTTAATTTATTAATTTATTCATTTTCTAAGCCGCTTAATCGTCAATAGGGTTGCGGGGAGGCTGGTGCCCATCCCAGCCGACTCAGAGCGATGGCGGGGTACACCCTGGACAGCTCGCAAGGCCATCACAGGGCCAATGCTCACACAACCATTCACCCTCACATTCACACCTAGGGACAATTTGGAATAGCCAGTTAGCCTACTCTGCATATTTTTGGAATGTGGGAGGAAACTGGAGTAAACGGAGGGAACCCACGCAAGCAATCTCTACACAGACACTGGGAGTCGAACCTAGGCCTTCTTGCTATATATATATATATATCTATACACACACGTTTCATGGTAATGGTACTATTTTGATTTTGTTTTCTCACTGACTCATTTTCCGAACCGCCTAATCTTATTAGGGTCGTGGGGAGGCTGGCGTCCATCTCAGCCAACACTGGGCAAAAGCAGGATACACCCTGAACAGCTCGCCACAACATTGCAGGGCCAACATACATACAAAACCATTCACACTCATTTCCACACTTGGGGGCAATTTTAAACAGCCATTTAGCCTAATGTGCTTGTCTTTGAACTGTGGGAGGAAACCAGAGCACCCAGAGGAAATCCAAACAAGTATTGGTAGAACATGCAAGCTCCACACAGAAATTCTTAAACCCTGGACTCTGTAACAATCTTATTTGATCCACTCCCATCATCCAATCAGCAGCTGCCTTCACTTAAATACTAGCCAATGGATCTTGCCACCTCATTATTCAATCATTGTACGCATCTGTTGCAAGCTCATCATTCCCGGACACCTGATCCATCTGTTCCTCTATATAAACCTGCACTCTCTATCATACTCTTGTGAAATCTTGTGTTTTTCTGGAGACTGAATGGTTATTTTGATATTGGCATTTTTCTTACCAAACCTTTTGTTGTTGCTCTGCAAGCTGATCTTTTGCCTTCATTATTATAAGTCTTTATTTTGGGCAATTTTTCACATTTGTGTTCAGTAATTCTACAAAAGATGTTACAGACTCTGACCTAGGACCTTGTTGATGTGTGGCGGACGTACTAACCTACACCACTGTGCAGCCTTTGATTTTAGTTTTACATTTACTATATTAATACTGTGCAAAACTTTGGCACTGCACTTTACCCATCTTAAGTGAGCGCACACATATGAAGAGTGAGTGCACACACCCTGATCAGTGGGCAGACTCATTGCGACGCCCAGAAAGTAGCTGAGGGTTAGGTGCCTTGCTCAAAGGCAGTTCATCCGTGAAGGTGGAGCAAAGGGAAAGGTGCCGCTCACTCCCCCCACTTTTTTCCTGCCTGTTCCGGAATAGACTCTGCAACCTTATGTCCCAAACTTGCTACTCTTACCATTAGGCAATGGCTGCCCCATTAAACATTGCTCCATAAACATAAGTTAAACATTTCTGTACATGTATAAATCTGCACAGTGGTGCAGTGGTTAGCACGCCTGCATCACAGCAAGAAGGGCTGGGTTCGATTCCCAGGTTTGGGTGTTGAGTTTGCCTTTTTTGCTTGCTTGGGTTTCCTCATGGTAGTCTGGTTTCCGAGCTATCCAGGGTGTACCCCGCCTTTGCCCAGAGTCGGCTGAGATGCCAGCCTCCCCGTGACCGTAATTAGTATTAAGAGGCTTAGAAAATGAATGAATGAATGAATGCATGCGTTAAGGAAAAACTCCCTATGACAACACGAGGAAGAGTTTGCATCACCTTAGAGATATTACATTTTTTGTTTATGCCTTGTTTATTTTCTAATGCAGGGATTCTTAAGCCTTTTTTAGCGATATCTGGAGCCCATGTATGCTAATTATTCAAGTACATACAATAAAACATTATTAGAACCAAACAATTTTTGATATGTCCACGGTCGGAATGCATTAGGTCACTTTCTGACCAGTCAAAAAGGGCTAACAGTTATTAGAAATTCTTGCACTCATTTGCCAAAACGCTAACTCCTACTAGAGTTAGGAGGAGGCTGGAGCCTATCTCAGCCAACACTGGGCAAACGCAAGGTACATCCTGAACAGCTCGCCTGACCATCGCAGGGCCAGTACATGCACAAGCTTTCACACTCACACCTAGCAGCAATTTGGAACCGCCGATTAGCCTAATGTGTATGTCTTTGGACTGTGTGAAGAGACCGGATGGCCCAAAGGAAACCTGAGTAAGCACGCGGAGAATAAGCATGCTCCACACAGCAAATCCTTCTTGCTGTTAGGTGGACATGTTAACCACTACACCACTACACGTGCCTGGCATTATCATAAATTAATAAACGTAATAGTTTACTTTGTTAAGTTACTACAGTAACTATGTAATAATAATGGTAGGTAATTTTTAAAGAAAATACATTTTTTGTACAAATTTTTTGTACAAAATGTAATCCATCCACCTCATTCTTACTCCTGATTCCTTGCACAAACTATAGGTGAGATTTTTGGTTATTAGTTGTTATTCAATGGCAGTGACTGCCCGAGCCATTTGTCTTTGAAGAATTTTCAGCTGGATAATGTGATCATCTTTCTGCCTTCACTTATGAAGGAATAATGTAAAGATGTGACCTCGGAATAACCCACTCCAACACGATTAGCTACTTTATTTAATATATTCAAAAGCTCCGGACTTACGGGTGTAACGTTAACATTTACATTTACATATCAATACTTAGCAAAGAGTCTGTTCCAACAAGTCCTTATATGCACTGTTTTATTACAGCATTAATGCGATTCAGCTGTGCTGAGCTCCATGGCGCTTTTATGGTTCATTGCACATCCTGGGACCTGGAGACCAAAAGAATGAACCCAGAGCTATCTACTAGTGTTATGAGGATGAGCACACCATTCGATGAGAGCTCATTCACAAATGTTCACATCTGTGCTTAAACTATGCATACAAACCTCACTCATTCTCAGTTATTGGCCAAGCTTCTTAAATCTACTACAGTCACAGGGAAACTGGAGCCTATCACGGGGTACACCCTGAACAGCTCGCCAGATCATCACAGGCTCAACACAGACAACCATTCACACTCACATCTAGGGGTAACTTTGGAACATTCAGTTAGCCTAATGTGCATGTTTTTGAACTGTAGGAGGAAACTGGCATACCTGGAGGAAACCGGTGGTACAATCTTTTTCCACGATATAAAAGGCTGTGAATCTTCACCTCAGCTATTGTAGCAGAATCATGCCGTCGAAGGGAAGAGGACGTGGAAAACAAAGCTGTTTTCTGAATCTACACCACGGGATGTTTCCATGTATCTGCATGAAAATTTAATCGGTAAGAAAGGGGTATTAGGAAAAGTAAGCACAAAATCCTTTTAACTAATTGCATAGTATATAAACACCTACACTATATATATATATATACACACACACACACACACACACACACACACACATACACATGCATAAAAAACTAAACTAAATGCAACAAAAATTTAATTTACTAATATTGTCCAAATGTATTGGTAGGATATAACAGCAGTACATTTAGAATTTCTTCTTATTTTACTTTATTAGGTTAAACTTTTCATTCCCTGAATACAGAGATTTATAGATGTGTTCACTCTGAGTGAGAGCTGTCCCTTTGGGAGTTTCTTCTGGCCTGCTTAAATGAACAGTGCTGACAGGTTTGTGGATCTACAGCAACAAAGAAGTGTTGTATGAGCCCCGGATCCGTCTTATTACAGATCTTGTTCCCTCCTAAATATCTGCATGATCCAACACTCTCTTTTTCCTCCATCTCTCTCTCATTCGGATCCAATGTCATATCCACCTCCCCGGATTTTTAGCCATTTTACACGGCACAATGACTGTCCAGTCCTACTACTGGCTGTGGCTTGTGTCTCTAAGGACTCAACATCGTTATGCCTTCACTAGCTTCTCTGCCAGCCTTCCCTTCACAAAGAGGATCAGAGTCCACAAATGTTTTACTTTAATGACTAAGTCAATGCAGAATGAAAGCGCCACTGTTGTCCCCTGAATAGAGGCCCTTACTTTTAAATCCAAATCAAATTGCGCATTTCAGTATCATTTCATCCTGGATTTACTTAGCACTTCCGACTTTAGCTAGAGTTTTAGTGTGCAGTAGACTTGCATTATATCACGGGTCTATATATATTTCATGACAACTGTAAGTAGTGCACATTTTATAAGAATAAATACATATATACCTAAATGGCCTGCATTGAGAACATTAAACATTACGCATTAAGTACACAGTTGTTTGAAATGCGCCTCTCCACATGCATTTTCTTTTATGAAAAATGAGCATGGCAACAAAATTTGAAATTCAGATGGCTTTCCTTGGGGACTCCCATTTGCGATGTGTAGCAGTAATGTATTTGTTGTCTTTATCACTTACCACTGCCATTGAACATCATTAGGTAATGTGCAGTCGCTAGTGGAGCAAAATACCATGTTTATCATAATTATTTGTCTTGGATATCATTTGAGCGCCGCAGACTTGCTTGTCTTCCCCTCTGTCTCTCCGCCCGTTACTGCTTTGCCATGCTGCCAAAATCTTCCCATTCATCATTGCACTTTTACATACTGGTTTCTGGGAAAGAACATCATTAGTATCGCATGTTTATAAAGGAGAACAAAATGGCATTTGGGGAACAATAAGACAGCCTGCGGAGAGAAACGTTAGAGACTATCTATGGTCTTTAGCATCATTAGCATGTAATAGCTATTAGGCTGGTGTCTGCAGAAGCCCTGTCACCTTATAGAAGAAAACTGAGACCATGCAATGACTTTGATTGATGTAGACCTCTTGGCTTAAACTTGAGAATCACAATTAATGCAATATTTTAGGGCCGGTAAAAGGGAAAGGTTATTTAACATGGAGATACATAGGACCAAATTATGCATTTGTTTTTATCTTTCAATAAACGTGTAGACTGGATGAAAAGAATTGACTTTAAGATCATAATACAAAGGCACCACTAATAGAATATTATATTATTAATAATAGAGTATATTGAATATTTGTGTATATATGTTCCTTATTCTATTAAATTCCTCCTGTATATTGCAAGAATTAAAGGACCCCCTTCTCAACATTTTTTAATGTAAATTATAATTATTTTTTTTAAAATAAATTATAAATACAATACAAAATATTTGCTCCCTGTAATGTCTAACATTTCCCCTCTATTATGCAACTTATCAGCATTCTTTCACATCTGTAATAATAATAATAATAATAATAATAATAATAATAATATTAATAATAATAAAAATTATAATGGGGCAGTAGTGGCCCGGTGGTAGGGTGCTGGATTACTGATTCAAGCCCCACTGTTACTGGGTTGTCACTGCTGTCCCCCAGTGCAGCTAACTGGGTTATCAAGGGCCAGCCATGTCCCTCACTCTCTGTGATGAGAGGCATGCAAAAGAACCATTGCTGACTTTCATAAAGAGTTGGCTGCATTGCCGTCAGTGTGTTTCTGCTCTGCGATGGCCTGGTGAGCTGTCCAGGGTGTACTTTGCCCTCACTGAGATGGGCGCCGGCCTCCCTGTGACCCTAATTAGGATTAAGCGTTTCAGAAAATGAATGAATAATAATAATAATAATAATAATAATGATAACTTTAGGGTATACATACTTTAAACAGCAGCAACAAAGTAAATTGTTTCCCCTGTAATCTCTAAATGTGTACATAGTTAAGAAAAAAATACATATAAGTATTTAAAATGTGTATAAAATTAATAGGCTGGAGTTTAACAGTGAATGCATTTCATGAATAATAATAATAATAATAATAACAATAATAATAATAATAATACATTTGATGATTTATCATTCTACTATCCCTTGACCTGTAAAGTGTCACAATGTATAGTAGTAAATCCATCTTAATCCCAGCATAACATATGCAAACATTTGGCAAATACATTTTCAGTTTATTCATACATATGGGAAATAATATAGGCTAATATTCCTGTCTTACAACACTGAGTCTTCATATTTGCAATATTGGATTATTATTATTGAGGTTAGCAAACTACATGCCGGGCAAATCCCGGAGTGTAACACTGCCCTGAAGCAAACTGCAAAAAGCCTTATCTCACAATTTTGTTCGCCACAAAGACAGCCATGTATCTGATTCTTAATAATGAAAAAATATATGAGACATGGCATTCTATTTCCAGTAACACTGCTGTACAAATGCTTTTGTTAGAAATTAGACCGGACACGAATGTATAAAACTTTATTAATATTAAATTGCAGGATTTCAACAGATAAAATACAGGGTTGACCGAAGTTATATTCTAATAAGTTATTCACTATTATTTTGGCACATTAAGCCTTTAATAAACATCATATTTTAAGAAATAATCCTGAACAATAAAGGCTATTTAAAGTAAACCATCCAAAACATATTTGAGAGAAATAGTAATACTGAAATTTTGTTTGTCCCACATTAGCATCAGGAAAACCAAGTTTACAGGAGGGCAGAACCATAGTGCACGTAGTGGTTAGCTCTTCCGCCTCACAGCAAGAAGGTACTGGGTTTGAGCCCTGTGCCGATAAGGGCTTTTCTGGGTGGAGTTTGCATGTTATTTCCGTGCTTGAATGGGTTTCCTCTGCGTACTTCAGTTTCTTTCCACAGTCTACAGACATGCATATTAGGCTAATTGGGTATTCCAAATTGCCTCTAGGTGTGAATGTGAATGCCTGGGTGTGTGTGTGTGTGTGTGTGTGTGTGTGTGTGTGTGTGTGTGTGCGTGTGTGTGTGCGTGTGTGTGTGCGTGTGTGTGTTAGCCCTGCTATGGTCTGGTGAACTCTTCCCCCAGGGATGGGCTCCAGCCTCCCCATTACCCTAATAAAGGAAAATGACATGACATACCTACAGTATAAAATATATCATCTGCAATCATTTAATAATTTCAAATAAACACAATAAACCCTGAAAGATAAAAGTTATTCCATCATTTTGTTGGACCATGTGCTTTGTTTTCATATAATATACACTTTATTAAAAGTGTTCTATTTCATATTTACTTTTATATCATCAGTAATCTGACTTTACAGACTTGTTGATAATATAAGTAATGAACTTTCAAATGAGCTTTAATCAGACCAGTTTATTTATGAGTTAACATCAGGTTAAATTTGCTCACAATATGAATACTTTCATCAAAGTCATCAGAGTCAGCATTGTTTATGATTAAAAATACCTAAAGTGAGGCCTATTGTTTTCGGAGAATGTATCAGACTGTCTATGCTGTAAGCCGCATCCACAAAGGAAGTGACAAGGGACAAGCAACCTTGCAAAGTCAGTGATCGGAGCGCCAACAGGCAAAATTTTCACAAACAA
>JAOUQZ010000025.1:8941988-8956021 GCA_028564935.1 Neosilurus hyrtlii
ACTACATGTTGGACTGTAATGAAATTTTTCTTATATGGTTTGTATTTTATGGTTTTACCCAAATGAGGATGGGTTTCTGTTTTGAGCCTGGTTCCTCTCAAGGTTTCTTCCTTGTGTTAACTGAGGGAGTTTTTCCTTGCCACTGTCACCGCGGGCTTGTTCATTAGGGATGTGTAGGAGGTTGTAGAAAAATTTTTAGATTCCTCCTTAAATTACTATTACTATGTAAAGCTGCTTTGTGACAATGTCAATTGTAAAAATCACTATACAAATAAAACTGAATTGAATTGAATTGTGTGTTGGCCCTGTGATGAACTGGTTAGCCGTTCAGGGTGTACCGCACCTTCACCCAGAGTCAGGTGAGATAGGCTCCAGCCTCCCTATGACCCAAATAAAATTAATTAGTAAGCAAATTAGTGAGTGAGAGTGAAGTTGCAAAGTCATTTAGTATGCGAGTCAGATTGGCAAGCCTTTAACACTATTATTTATCCTTTCAAATTCTGAAACCTTGCCTGTTTATACGTTTTGTCCCTGCCCAGCCCTTCTGATATCTGTTACCTGTGTTTTGGAACTTTGCATGCCTGACTTTGAACTTGCCTAACATTTTAACTGTTAAATTACTTCACCTGAAGAGGGTCTGCGATGGAGTAGTGAGCTGTCCAGGGTGACTTTCAGTCTCCCAGTGACCCTAAAAGGGTTAAATTAAATTAAATTAAATTAAATTAAATTTGGCAAAAGGATGAGTGATTTTTCCCCCATTATTTGTTTAAAGCAAGTGTGTGTGTGTGTGTGTGTGAGAGAGAGAGAGAGAGAGAGAGAGAGAAATCTGCCAATTATGAAAACAGCAATATACAAAACCAAAACAAAACCAGAAACATTTAGCTCCAAAGAGAAAAGAAAAAGGAGAAAACATAAATAATATGTAACAATTTAATAATAATAAGTAAATGAAGGAATATGGAATATTGAATGATCCCCCATTTTTTGTCAGCTTTCTCTTTTCCTTTTTTTTTGTTACTTGAATATAACTTCTTGTCCACATCAGCAGAAAGACTGTTTTTCTCTCATCTCCAACAGTCTACATGAAACACGTTTGAGCGGAAACATCATCGTCGGTCATGTTTCTTCTGCTCCTGTTTTCCACCGTACCAATCAAAGCCACATGCATAAACAACTGAGTCAGTGATGTTAGAGGCAAAGATGTTCGTAGATGAGGATTAACATGCTCAGGTGTGCTTCCGGGAAATCTCTTCCTAAAGTACAAAATTACCTGGAACAGCCTTAAAGCATCATCACTCTGGCTCTAAAACAACAACAACAACAACAACAACAACAACAAAAACTTTTATTGTAAAAGACAAGTGCCCTGAAGCTTTACCTGGGAATCTGGTTTGATCTCCTTTATAGGAGCAGCACATCCTGCTGTCATAGGAACAGAGGATGATGAAGGTAAAGGAAGAAAGACCCAAAAGCAAGAACTGAAGATTAAGAGAAGATTTTTTCAAATTATGATTTGAATGATTGCATTAAAAGGAAGGGCCTGTTTTCTTTGCAGTCGTTGCCTTACTGATCGTTTCAGGCTCTTCTTCACTACCTTTTATTTTAAATAATAGAAACTGAGATTTTTTTTCTGCTGGAAACAATAAAGATTCATCAAAGATTGCATTTTACATCGCTACATTATAACATCTGGATGCAGAGGAACAGTGGCAGTGATTACCACACCCACCTCACAGCAAGAAGATCCCGGGCTCGGCGAGGGTGATTCTTCGTAGAGTTTGCATGTTCTTTCCGTTCTTCTTTGTGTGGGTTTCCTACACATACACTGGTCTCCCCCAACAGTCCAAAGACATGTACTCATTCACTCACTCACTCACTCACTTGCTGAATTGCTAAATCCTACTAAAGTCGCAGGGAGGCTTGAGTCTGTCTAAACCAGCAGAGGTGAAAGTGTGGTACACTCTGAACAGCTCGACAGACCATCACAGGGCTAACACAAAAACACACACACATATAACCACTCACACTCACACCTAGGGGTGATTTGGAACCGCCAATTAACCTACTGGTCATATCCTTTGGATTGTGCGAGGAAACCTGAGTACCTGGAGGAAACCCTTGCAAACATAAAGAGAGCATGCAAACTCCACACAGAAATGCCCATGGCTGGGAATCCAACTCCGGACCTTCTTGCTGTGAAATGAACGTGCTAATCACTGCACCACCGTGTCACCCCAAAGACATGCACATCAGGATAACTGGCTGTTCCAAAGTGATCCTAGGTAGGTGTGTGTGTATGTGTGTATGTGTTTTGGCCCTGTGATGGACTGGCAATCTGTCCAGGGAGTACCACGCCATTGATCAAAGTTGACTGAGATATGCTTGAGCCACCCTGCGAACCTAACAGGATTAGACGGTTTAGCAAATGGATGGTTTAATGGCTGAATAGCTAGAATCTGATATAAGGAAAGTTATATACATCACTCTCATGATACTTGGTACTTACATTTCACACTTTCTCCCAAAACCTGGACTGCAATGAAATAAACAGCACATATTTTTTATGGTTACTGTTTGGAATGTATGGAAATGAAGTTGCAGATATGTTTCTATTCAGATGTGCAAGCATGTGTTTGGTCTAAGAAATAAAAGGACAGAAAGTGAGCGCCAGCAGGGTGGGGGTGGCAGCTGGGGGGGGAATGGGGCACAGTATGAGAAGGGGATGTGAAATCATTTGACTGCTGACTGTCCTGCTGAGTAGCCTGAGGCTCAACCACATTTCCATTGAGTTACTTTATGATCAGGCCACTATGTTATTGAAATATTATCTCTTTAGTGCCAGCTTATTCGGCCTCGAAATGGCAGCCTTACACCGCACCCATACACACCAAACACTCACAGGACACTTACATTCTTTTGATTTCAAAGTTCTATCTTTAGTCTAACGGGAAAAATATAGATTTATTGTATTTTGCACTGCATGATATTTAAACAGTAAGTAGATGTGTGACAGTGTGGAGCTGGGTCTTCAAGTTACAGACGGATCAGAATTAAAGTTAAAGGAAAACATAATTAATGAATTAATTAATTCATTCATTCATTCATTCATTTTCTAAGCTGCTTAATCCTGGGGTCATGGGGAGGCTGGCGCCCATCTCAGCCGAATTTGGGTGACATCTCTGGACATCTCACCAGGCCATCACAGGGGCCAACACACATACAACCATTCACACACACTCTCACACCTAGGGGCAATTTGGAACCACCATTCAGCCTACTGTGCATGTTTTTGGATGGTGGGAGGAAACTGGAGTACCTGGAGGAAACCCATGCAAGCACATGGAGAACATGCAAACTCCACACAGAACTGCCCCGAGCCTGGTAATTGAACCCAGGACCTTCTTGCTGTGAGGCGAACCTGCTAACCACTGCACCACTGTGCTGCCCAAAAGATAAACTTATTTCATATAATTTAAATGATATGCGGAATAAGCAGGAGTATAATTATCACAGTCTTAAATTAAAATCAGGAACAAAAAGGATTTGTTTATTTATTTATTTATATTTTTTGTGGATGAAAATTTGTTTTAGCCTCTCACTCACTCACCGTCACAGCCTGCAGATTAATGTCCAAGAACAACAGAATAAACAGTTACTGAATAAACTCAGTACACTATATATAATTTATTTATAAGCCATTTTTGCATCTCAGCTCATGCTATGCATTATGGGATCGGGGCTACCAAGCAGATGTTAATGGAGGAATTCAATATGAACATGAATGTGCAGTTTAGACAACTTTAAAAGGTGGTTAAAGAATTAAAAGTTTTTTGTAAACGGTGAGGTTTTAGTGTTAATAGAAAATGACTTCAAGGAAGGAACGTCTTGTCATAGTTTATAACAGCGTTCTGTTCATGTTATTAAAAATTTGACAATCGGCTGCAATGTGTACATATTTAGCTCTATATTTTGGTTAAGCGCACTTCAGGCCTGGTAATAAATTATAGAATGTGTCATTACATCAGCTAAAACGGACAGTATTCTACAGCCATGAAATTCACAAAAGAAATCCAACTAAAACCTGCCTCATGTGATATAACAGACCTCTTTAATAGAGATATATTTACACATGTAAACTTAAAGTGATAACAAGCACTTGAAGGAATGATTCGCCTCACACGTGTACAACCCAAACATAAATATCAGAACACTGAAAATAAAGCATAAACTAAAACTAGACCTGTGCTCAAAGGAATAGGGACTACGTCTAAATAGGTTTTTGTATGAAAGGCATTTATAATTACACACCAATCTAGGACGTGATACCGGTATTCCTTCAGAAGAGGTATAACAGCTGTAAACTTATCATTGTGTACAGTAACTAAAGTTAAACATCGTGTAGTGGGTGATAATGGGGCGTCTGAGGTATTAGCCCACTTGACTCATCGATTTCCTTACTGAAAATCTAAGCCTATCTACCAATTGGCAATAATTTAATTGTGAGTAAATTGTGCAGAAGAAACGGTGATTTGCATGTACATTCTGGCTCAGTTATGGATATCACTGATTTTTACTCCATCTTTCAAGTCTATAATGACCATCGGCACATCTGAAATAGCACAATGTGCACCATGTTTACACTTCACCTGAAACTCAGTTAAAGGTACATTTTCATCCATACACATTATCATGCTGTGTGGCTTTGGTAGCCAAACGCAAGATAGGCCCAGAGTTACGAACATTGCTTATTATGATTCCCTATCTTAAGCCTTTTCTACATTACAGCATCAGAATCGGTTTTGGGCTGACCTGAATTGAACCCCGTGTCCGCATCAGGTTCAGAACCACCTAAAAAACAAACAAAAGCAAAACCAGAAGCAAACCTACTGAGAATGTGCATGTAGGGAATCCGGATCTTATCCCACGTGGGCAGGGTAAAAGACCCAACACCAAGACCTAAGGAATAAAAAAACATATTTTCAAACTTCCTTCACAGGGTGGCAGTGCTCACAGTCAGAGATAGTCTGAGAAGCTCAGCCATCCGGGAGGAGCTTGGAGTAGAACCGCTGCTCCTCCGTGCTGAGAGAAGCCAGTTGAGGTTACTAAGGCATCTGACTAGAATGCCTCCTGAATGCCTCCCTGGAGTGGGATTCCGGGCATGTCCAACCGGGAACAGACCCCAGGGTCGAGCCAGGACATGCTGGAGCAATTATGTCTCTTGGCCAGTGTGGGAACGCCTCAGGGTCCTCCAGGAAGAGCTGGAGGAAGTGGCTGGGGAGAGAGATGCCTGGACCTCACTGCTTAGGCTGCTGCCCCCACGGCCCAAACCTGGACCAAGCGGAAGAAGATGATGATGATGATTTTCAAATTATGATTTGAATGACTGCATTAAAAGGAAGGTTCTGTTTTGTACTCACAGTTATTGACTTACTGCTCTTTAAGCACAAAGACAGAGCTTTGCTTCTAGACTTGTCTTCACTTCCTTTAATTTTGAATAAGAAAAACTGACTGCCGGAAACATTAAAGATTGCATTTACTTTTCTACACTATAATATCTAGAAGCAGGCGGCATGGTGGCATAGTGGTTGTCCACCTCACAGCAGCAAGGTCATGTGTTCGAATCCCGGGCTCAGCGGGGGCATTTTCACCTGGAGCTCGCATGTTCTCCCTGTGGTTTTATGGGTTTCCTCCAGGTACTTCCGTTTCCTCCCACAGTCCAATGACATGCACATTAGTCTAATTGGCTGATCCAAATTGCCGCTAGGTGTGAGTGTAAATAGTGTGTGTGTGTGTGTGTGTGTGTATGCATATGTCTGTATGTGTTGGTCCAAAGATGGACTGGCAAGCTGCTCAGGGTGTACCTCACCTTTGCTCAGTGTTGGCTGAGATAGGCTACTGCCTCTCTGGGTAAACTAGGATTAAGTAGTTCAGCAAAGGAGTGATAAGTGAGAGTTATTTATTTGAGTGTATCTGAAATCATGCTTAGTGTTACTGCTGGTTGTGTTAGTGTCTGGGTGATTTGTCCTTGGTTGTCCAAGAATACCTCTCTGACAACGGAGGGCACGAGTGAAGGTTCTGAATGTGTGTTTCCTAACTCACAGCAAGAAGGTTCTGGGTTCGATTCCAGGGCTCGGCCCCTTCTGTGTGGAATTTACATGTTCTTCTTCTGCTTGGGTGGGTTTCCTCCGGGTATGCTGATTTCCTCCCACAGTCCAAAAGCATGCACAGTTCCAAACTGCCCCTAGGTGTGAGTGAGAATGGTTGTATATGTTGCCTTGTGATGGACTGGCAAGCTGTCCAGGGAGTACCCCGCCTTCACCCAGAGTCGGCTGAGATGGGCACCAGCCTCCCTGCGATCCTATTTAGGATTAAGAGGCTTAGAAAATGAATGAATGAATGAATGAAAAAACCCAAACACTATCAATGGGTAATATATCGAGTATTATCAATATGATAAATAGTAAAAAAAAAATAACCGTTGATGATGTTGCTATTCTGAGGAGTTGTACAGTCCAATGGCCACAGCTAGGAATGATTTCCTGTGTCGTTCGATTCCAGGTTTGGATGGATGACCACTGATTTAAGTTTTGCACCAAAAGTGGCATCAAGTCACCAAAGAGCATCATGAAGGACTGGTAGAGAGAACACTGTAATTAAAATGTCTGGGTTATTCATCTATTCATTCATTTTCTAAGCCACTTAATCCTAATTAGGTTTAACACTCACACAGCCATTCACACTCACACCTAGGGACAGTTTGGAAGAGCCAATTAGCCTACCATGCATGTCGTTGGACTGTGGGAGGATACCAGAGTACCCAGAGGAAACCCATGCAAGCACGAAGAGAACTGTGTGCAAACTCCACACAGAAATGCCGTCGCCGAGCCCAGGAATCGAACCCAAGCCTTCTTGCTGTGAGGCAGATGTGCTAACCACTACGCCACCGTATTAAAAGTCTAGTCTAGTTATTCCACTGGATATTGATTTTTAAACTCAAACATTAGTATTGTGTATACATTACTCAGGGTCTGAAAGACTACATGTTATTTTTGTTATTTTCTGTAATTAAATTAAATATTTTTATGTGGAATTACAGGAAATGTTGTCAGTAGTTTATAAATGAAACGAAAATTGTTCATGTTCCTTAAACACAAACCTATAAAATGTAAAACCAAGGAAACCGATCATTTTGAAGAGATCTATAAATACCTTTCATAGCTGTTTATATCCTTAATATCTTTCTGGCAACGTGAAAGGCACAATAAATGAACTTCCAGGATTCTATTTTAGGATTCTCCAATATGTCCTGGTTCTCCATTTCTGAATTTAGCTGCGGTGATGTGCGGGAACTGGCCATGTCCCTGCAAGGGAAACTCACTCTGTTCTCACCCTTTTAAGCTGAAGGTGAGTGTATCCTCTCTTTTGAGAGAGGGGGAGAGAGAGGGAGAGAGAGAGAGTTAGAGAGAGAGAGAGAGAGAGAGAGAAAGACATTTGATTTTTCTTTAAGACGTTAAATACACTAATTTCCCAAACCACTTAATCCCACTGGAGCCTACCTCAACTGACACTGGGCAAAGGCGGGGTACACCCTGAACAGCTCGTCAGAGTTACAACCATTCACACTCACACTCACACCCGGGGCAATCTGAAACAGTCAATTAGCCTAATGTGCATGTCTTTTGACTGTGGGAGGAAACCAGAGTACCTAGAGGAAACTCACGCAAACATCGAGAGAAACTCAACACAGAAACACCCCAAACACCCCCGAACCCGGGACTGCAGAAGAGAAAGAGATAATTTGAGTGGACCAAAGTTTTACATACTTCATACATATACATACTATCTTGCTTGCACCAATGACAGCTTTAATATTAGTTTGCACACAGAAACACCACAGGCCGGGAATTGAACCCGGACCTTCCTGTTGTGAGGCAGATATGCTAACCATTAAGCCACCATGCCACCCTCAGCCAGTTGCTTAACCCTAGTAGTGTCGTGGGGAGGCTGGAGCCTGTCTCAGTCATCTCTGGGTGAAGGCAGGGTACACCCTGAACAATTCACCAGTCCATCACAGGGCCAAGACACACACAACCATTCACACTCCCACACACCTAGGTGCACTTGAAACAGCCAGTTAGCTTAATGTGCATGTCTTTGGACTGTGGGAGGAAACCGGATTACCCAGAGAAAAACCCACATAAGCACAGGGAGAACATGTAAACCAAGCCTGGGACTCAAACCCAGTACCTTCTTGCTGTTATTTCTAAGTAAGTGAGTGGACTGTTTTACGTTTTACGTACTCATATACTTACATACTAGTTTTAATATCATTTTGCAGTGGCATGCCTCCAAACAGACATACTCATCACTTTACTGATCTGATGGTGCTGAAGGTACAGCTCCACTCCACACACTGTAACATTTCGGTATCACCTGTGGTACAGATCAGCAGTGACTCACATAGCCAGTGGGCGGGGCCCTAACTGTGCACAGCTGGAACTTCGTCAAGATGTCGGTAAGTATAAAAGAACCTCATTCCTACTTTAGGGTAAATATGAATTTTTCCAAACCCTTGATCACCTTGGCATGTCCTGTGGGTGTCACCAGACAGCCATAGAGGACATTCCTTCAGACACCATGCCCGGTCTGTGAGAGCCAGCCAACCTGCACCTACACAAAGAGAGTACCTCCCTCTTCACTTGTTTCACACCAAAAAAAAAAGGAAATTCTAATGCAGTTCTCTGCCTCCTGTATCTGGGTCTGACACTCACCACTAAACAAGTTCACAATTTTGATATTGTTTCCTGATGTGTTCCTGATTCATCAGGTCCAGCAAAATAGATCTTATTCAGATCCTATCCTAATCATCTGTCAATATACCTGTGTGCCTTTGATTGACAGTCTCTCTTTCTCTCCCTTCTCCTTGATGAGATATGAGTTTCTGATTAAAGTTTTATGACCACCGGGCACATGCTACTGACCACAGATAGGGGTGGTGTGTGTCTATTTCTCTCTCTCTCTCTCTCTCTCTCTCTCTCTCTCTCACACACACACACACAATTTTCAGTCAACGTTCTATCTACACCCTTTCAACTTTCTCAGTCACCCAAATGCATATATTTTAATATAAAAACTGTAACTGCAGGGCAATGGTAGCTCGGTGGTTAAGTTGCTGACTTACTAATCTGAAAGTAAAAGGTTTAAGCCCCACTATCACTGAGTTGTCACTGGTCCTAGGTGTGGCTCGAATGTTTCTTTTTTGTTTCTCCTGTAATTTTAGTCATATCTAATTCCCACCAACCAGGGAGGGGCGTAAGCATGCACACGCCCCCTCTGTGACATGTGGTGCTGCCACCTCCCTCTTTAGGAAATGCTGCACATGCACATTTTGAGGCGGCCTAACACGCTCGGAGGAAAAGCGATATCTGCCCCCTCACACAAATGAGCTCACAGACGCCCACTGATTGGCAGGTGATCGCTGTGAGTGACAGGGGAGTGTATGCCAGCCCTCCCTCCTGTGAGAGCTCGGCCTATTATTGGACTCCTGTTCACAGATGATTGCGGCAACAACCTGGATTCAAACTTGTGATCTCCAGGTTGATAGTCACTCACCTTGTCAATACCCTACTCGAGATGTTTCTATGTGGAGTTTACATGTTGTCCCTTTGCTTGCATGGGTTTCCTCCGGGTACTTTGCCAACACTGCGACTTTACAAAACTGTATGTAGGATCACTGGAAACTTCACAGGAAATCAGCATTTTTTTTCTTTTGTATAATGTTTGGCTAAAAATAAGCAAATTCCTCTCACTGGGTTTTATTGAATATATTTAATGGCAGGTTTAATTTATTTAAACAAATCATAACTGGGTGCACAGTTAATTTTTCTTGTATTTTTTTTATTATAAGCCGTTCACTGCAGCATTAGCTATAAAACAGCTTTTTAATGCTCATATCCGTACTACCGCCATATGTTTTGACACTAGGCATTCTAAACTCTATTTGCAATAATAGTGCATATGGTTTTAACAGCCTCAAGCTGTACGGAGAAAATCATCAAAATTCTCCAAACCATGATGGCACTCCCCTACCCCCCTTGCTAAAAAAATAATACAAAAAAAAAAAAACACTAAATAGATAAAAATAAAACTACTTTAAATGCTGGCAAAAAAGAATTGAGTGGAATGTGTGTTTGTTTGTGTAACTGCAGCAATGGCCATCTGATTCATTCATTCATCGAACTGCTTAATCCTATTAATGTTGCGGGGAGGCTGAAGCTCACTTCAGCCGATACTGGGCAAAGGCAGGGTACACCCTGAACAGCTTGTGAGGGCTAACAAGCACACCCATTCACACTCACATTCACACCTGCAATTTGGAACAGCCAATTAGCCCAATGTGCATGTCTTTGGACTGTGGAAGGAAACCAAAGTACCCGGAGGAGACCCACGCAATCACAGGGTGAACGTCAGAATATTTTAATAGATCATACTCATATTAAGTAATTGCTAAACCCAGATAGCTGTGATAACAGCATGAATAAAGAATGTTCAACTAACTAGTAAGAGCTGCATTCCAACGCGTGCAAGGGGGTCAGAAATTCCAACTTCTCTCTCTTTCTCTCTCACACACACACACGCACAGACACAGACACAGACAGACACAGACACACACACACACACACACACACACACTGTGCTCTAGGCACAGTCTGTTGTTCGAGCATGTGCAGTAGACGATATCACTATGGTTCACTATCTCAGAATAATATACATCAGTATTATACAGTAATATATATCATATTGCACATGAATAGTGGGATTTGTTCTGTTTGCTATCTAGAGGTTAATAAACATTATCCTAAGTGGATAATTCTTGAATTAAAAAGGAAGACAAATGCTTTGAAAATGGACTAATAATCTATAAAAAAAAAATCATGGAGTGCAGCTTTCCTCACAGTTTCTGTGTAGCATACAGTGGCTTGCAAAAGTATTCACCTTCTTGCCATTTTTCCTATTTTGTTGCCTGTTATGTACATCAACAGTAACAACTTTGTTTACGAGACTGGGCGAACAAGGACACCACGAACAATGTTCATCTCTGTAACTCCATGCTGTGTGTACACTCACAACCTCAATATCCACATATTTTTAATAAATTGCCAATCACTTGGCTTGACTTGACTTGCCAACCTGACCTGGTTTATTCCGAATATTGCAGAAGCTCTCGCCCGCGCTCGTCACAAATTGGGGCTCGTCCGGGATTGAACAAGTTTGTGGGTATTGAGCCGTTGAGTGTAGCACAATGTCTGAGTCAGACCTCCTAGCAAATCCTTCCCTAGAAATTCTGGGTCGTTTCAACAAGGAACAACTGAAGAACATCGCTACGACCCTTTGGATTGATGTGAAGGACTCAACAAGGAAAGATGCCATTAAGAACGTAATACAAAAGGCTTTAACGGAAAGAGGTCTTCTACCGGGAAAATTGACACGCGACCAGAGTGATGCCCAAAGCACCTCAGAGAAACACTAAAGGGCGAAAATGAATCAGCGCAAGACTCTGACGACTCGTGATCCCTGAGGAAGATTCCAGCGGCTGCTAAGGGTGAAGATAGAGTGGCTTGGCGCCAAGATATAAGTATCCGCCAAATAGAGGCAGAAAACGAAAGGTGCACAATAGGTAGAAAACTGCAGAATGGAAACGGAAAACCGCAAAATCGAAGCAGAAAACTAAATATGCCATAAAGACATGGAGATGAAGAAGATGGAGCTAGGAGGAAGTGGAAGCCAACCTTCAAATGAGTCACAGCCAAAGTTCGACTATAGTAAACAGGTGAATCTGTTACCCTCCTTTAGCAAAGATGCAGTAAATAAATTCTGCTTTCAGTTTGAGAGAAATGCAAGAACCCTCGAGTGGCTGCAAAAGACATGGACAATCCTACTGCAAAGCGTGGTAACTGGCAAAGGCAAGAAGTATTTGCTTCACTTTCAGAGGAAGACAGCAAGAACTATCCAGTGGTCAAAGAGGTAATCCTGAAAGCTTACGAGTTGGTCCCAGAGGCCTTCCGTCAGAAATTCAGGTCTCTTCAAAAGCCAGGTGACTACACATATGTGGAGTTTGTCTCCGAAAAGGAGATCCTGTTTGATAGATGGTACAAATCAAGTAAAGCTGACACCCATGAGAAGTTGCTTCAATTAGTATTAGTTGCTTCAATTAGTATTAGTTGAAGACCTCAAGGGATATGTGCGAGACGACCTCAGAACTTACCTAAACAAACATGATGTAAGTACGTTTCAAGTAGCTGCCGCCTTAGCTGATAGCTATAGTCTTAAGCCTAAGAAGTTGTTTGTGAAGAGAACTAATGGATATGACAGACCAAGTCCATACACTGATCGAACACCTGAGTCCTCCAGCAGTCCTCATCAGTCCAGTGTCCAGGAGAAGAAACCACAACAAAACCCAACCAGATCAAGTCCTACATGCAACTACTGTAAGAAACGAGGTCATGTAATGAGTGAGTGCTACGCTTTAGAAAAGACTAGACCAGATAACAAGGTAAAAACAGTAGTAATGGTCTCCTCTAAAATGCCTCTCAGAAATAATAGCATGGTTCTTAAAAATTATGTCAAGCTGTCCGACATTCGAAAGGAGTATGTTCCTTATGTGTTATGAAATGGCTACTCGAACGTCAAGCTAAGAACTGCAGTTTCAACCCAGGAGACAAAGTACTGGCTCTACTACCGACCCTGAGAAACTCCTTACAGGCAAGATACCATGGTCCATATGAGGTCATCCGAAAAATGAGATGTCAATTATATCATCAGCACACCTGAACGACGAAAAACGTCTCAACTATGCCACATAAACATGCTAAAAGCATACCACCAAAGGACCAACGAAGTCTTAGTAGTGAACGACTATTCGCAAGCCGAACTCGACGAGGCAGTTGACTTGAAGCTGGATGGAGATCGTTTAATAAGACTGACCAACTCCTACATCTTGGCTGACTTACCACAAAAGCTAAGCCATCTAGCTGCCAGAAAGAGAGATCAACTAACCAATCTGCTCCTGGAATTAAGGGCATTATTTCCTGATGTACCTAGCATGATCTGTATTGCCCAACACGACGTCGGCGTGAGAAATGCACAACCTTTTAAACAACACCCGTACCGTGTCAACCCCCACAAGGCTGAACTGTTACAAAAGGAAATCTACATGCTACAGAATGACATCATTGAGCCAATCAGAAGCAACTGGGCTTCACCTTGTGTCTCAGTCCCGAAGCCAGATGGCTCACTCAGATTCTGTACGGACTACTGAAAGGTGTATGCGCTCACAAAGAATGACTCGTATCCACTACCAAGGATTGACGACTGCATAGACAGAATCGGTAAGGCAAAACATATTACCAAGTGTGATCTGCTAAGAGGATATTGGGGTGTCCCGCTAACAGAGAGAGCGAAAGAAATATCAGCTTTTGTGACGCCAAGTGGCTTGTTCCAATATAAAGTAATGCTATTCGGGATGAAAAACTCACAATCCTTATTCCAGAGAAAGATGAACCAGTGTCTGGCAGGTCTTGATGGTGTTGGGGTGTACGTAAACAGCATTGTTATTTACAGCAACACGTGGAATACGTACCTATCTCACTTAAGAAAAGTTTTCCTTAGATTACTAGATGCCAATCTGACTATTAACCTGGCTAAGAATGAATTCGGTCAAGCTACGGTGACCCATTTGGGCTATACTCTTGGCCAGGGAAGGATAGCTCCCATCCTAGCAAAACTCCAAACTATCATGGACTTCCCAGCACCAGAAAACAAATGCAGCCTAATGAGATTTCTAGGTATGGCGAGCTACTACCGAAAATTCTGCAAAAACTGCCCCACTGACAGATTTATTAAAGAAAAACAAAAAATATGTCTGGCCTGGGGGCAGTGGTGGCCTGGTGGAAAGGTGCTGGATTACTGATCCCAAGGTCGCGGGTTCAAGCCCCACTATCAACGGGTTCTCACTGCTGTCCCCCCAGTGCAGC
>JAOUQZ010000025.1:8964335-8982134 GCA_028564935.1 Neosilurus hyrtlii
GTAGCTGCATAGCCGTCAGCGTGTTTCTGCCCTGCGATGGCCTGGCGAGCTGTGCGGGGTGTACTCTGCCCTCGCCCAGAGTGGGCTGAGATGGGCGCCAGCCTCCCCGCGACCCTAATTAGGATTAAGCGGTTCAGAAAATGACATGACATATCTGGTCTGATTCCTGGCAGAAATCCTTCGACAATGTCAAGTCCCTGTTATGTGCCCAACCCATTCTTCGAGCTCCAGATTTTAACCAACCCTTCAGATTGACCATAGACGCTATTAATACTGTTGCAGATGCCATACTATCGCAGCCTGATGATAATGGTATCGAACACCCAGTGTGTTTCTTCTCAAGAAACCCACCAGTTAAATTACTCCACGATCGAGAAGGAAACATTAGCTCTACTTTTAGCAATGCAACACTTTGAAGTATATCTGTCCTCTTCCAACCAACCCATAGTAGTGTATACTGACCACAACCCATTGACATTCCTTAACAGAATGAAAGGCAAAAACAAAAGGTTATTGGTTATAGGTTGGAGTTTAATGCTACAAGAACACAATCTGGACATAAAGCATATCAAGGGAATAAACAATGTGGGTGTAAATGCCCTTTCTCGAGGAAGGTAGGCCGGGTCTTGGACATTCATATCGTGCCATATTTTCAATTTATTTTTTCATTTTTATTAAATTTTTCACATACAAAAAAAATAAATAAAAAAATAAAAAAATTTTCACATACAAAAATGTTATGTTTATTTTATATTTATCCCAGGCTTTTATTTGTTCGATATTTACTATATATATATATATATATATAATCTCCTTACTTATTTCATGTTTATCCATCAACATTGAGATTATAATGTATATGATGTTTTCATTTGTTTGATATTTGTTTCACAATCTCCTTCTCTATCTCACATTGTAAAACTTTCATAAAAGTTTTTTTTTTTACGTGGGGAGGTATTACGTACGAGGCACATGTCACAAAGAGTTCTATATAAGAGCGAAGACCACCACTCTCCAGGGGAGGAATTAAACTGCACTGACCAACCTAGCACAGCATGAACAATAACAACTTTGCTGACGAGACTGGGCAAACAAGGACACCACGAACAATCTTCATCTCTGTAACTCCACGCTGTGTGTACATTCACGACCTCAATATCCACATATTGTTAATAAATTGTCAATCACTTCTCTGCCTGACCTGGTTCATTCTGAATATTGTGGAAGCTCTTGCCCGTGCTCGTCACAATGCCTTACAACCTTTTTTCTTGGATTTTATGTTATGGACCTACACAAAAGAGTTCAAACTGGTGAATTGAAATGATAAAAAAATAGTTAACAGAATTCTAAAAAAAAAAAAAAAAAAGGTAGGAAATGCATATGTATTCACTCTTTTGCTATGAAGTCCCTAAATAAGATCTGGTGCTACCAATTACCTTGAGAGTGACATCATTATTGAAATAGGGTCCACCTGTGTGTAGTCTAAATGTCACATTATCTAGGTATCTATGCACTTGTTCAAAAAAGGCCCCAGGGGCCACAACACCACAGATCATGAGGTACTACCAAACAAGAGACACAGTGAACCAAGGAGCTCTCCAAACAGGTCAGGGACAAAGTTGTGGAGTTTTGTCACTGAATCAGGATGAAGACAGGATTGGCAGCGCTAAGCCAGAAGGATATATAAAAAGATATTACTGGAGGATCTAGACATAGTGTGTGTGTGTGTGTATTTGCTGTTGATACAGGTCATATCAGTCCCACTCACTCATTTACTAAACCGCTATTAGGGTCATGGGGAGGCTGGAGCCCATCTCAGCTGGCTCCTGGAAAAGGCAGGGTACACCCTAAACCAATCCATCACAGGGCAATACACATACACACACACAACCATTCACAATTAAACCTAGAGGCAAACTGGAACAGTCAATTAGCCTAATGTGCATGTATTTGGACGCTCCCACTGGCCCTGTGCACCTCTGGTCTTGCTCATTGTGCAGCATTTTCTCTACTAACTTGGCACTAGATATGAGTTCCAGCCCAGCAGCATGTGGAAAAAGTTGATGATTGTTTTTCGGACAGCAGTATACAGTTTATCCTATAACAGGCAACATACATACCGCAACTGACATTCACTCATTCATTTGACTAACTACTTAATCCTACTAGGGTCATGGAAAGGCTGGAGCCTATTTCTGCCTACACTGAGCAAAGGCAGGGTACACCATAAATAGCTCACCAAACCATCACAGGGCCAACACACGACCAGTCATATTCACAATTATGTGCAAATTGTAACAGCCAGTTAGCCTAATGTGCATGTCTTTGGACTGTGCGAGGAAACCAACATAAGCATGGGGAGAACATGCAAACTCCACAAAAATGCCCGAACCTGGGAATCGGCCCTTCTTGATGTGAGGTGGATGCGCTAACCACTATTCCAATTGTCATGCACCTGCTTTCACATCCACATATGTCGAAAAAAGCCATTCATCCTCTACCCAGATGTCCAGATGTTAAACTTCACATCCATGTCTAAGACAGTTCATGGTCAGATGTCCAAATACTCAACTTGACTTCAGACTTGACTTTGACGTCAGACCTCTGATGCGATAGAGACATGCTAAGCACATATTGCAAATGTTCTCATTTTTGCTGGAAAGCTTTTACAGCTGTTTCACAGACTTTAGTTCAATCAGTGTTGTAGACACAAAACAGAAAATTTCACACTGACTTCCTTTTCTTTCAGTTTCAAGGACAGAACTCTTCATAGGCCAGTGCAATACAACCAAGTTACTGATAAAAGCATGAGGAAATTTCAGCCAGGTCACATGACGCTCAGAATAAAGAGCACATCAAGCAAACCATAACAGCATGCTTACATGCCTGCTGCTTCACATGCATTTTTTTTCTATTACAAATGTTTAATTAGGTCATATTAATTAAAAGAGCATTCCCTTCTGTCTCTCTGTCTTTTTCTTTATCATAATTCTTCTTATTTTTTTTTCTGTAGATCTGCAACATGACCTCTAGTTAATTGAAACCCAAGAGACTCTTCTTGCATAAAATCAAATTTATCTTTCGTTTAAAGGGTTCTGATAAAAATAGTGTGAGCACTGTGACTGAGAAAGCAAAAGCCTGGAGCCACAAAGACGAGGCTCGCTGCCGCCCTTTGCCCTTCCTCTATCGGTGTTCTGAAACAAGTGCTACTGGTAACTAGCTGGGGATGCATTAATTAATTGCAGAAAAACAGACAAAATGACTATAGGGAAGACTTTTTTTCCAGAGACAAAAAAAAAAGGCAGAATGAGACATTGAGCACGGATGAGAGAATAAGCATCCACTGTGCACAGTTTCCCCTAGACAATTAAGTGATGAGTGTCATGGATGCCTTGTACTAAAACACTAATTATATGTGTCATTCATGGATGAGCACATATGACTTATCTGAGTTTATCCCACATACATTATATATGACTATCATGTACAGAGATAACAAGTTTACTTTTAAGAGTTTGTCTTTGCATTTGCTCATATGCAGCCACTGCATATAACAACCATGACGTTTGCTTTCACATGTACAGAGAGACACGAAGACAAATATCAGTGCTGTCTCAAATGGCATACCATTCATATTATAACACTTTGCACTATGTGTTTGAATATGTAGTGTGGTGTAGTTGATTTTTGTGAGCTAATTACACTGAAATCATTATCAAATTCAGCCCAGAGGTACACTTAGAAACTGTGAAGATGGTTTTAGAATGTTGTTGATTAAAGCAGTTTTACTACAGTGGCGTGACGATTTGATAAAACTATAGAAATATACTGCTAATTATACAGGGTGAGCCAATTAAGGCTACCACATTTTAAATGTAAATGAAAAACAAATGTTAAGATAATCAAATTCTTATTTGCACAGATGAAACTTAACTTAATACAGTTTTGATACGTTTTAAAGATGATCATCCTTTAAATGGTGGCCATCATTGTCTATACATGTTTAAAGATGATTTCTGAAGGCTGCCGTGGTTTGATGAGTCATGTCGGGTGAGTGGATCTCCTGCTGAATAGCAACCTTAAAATGAACTTAAAAAGAGACCAGCCTTCCAAACTCTAGTGTTACATATGAAAATATATATATTTTCATTACTAGGTGGTTTTAACTTACATTTTCAAAGTTAAAACAAAGTACATCTGCTAAAATTCGTTTAATAGTTTGCATTAGCTTGTTTGAAAAGGCTGCCGTTACATGCTCACGAATGCACAGAATTATATAAAATAGGATTTGAATCTGTCAGTTTATTTTAGGCAAGACAGGGGCAAAAATAGCAGTATACAGGTAATAAATGTACAACTCAGATATAAACTAGAGAACTTCTAAATAAAATAAAATTTGACACATCTACACATAATACATGGTTACGTTCATACATCAGTGAAATATTGGCTTATTTACTTTATTACAAATTACATAAACCATGATTTATTCATTTGGAAATTACTTTCGTATTTACCGATGCATACAAGAGAATTACGTGCAAATCACAGTACAATGTGGAATTTACATAGAGCACCCTGCAAGCTCTGGAAACTGCAAGGTACATGTTCCCAGAGGCAGCAAAGCGACCTCCAAGCCATAACATTTCTACCACCATGATTCACAGTTAGGTGGCACAGTGGAACAGTGCTTATCACGTGTGCCTCAAGCAAGAAGTTCCCGGGTTCTATTGCTGGGTTCGCGCATTTATGCTTGGAGTTTGCATGTTCTCACCGTGCTTGTGTGGGTTTCCTCCTACAATCCAAAGACATGCAAATCAATCTAACTGGCAGTTCCAGATTGTCACTAAATGTGAGTGTGAATGTGAATGGTTGTGTGTGTCTCCCTGCAGTGGTCTGACGAGGTGTTCACAGTGTACCCTGCCTTTGTCCAGTATTGGCTGAGATAGGAACCAGTCATCCTGCAGTTCGGTAAATGAGTGAAAGTGCTTCACACTAACTGGGTATTCATTTTGTCCCATAAAAAATGCTTTTGTCACTGGTGCATGCTTCATCTGTTCAGATCACATTATTCCAAAAGGCCTGTTTTTTGCCTTTTGGGCCCGATGATACCCTCATAATTGTGGGGTTGTGGGTTCAAATCTCCATTGGGCCCACTACCATGCTAAAGCCTCTGGGCAAGGTCTTAACCACAAGTGTGCATCTGTCCACCCAGCAGTATAAATGGGTACCAGTAAAATACTGTGTATAATATATAAATATTATACACATATATAAAAATACGGTGTATAAAGCCCAAGCTAACCTCACCTTACCTTCTATGACCAGCAGTCACATGATCAATAAACATCAGTGATCAGTTCCACCGGCAGCCATACATGCCCATGTCCACCATATTTGACAAATGAAGCTTTGGATCATGAACTCTTCCTTTCCTTATTTATACTCAACTCTTCCCAGTATTCTGCTACACGTTAATGTTGTTTTCATCTGTCCCTGTGTAATAAGGTCACCAAGGAATTTAGCGGAATATTGCCAGACTAGTTCCATTAGTAAAGTTATCATTTTTATTAAATCCAGGTTCGATTCCCAGCTCATGGTGTTTCTGTGTGAAGTTTGCATGTTCTCCCCATGCTTGCATGGGTTTCCTTCAGTTTCCTCCCACAGTCCAAAAACATGCACAACAGGCTAATTGGCTGTTCCAAATTGCCCCTAGGTGTGAGTGTGAATAGTTGTTTGTGTGTTGGCCCTGCAATGGTCTGGCAAGCTGTCCAGGGTGAACCCCACCTTTGCCTAGAGCCGGCTGAGATGGGCACCAGCCTCACCGCAACCATAATTCGGATTAATGAATGAATGAATGACACAACACCTGCCCATTGAGTTCTAACTGATGGTATACTGAGCCTGTGTCCTAGTGAACCAGTATAAGAATGTATTCATTGATAGTAACTTTGAAGCACTTCTGTTAGTCACTCTGGATAAGAGTGTCTGTTAAATGCTGTAAATGTAAATTTAAATAATAGACATGTTCCCCAAATATTATATATCGTGATTACAACCTTGCTCAGGGCAAGTACACTATTGTGCGCAGTGATTTTTTGCATGGTTAACACATATACAATGAAAGTACACACCAGAATATTGGCTTTACATTCTACTTGTCTTACACATACAGAGTACAGTCTGGTATTTATAGGGATTAAAGAAGTGTCCATACCCTGACATAGTCTGCGCTTTCAGACAAAGTGAGCTCAGGCACTCAGGGATAAAAGCACTGGTGAAGAGAGCGGGTCACAATCTTTGTACCCAATTACGGCAAACACATATTTTACATTCAGACACAGAAGCCATGCAGAAACTGCCTGAGGGTGACCGTTATTGATGCTACACCCCCAAGGACACACACATATGGGCCCCTATCTCATAGCCTTTTATTAATTCACGATAATATACCTCTCCCATGCTAGCATTTACATTGTTGGGAAATAGTGCTATAATTAAAAATAGACTGTGTGTGTGTTGTTTGCTTGCAGCTGGGGTGATACATAAAACAAGTATGTTGTCCCTCAAATCTGCACTCCCAGGCTCCCATCTCAATTCCCACACAAATTAATAGGCAACCACCACTGATGCGTTAAATTGCCTTGTGTTGGCTGCTGAAGACGACCAGATTATTTATTATTTCTGATTAAAGTACTTCGTTTATTCTTATGTCAGTTCGCAAAGGCTTTCTGTTTTATGGTACCTTATACAAAACCAAAGACATTCTGAAGCTTCAGTGAACAAAGAGTTTGAATAATTAAGTACTCAGTTTTCTAACATGAGCTCTCCATGCATACATTAAATAACCTTTACTTATAGTTATTAAACACAGATTCATCAAGCCAGGGTGATTTTCTCCACTGATCCAACAATGCCAAAAGGTTATTATTATTTTATTATTGACAGGAGAAAATAATATTAAATAAATCATCCTACGTAATTGCCCCTAGGTGTAAGTGTGAATGATTGTTTGCATTGCCTTGCTCGGTGATGTCGTTTCTATGTGGAGTTTGCATGTTCTCCCCCATGCTTGTGTGAGTTTCCTCCAGGTACTCCGGTTTCCTCCCACAGTCTGAAGACATGCACATTAGGCTAACTGGCTGTTCCAAATAGCCCCCTAGGTGTGAGCGTGAGGATGAATATCGGCTTGGTGGTTAAGGCTCTGGGTTAGTAATCCAAAAGTTGGGAGTTCAGGCCTTAGTCCTACCATGCTGCCACTGTTGGGCCCTTGAGCAAGGCCCTTAAACCTCAATTGCTCAGTTGTATTAAAAAAAAAAAAATATATATATATATATATATATATCAACAGAGGAACGCCGGGACTCGACCCCAGAACCTTCATGCTGTGAGGCAGATGTAATAACCACTTCGCCATCATGCCGCCCTGCCACTAAATTAGTGAAATATAAAATTGCAAACTCCACACAGAAACACCTTCGCTGAGCTCGGGACATGAACCTCCTTGCTGTGAGGCAGACGTGCTAACCACTACACCACCGTGCAGCCCTGTATAGGTTCTACTACAATATTCCATTGAAGCCCGATCTCATTTGGGAGATTCTTTGGCGACTGCCCATAATTTTTTTCACTTGGCGACAGTCTTAGACGAACCAAAACTGTGTATGTGATGTCCTAAATTACTCAAATAATATAATGCTCAGATGAAAATCTTTGATGGTCGGCAACTAGGTCTGAGACTGTCTGCAACTAAGTCCCCAACTATCTGCGACTATCTGTGATCGACCACAACAGTCTCAGGCCATCAGCGATATAACAGTCAACATTTGACTGTCAAATAAATGGCCATTATTGGGCGTTATCGCCCAAATGAGATTTGGGCTTTAGTGTTTGAACTGAAGGCTATGCGGTGCTTGTGTTTTCAGTTGGTATAACAATTTATTTTTGGACACATTGCCTTGACTGGACCTTTCATGTATTATCATCCATTGTATAATTCATGATCAATGATAAAACCTTCATCTTAAAATGGAATCCAGAGCAGCCTTGCTCCTTCCTTACTAAAATGTGCATACAATTGCATGTGTGTATGTGTGCGTGTGTGTGTGTGTGTGTGTATGGGAAACAAATGTAGTTTTCCATAAAAGGCAAAGGGTGCTCAGCATTCTGGGTTTCTTCGTCTGTCTGTCTGTCTGTCATAATTTATTGACACTGGTGTGTAACAAGCGCCTGCCACCCAGATTTACGTGCTGATTTGAAAAATAAATAAGAGCTGTGGAGAGCAGCAATGACTTTAATCACAGACTGTAGGAACATGAAGGAGAGGGAATATGAAACATAGAAAGGAAATTAGATATTATGCCCTCAAGACAACTGCAGCCGCTGGCCCATTCATTATTAGTGTGATATTTATTATTGAGAATTTCTCTCCCTGACTGAATGTGGAATATTCGCCAAGCTCCAGCAGACCAACTTCTTTCATAAAAAAGTATAGGTATAGATACCATCCTGCCTTGCTGTCTGACACTGGCCATTTGTAGCAGAAGACACATCACATTCATTGCTGTCACATGTACTAAACACATGCGTGTATATACGATTCGAAGGATGGCTCAGTGGTGGAGTAGTTAGCACATCTGTCTCACTGCAAGAACGGTCTGGGTTTGAGTCTCAGGCTCGGCAAGGGCGTTTTGGTGTGGGGGTTGAATGTTCTTCCCGTGCTTGAATGAGTACCCTCCAGGTACACCAGTATCTTACAGCAGCAAATAGACATGCACATTAGGAATTTGGGTCGTCTAAATTGCCCCGATGTGTGAGAATGTGGGAATGGTTGTGTGTGTATTGGTCTTGCAATGGACTGGGGAGCTGTTCAGCGTGTACACTGACTTCACCCGGAGTCGAGTGAGATGTTTCAGAAATCACTCATTAATCATTCATTCACTATCCATATTGCTTATCCTATTAAAGAATTGCAAATATGGGCCAGTAGAAACCATTAAAAAGTGACCTCTGTGAATTTGCGCATGGCATAATTGTTGCTGCCAGACAGGCTAGTAAAAGTATTTCAAAAGCTGTTGATCTCACAGTCTTGAGAGTTTACTTAGAATGATACACTTAATTAAAAAACAAAACAAAACATGGACTCATTGGTTGTGGGGAAAGAAATGCCTTTTTGATTAAAGAGCTGACATAAAAGTGGCCGGTTTGAACAAACAGCAAACCTTGACTAAATCAGATCACCGCCCTGTGAGCAGAAAAGAAGCTGAAACGTAAAATGGACATGCATAAAACCCTAAAACTGGGCAGTTAAAGACAAAAAAAAAAGAAAGTGAACTGATATCATGAATCTTGATTAAGGCACCCAGATGGTAGGATTAAAATTGGGTACCGATAGCCCAATGCCACACACTTAACCAGCCTTGTGTCAACAGTCTGTGTTGGTGGAGGTGGGGTAATGGTGTGGGAAATATTTTCATGGTGCTTTGGGCCCATGAATACTATGTACAGTCAGTATAGAAAACAATCACCCCTTTAAAATATCTACAGCCTGAAATTAATACGGCACAAAATATTTTTTCAGACCCATTTACTCACTGCAACTTATAACAGCCAAGTGAAAAATAAAATAGCATAATAATAAATTATTTATATATTAAAAAACTAATTAACCTCTCCAGTGTACAGCAAGCATATTGGCTTCCACCTGTGATCATTTTAATTAGTTCAATAAAGTAAATAAATAAATAAATACAATCCTAAAGCAATTCAGAGCTTGAAAGTGTATCAAAGCAATCAAGTATGGGTGACAAGACACTGTCAAAAGATCACCATGAAAAACTGTGGGCAGGCACAAGTAAGAAGACGGGTATAAAATAATTCAAAGGCTTTATCAATCCCTAGAAGCCAAATAAGGTCCATAATCAAGACTAGGATCCTTTCTGGATCAGACAGTCCCTCCAAACTGGATGGAAAAGTGTGAAGGAAACTGGTCAGACAGGAGGTTAAAAGAATTTTTGACAAAGCTTGGTCATTGAGTGCATGTGATAACAATAGCAAAAATTATCCACAAGTGAAGTATAGCTGGTGAAGGGGGCAATACAGATTATCATCCAAAGAACAAAGAATAGTAAAGCATGGAGGTGGTAGCATGGGTGTTTCTCTGCAGCAGGGACTGGGGTATTTAACAAGTTACAAGGAAAATGGATAGGGGAAAAACATACCATCAAATTCTTGAGGAAAACCTGCTTTACTCTCCCAGAAAGTTCTCAATGGGAAGAGGTTCACCTTTCAACATGACAATGAGCCAAGGTGAATGTCCTTGCATGACCTCGTCAGAGTGCAGACGTAAACCATACTGAAAATCTAAAGTGGAGTGGGGGGAATATTGTACGGGCTAGATGTACAAAGATGGCAGAGAAACAGAGTCATGGCTATAATCAAAGCAAGGTGGTTTCACAAAGTGCTCACAGAGGAGGGTGGGGGAGGATCCTCTAACCATCCAAATGGATGTAAAAAGTACCATTGATGTAATACATACTACAAATAAAAAAATATATTTAGTGGTGAGTGATTTCTGACTCATGCCCATCAGTGTTAGTTATCCCACTCTACAAAACACTGAACTTTACTTCTTGCCCTTTTAATTTCAGAAGAATGTGTGCATACCCCCCCCCCATTATTTGTTGTCCTGAATGCAGGTTTTGACCCACTTTAGACCATGTAATTTCTCTTTGAGCCCTTTTGCATGACCACTTTGGGTGCATGGCCAGTCTAGGCTGTGTGTTAATGGATGGGATGCCAGTGGGCCCTGCTGAGCTCGTGAAGAGGTCACAGCATTTATATGGTCTTCAACCCGAGCCTATTTACTGCAGTGATGAGCTGCACATGCCCTCCCATTATTTATGAAGAAAGGCCAAAAAAACTGCCATGGGGGTCAGTGAACCCAGGTACAACTGACATTAATAAGAGCCTCACCAAAGCCCGGGGTGTTTGTCTATACTGTATGGGGGCAAGAGAAAAGAGAAAAAGAGAGAAAGCAAAGTACACAGAAGGCAAAGAGGACATTAAATGAATTTTGGTTGCATTATATGAAGGACAAATGCATCTTCAGAGTAAATTAGCTGTTACCATCGTTTAAATCTTTATAGCTAATATATAAAACATTATTAATAGAGAATGGTTTCAGCTATTCTGCTTATTGGTGACCTGCTTATTGGGTCCAAATGAGGATAATTAACAAGCCTCGTGGGTATTGGTGTAGGAAATGGATAAGCTAACATGCCAACACAATTGCTACATCCTCCTAGAGTCCTTGTAGCTGTGTAGCACATGTTTGGCATATTCTGAATGTCTGGGATGGAAAGTACAAATGTGTCGATTGATAGATGAAACTCTCTGCACTTTGAATGGGTTTAAACCTTCATTATTCGTATTGTTGCCATTCTTCTCTAGACACTAAGACAAATGGTTGCATTGCGTGGCAGTCAGCTGGGGTTTTTAGACCCTGCACCGTCCAAATGGACTTTTCAGATACGCGGATAATAACAAGGCTTTCATTTCGGCACCTTGAGACAAATTGGATGCATTTAAAAGGCTTATGATTGGAAATAAAGTGCTCAGGAAGATAGATAACACCTTCACAACTGTGAATATTTCACTTCTGAGACAAGGGCCTGGCAGTGCTGTTGCTTTTCCGGCAGCTTAAATGCAATAAAAGCTGTGGAGAGAAAGCATATGTCTTTGGTGGTGTTGAACATATATTTGAAAATGGTGTGAAAGAGTATGCTGGTGTAACTGTACTGTGGTTTCACACATGCAAGTGTTTGACATGAAACAAAGTCTACATGATAAAAATTAATTCAATAATTTTATAAGCTGCTTAATCCAAATTAGGGTCACAGGGAGGCTGGCACCCATCAGTTGACTCTGGGCGAAGGCGGTGTACACCCTGCCCAGCTGACCAGGACAAAATCAGTGCCAACACACACACACACACACACACACACACACACACAAGGGGTGATTTGGAATGGTCAATTAGCCTACTATGCATGTTTTTGGACTGTGGGACAAAACCAGGCCTTTGTGCTGTGAGGTGGACATGCTAACCACTGCACCACTGTGCCGCCATGATAAAAATTACTTATTAAAAAAAATAAAATAAAATCAGGCCTTGCTACTGATGTGGATGACAGAGAAAGCTGGTTAATCAGTGAGTGTCTGACACACTCAAAGAAGCAATTAATCCTATTAGGGTCGCAGTGAGGCTAAGGCCTATCTCAGCCAACAGTGAGTGAAGGTACAATCAGAACAGCTCCCCAGTCGATTGCAGAACCAACACATACAACACACTCACATCATTCATACTCATACCTATGGGCAATTTAGAACAGCCAATTAGCATAAGACGCATGTTTTTGGACTGTAGGAGGAAACCGGAGTACCCGGAGAAAACCCACAAAAGCACGGGGAGAACATGCAAACTCGCAGAGCCCGGGACTTAAACCCAGGACCTTCTTGCTGTGAAGCAGACGTGCTAACCACTACGTCACCACGTTAAGGCTAAACACTTTATGCTAGAACCTGCCAGCATTATCAAATACTTGGATCTTTATTACAGTGTGTTTATCACCCACCTTGATTTTCTCAGTTTTCATTAGACCACTGACAGAGCTGTTAACACAAACACAGAGGGGAGGGGGGGTGTTGGTGTTACGATCTGCCTCCTGCAGCGTGCTGTTTACTCCCATCAACCTCTGAGAACTGTGACACTCAAGGACACAATGACTTTTTAAAAAGTGACGCACATTCTCTCCTTCACTATTACAAGAATTTGATTACAGACAACAGCAGCTTTGAAGCAGACAGTCTTCAATGAATTTTGATTATTATTTTTGTTTTGCAATTTCACCCAGAAATATAACAAAGACTTTTCATGTGGCACCAACAGGCGCATATATATATATATATATATATACACACACATACACGCATATACACACATACACACTCATATAAATACATTTATTTATATACGTATAGGTTTCTAATGTTACGGGTCTAATGTTAGCTCACGTTACATTACCTGAATGATGTGTTTACGCTATTACTAATAACATTACTACTGTCATGACATTAGTTACTATTTCATTAGTGGAGAAATTTGAATTTAATTTTCAGTCTATGTACCTCTTGAAGATGAATTTGATGAAGTTGATCTAATTAGATCCTAGCATTAGGCCTATTGGAAAGTTACTGTCTATGTAAATGTAATGATTATTGTTATATTACTTTACTTAAGTACAATTTCTGTAATTTCTCCCATTTCTAGCAATAATAACATTAACAAGCTCACACCAAAGATAACTTACTGGGACCGAGTGCGCACTCGTGGACTACAGATGGACGAATAACACATACACAGTTTCTTGAGGAATGAAAATTGGCGCTTCACAGTACCTTCCGTGTAGCTCACACAAAATGTGAAGAATAGTTGCTGAATTCCTTTGAGTTCATTTACCATCTTCATACCCACTGCAGAATTTATTAAACAGCGGTAAACATATTTTGTGCCACTTTTTACGGCATATAAATTTCACACTGATTTTGCAGGAGATTGCGTTTCTACAGGAATGAGACGTAAGCCCTAAAGCTAGGAGCGGCGAATGCTGGAAAACGTAGTGAATTTTGGGTTTCATCAGGGTTCATACACGGTTGTTAAACAGATTGCAAAGATTTAAGTCACTTTATTTTTCCGTAAATGGTTGTAACACGTGTCACTACGGTTCTTTTTGGTTCGGCAAATAGTGAACACACTGCTAGGGGGGGTTTCCTTACCGTTTTTTTTAGGGTTGCATCCATCAATCATTCTTTTTCTTCTGATTTTCTTCCTCTTCACGCATTAGCTGCTGCAGTAGTAGCCAGACAATGCAATTCTTCCTCACGGGCAGCAGCATGTTGGGCTTCTTCCTGACACAAATTCCCTATTCTGGAAGTCCACCTTCTGTATCTGGGGAGGGTTTGCTCACCCTTTTCATAGGGTTGGGTGGTTCAGTTCCAAAATTCACTTGATGCTCGTCTGGTATTTAACCAGGAGTTGGAAAAAGGTCCCAAACAGTGGCACAAGAGCTAATCGTCATAAACACTGTTGCTAACATTTGCTAATAGTCACTAATATTCGCCAACTGTGGCTAATTTTCGGTAAATATTGCTACGGGGGTGATCACACTAGAGGTGCAGTAGAAAAGCAACTGACACAAATACATTTTTATAGTGAAACTTTAAATTCACATCAAGATGTTTGGCGACTCCACAAATATGTATATTGTACTAAATTTTGTGACTGATTTGTGAGTAATTTGTGATTGGTTTGCAGATGTTTGGCGAAAAAACTTTCTGTTCTCAAACCATTCGCTTTTTATTCAGCAAGAAAAAACACAAATAAAATAGGAATGATGACAAAATATACATAATATGGTGGATGGTTTCCATGTAAAAGTTAATTTTAGAAATTAAAAAAAGAAAAAAGAAAGTTATTTTTCCTTGCAAACAAAAACTGAATAATTTGAGAGCGAAACAACTTTGCAACCTTCTCATGACGTGCGGATTGTTTGAGAAGATTCTGAGACTACTCCGCGTCAGAGCCTTTGTGACATTCGAGGAAATTTCAAAGATTTTTAAAATATTTTGCGATGAGTTCATGAACCAGGTGAGCAAAATGCAATGCCACACATGTCTAGTGTGATCACCTCATAAATGTAGCTCATGACAGAGGAGAACCATGATTTTGACCATAATTTGTCAGAAAAGTTGTGGAATCCAAAATTCCCTACGTTGGTCAGTATTCGCCGCACTGTGAGATACACAGGCTTAACCACTTTCAACTAACTTTGAAACTCTGACTTCAGTGAGTCTGGTGTTTCCATGAACTGGCATTGTTTAACATTTTTATTTTCCCTGATTTAGAAAATGGCTTTAGAACACTGAGATTTCACTCATTTAATTAATCTGCCAAGTTGGTAATGCTGATCTGTATAATTTGCTGGCTGTGATAAAATAAAAGAGTGGTACTGTTTACAACTACTATTCCTCTAACAATCCCTTTTCTACACAGACACACACACACACACACACACACACCTAAATTAGGTCTAAAGCCAAACCCTATGAACAATATTGGTTTTCTTTTAAGTGCTATCTTATTCCAGGACTCTTAATCAAACAAGCCCTGGGCTATCGGAGGGGTAAACATCTGAGAAGCTGCTTGGCAGCCTTTCAACTCTCTGAGCTGCAGTCGATGGATAAGAGATGCCTGGCAAGCTACACACATTTAGGAAAATGCTTCAGACCTCTTGAATAAACTTCTTTGTTTGTTTTAATGTAAAAAAAGCTACCCTTTCACCAAACAAATGGATAGCAAATATGGCAGCTGACATACCCATACACTTCCAAATATAGGTCTTTTACACATACAACAGTGGTAGTTCCATTTCCGTTGTCCAATCACAGATAAAAAAAAAAAAAAGGACGTAAATGACGGACTTAAAAAAGATGCCATCAGTTAATAACACATGGAGGTGAAAAACAGATGCTGAAAATCCAGTCTGCACGTGATTACTGATAAGTCTGCGACTGCATAGCTTCAGTCCTTTCTGCGCAGCTTAAAATTCAGTCCAGTGCGAAAAAAAAAAAATCTGGCCAACTTTGCCAACCTTCACATTACCGTGTCCTTTTTAAAAGTGTGAGGGGTTTAACTGCTCCCAGAATATCAGTACCATCAAGGAACTGGGTGAAAAAAGCTCAGCACATCTGAGGGTCTGAGGTCAGTAATTTACACAGTCTGAGATAGCAGGCGGTTTTTTCTACTGCTGAGCACTCGTTTCCACATCTCTGCCAGCGGAGGGAGCTTCATTTTCTCCTTGTTTTTGCTGTAGACATTAAGGAAGATCCCAAAGACCACCAGTAGGCCGCCCCACACATACCTGAACAGAACACGGTCACACCATGATATACAAGAATAAAAAACACCATATAAAAAGTAATATCAAATGAATAACCATTCAGACCATCAGCCCAGAAGAAGAGCAATAATTCTGAATTTATTGTATAGGACTTAAGGGGAAACCATTCATTCACTATCTCACTTTCCTCTTAATTCTCAGCTGACACTGAGCGAAGGCGGGGTACACCATGAACAACTCTCCAGTCCATTGCAGGGCAAATACACACACATACCCTAACACTTAGGAGCAATTTGGAACAGCCAATTAGCCTAATGTGCATGTTTTTGGACTGTGGGAGGAAACCAGAGTACCCTACACAATCAACAATATCTCTATAGTCAGAGTTTTTTTTTTTTCTTAAAATTGTTTCAGTGAACACACACATGTATTGTCCTGAACGTATCTCGTACTATACATCGGTTTGGCACACTCCAGAACATTTACTTACTGAAAAGTGAAAGGCTTTGAGAAGAACAAAAAAGACAGGACAATTGTCATGGCCTTCCTTCCTGTAGTCACTAAATAAAACACACAGACATAAATAAACAAGTCACTTCAATTTTCAACACACAATTTTAACTGGAACTAGTTTTAGAATGGAGCTGACCAGCATGTCTCACCTGTGACAGCAACTAGAGCTCCAAAAAGCTTAATCAAAGCCAAAACAAAGGAGATGCCGAAGTATCCCGTCAAAGAAAAGAAGAATGCATAGCCGTATGTAATCACTGGATGCTGAAAAAGACACAGACAGAAAATCTTATGCATCACAAACCTCCATTACAGACACACGTCTGATCTGATACATGGCTACATGGCTATATCAGGGCACATATCTTAGTGTATATAAATGGTAGTCTGCATTTAACCTACTTCAATACCTTAATTTAATAAAAGAAGAAAAAACAAACAAAAAAAACAAACAAAAAAACAACAACAATAAAAAGGCAGTGGGATCAGAATCATACGGAGCCCATAAAGGAGGGGTCTCAAACTCAATTTACCCGGGGGCCACTGGAGGCAGACTCTGGGTGAGGCTGGGCCGCATCAGGTTTTATACAAGAATATACAAGATCTTCTCAAATCCCTTTATTTTTTAACACAAAATAAGATGGAAAAATAAATGAACTAAATAAGAATTAATAATAAAATAAATCAATCAACCAGAAATAAATGAATAAAATAATAATAATCTTAATAATAATAATTATATTCTCTGGTCAGCGACTATATGAGGTTTCTTCAGTCTTCTATATCTGCTGTATTCAGATTCTAAGGTCTGTATTAACACTTCTTTAACACTTCTTTAACCTTTAACCTTCTTCTGAACATGAATGGAACATTGAAGAACATGAACTGTTCTTCTGAACGTTGCTTCTCTTGCCTTGAAGTTTCAATCAAGTGTTTAGCCGACGCACGGAGAACGTCATTTCCGCTTCCTTTTTCTTGTAACCGCAGCACAGCGGACGGCGGATAAAAGCCCGGTAGCGGCTCCTTTGTTTTTACGCTCGATGTCCATGTCTTTTATGGTCACATGAACACCATGGCATTTGTAGATGGTAGAAAGTACCGGAATAGCGAGCGCAAAAAATCGACTGCTCACGGACTGTTATCCACCGTGCTGCTGTTACAGGAAAAGGAAGCGAAAATGACACCGTGCTGCTGTTACAGGAAAAGAAGGCGGAAATGACACCGTGCTGCTGTTACAGGAAAAAGAAGCGGAAATAACGCCGTGCTGCTGTTACAGGAAAAGGAAGCAGAAATGACGCCGTGCTGCTGTTACAGGAAAAGGAAGCGGAAA
>JAOUQZ010000025.1:8996719-9011398 GCA_028564935.1 Neosilurus hyrtlii
CCCCCCCCCCCCCCCCCCAAAAAAAAAAAAAAAAAAAAAAAGTTCCATAATGTGGGAACAAATAAAGATTCCACCAAATATATAATTTTTTTAGTTTGTTGTGGTTTCGGTAAAGAGCTGTACTATGTGTTTTGTTTCCATATTTCTCTTCCTTTCGTTATGTGCTTACAGCAAACAGCCAGTGTCGTCACGGCCTGGGGGCTCTGGGATGTGCACGCTCTCCTTTTCTCAACCTCACACCCACAATCACACACTATATGAATATCAGGCTGCCCCCTGTGCTCATTGGTTGTCTCAGACAAAGAGACACCTGCTTCTTTCGAATGCTGTATATATAAAACAAACATTCACAGTGACTGGATATTTATTGCAGTGAGTAATGCGCTTCTTTCTGGATCTTTTGATACAACTCTGGATAGAGATAAATGTGGTGACGCTGCACAAGTATGTCAGAAAAAAATGCCATGGTGAAAGTGTGCCATAATCAAAGCCAAAGGTGGTCTATTCAGTACAGGTATTTTTCCATACAGTGAAATATTACAGTACAGGGTATTTTTTGGCCATGCGCTGTACCTGTTTCTACTGTAACTCAAGAGTAGTACCGAATGTTTGTGTGTTCATTTGCATCATCCTATTTAAATACAAAACATTTCTTCCTTCAGTCAGGTTGTGTTTACACTCCCCACCTCCTTCTCTTGTCCTGAGTAAGCTGCAGCTCTATCAGACCAAACAAGGAATAGAACCCAAATTGGACCAGGGTGAGGTACCAGCCAAAGGGTTTAAAACCCTCTACTGAGAATATCAGCTCCTGAAAAAAAAAGAAGAAATATGAAGATTATAAACTATAATTTTATGGATCTAGTGTAAGTCACCAAACTCTTTATAAGTTAAAGCTGGAAATTAATGGAAACATTAAACCCTAATGACAATCTCTGGTCTTACAGAAGCAAACCTCCAAAGACTTATAATGTACACTCATTAGCCAATTTATTAAGAACACCTATACACCTGCTCATTTTTCTATTTATCCAATCAGACAATCATTGGCAGCAGTGCCTACCTTTAATACCAAGCAGCAGCGCCTACCAGGGCTTGGGACTGGCTAGTGTTGCCATTCACACTCACATCTAGGGGATAGCAAGTTAACCTAATTGAGTGTAGGAGAAAACTGGACCACCCGGAGGAAACCCAAGCAAGCATACAGAGAACATGCAAACCTCACACATCAATACTCTTGCAGACGATGGGGCTCAAACCCAGGAACGAGCATATTAACCACTATACCACTGTGGCCCCATGCTCTATGACTCTTGGTAAGGTATGCAGTACATTGGAGATGTAACAATGGCTTTATTTGGGGTCATATGTATCCCGTGTTCTGCATACTTGCACAGAAAATAATTTTGTCAAAATCTTCTAAGAGACATGTTCCATCTTGATATAGTCACATGAATGTACACTCATATCAGTGCTGAAGAGGGAACAGAAATTCATACCTGAAGGTATCCATATATGAGGTAAAACAGAAACACCCCCGTCACGCAGATGAAGAACTGTGTGGGAGTATTGAAGCTGCTGAGGTTCACCCCTAGCACTCGGAGCTCCTCTACAGATTTGATGTGCGGGGACATCGCCTCTGTGGAGGAGGGTATCGAGATGGAGATGTGCTTTCGGGAGTTATAGTTGATTAAGCTGAATTTGGAACTCATTGCGTCTGAAGCCTCCTGTGGATTTACAAATGATATCATCAACATCATGACATGCCCTTAATATACAAAGGACTTTTTTTGTGTTTTGGGGTTATTATTTTTCATGTGTGCAAAATGTACTCATTAACAAAAATATTTAAATAAAATGGTAGCTTTGTTCACTCTCAACGAACACCGTGTTATGATAACTTATTGTAAATGCAAAGAGGGTTTTTTTTTCCTTACTCAGATTCATCAGGTTCAACAGAACTGAATCAGAGTAACTTAAGAAAAAAAAAAAAAACAGTTAGGATTTAACTGAGAAATTTTTGTACGAATCTCACATCTAGCTACTGGTCACGTGACTAACGTTAGAACAGTGAGCCGCAATATTTGACTAGGGTGAAGAGTGTTTGTCTATAGAAGCCTGCATTGATGATTTTATATAATTGTATAGAGTGGTCTACATAATGGTGTATAGGGGTCTAATCTAGTTCACAGAAGTTATACTAACTGCAACCAACAACATTCTATTCATGCTACAAATCAGAGCAACACAGAGGCCAGGGAAACTGAATCAGGGCTGGATTATCGCTGTTAACTAGAGCTGCTAAAAAACACTTTAAAACAAAAATCTCTCTTCCCATCTCCCTTTAACCTAGTCAAATATGGCACCAGTAGTTGCCAGGCTAGTCACCCACCACGAGAAAGTCGGCACGGTGGAGTAGTGTTTAGCACGTCCACCTAACAGCAAGAAGGTCCTGGGTTCAAGTTTTAGGCTCGGCCAGGGCATTTCAGGGCAGGCCTTTCCGTGCTCGCATGGGCTTCCTCCGGGTACGCCGGTTTCCTCCAGAAGTCCAAAGACTTGCGCATTAGGCTAAATTACAAGTGTGAATGTGAATATTTGTGTGTGTTGGCCCTGCGATGGACTGATGAGCTGTTCAGGGTGTAGCCAGCCTTTTTCAGCTGATATAGGCTCCAGCCTCCCTGCGACCCTAGTAGGATTAAGTGGATTGGCAGCATGAGAGAGGTTTTATAGGATGTTGAACAAAGAATAGACTTTGGGATCACTCAAATATTGGACATGTATTCATTGCAACTGAAGTCCCAGTTAATCTCAAGCAGGAAGCTCTAATTTGTTAACTATGACCTGTACTCAAACATTCCTCTCTCTGTCTCTTGCACTTGCAGCTTACCTGAACTAAAGCCAGCAGGTAAATTCCTGACGGTTCTTGGAAAACATCAGATCACTGAAACGAGCCTGTGCTCTCAGACTACCAGGTGACCTGTGATGACCACTAGTGAGAATGTTCCAAACATGATCTTAGTCATAAAATTCAGCACGGACGACTGGCAGGGTGACGATTCGTGACACTGACAGGTGTGCCACCTCATCATCTGGAAGGACAGAGGCTTAGCACAACCAGTGAAGAAAGCTTAAAGCTAACAGGCTACAACAAGCTACACAAAAACTTAAAAAACAAACCGCAGGTTTAGCTCGTTTTCTCGACTTTACAATCACCGGTTTGTCGTCAACGCCAATTCGTTCCATTCAGATTACATTAACATTGTGTTAGTTCGTATTTTCGCAGCTGTTATCTAAATAACACCGGAATACAGTCTTCATGCTAAACGAATTTCACTTCCGGCTACAGCCGTATCCTGGCAGCGTGTGCGCATGCGCAAGCGACAACCATCCACTTCCGGTAGAGGCGGAATTCAGGTCTTTGACTGACAACCATTAATTCTATTATTAAACTGCCAACGTGCACTTGTTTTAGTAAACATATGATTACATTTTTTACTGTTTATTAACGTTTTACTTAACCAACATATTGTTTGAAATTACCAGTCAGTGTAAACATAACCAAAAGCACGGCTAATTGCAGAGATTTAAGATAATTCCTCATCATAAATGACAATATTACATCTTTTCCACTATTATAGGGCCGTGGGGAGGCTGGAGCCTATCTCAGCCGACACTGAGTGAAGACGGGGTGCATGCTTAACTGCTCGGCAGACCATCGCAATGCCAACACACACACACATACACACACACACAAACCACACCTAGGGGCAATGTGGAAAAATTATCTTGGACTGTTGGAGGAAACCAGTGAACCCAGAGGGTCCCCACACAAGCACAGGGAGAACATGCAAACTCTATACAGAAATGCCTCAGCCTTGGGTATCTTTTCTGACCAGTATATACATATATAGCTCGTAGTCTACGCATATTATGTATTCATTTCCATACCTTGTTTATTTCCTCCAGTGATGGTTCCACTGAATTTTTTCTGCTATGCAATGTTGTCTCCATTAAGCAATTTTATCTTAGTATATTTGATGGAACAAATTTTCTTCCGAATGAAGTGAGCTCTGTGGAACCTGTTAGTCCAGTTAATCTTGATTAATGTTGCAAGGCACGTTGGTGTAGTGGTTAGTACGCCTGCCTCACAGGAGGAAGGTTCTGGGTTCAAGTCGCTGGCTTGGTGAGGGTTTCTCCCCATGCTCGTGTGGATTTCCTCAGGGTACTACAGTTTCTTCTGACAGTCCAAAGACAATCACATCAGGGTTCTTTCAAATTGCTCCAAGGTGTAAGTGTTCCCACTTTCTGAGCCAAATATAGGGGAACGTTATTTATTTATTTATTTTGTCTTAAACTAGTCAACTCTACACGGCACTATTCAAAAGCATGAATTATAAGTGTGAAAGGAAAAAAGAAAGATCAGAAATTTAGCCACAAACTAACAATAATGATGTTAGGTATAGTATAAGGTAACTGTTAGTGCTGTCTGCGAACAAGTATTTGGTCCCAGGCAATGTTGAGTCATGTTGGTTGGTACCATTTTTAAGAAAGCAATTTTACGTGACGGGTGACATGGTCAGACAGTGGTTAGTACCTCTGCCTCGCAGCAAGAAAGTCCTTGGTTTGAGTTCCAGGCTCGGTTGTTTCTGTGTGTAGAGTGCATGTTCTCCCAGTGCTTGTGTGAGTTTACTCCTGGTACTCCAGTTTCCTCCCACAGTCCAAAGAAATGTACTTTAGGCTAACTGGCTGTTCCATATTGCCCCTAGGCATGAGTGTTAGTGTGAATGGTTTTGTGTGTATGTGTGTGTGTTGGCCCTGTGATGGTCTTGCGAGCTATTGAGGGTGTACCCTTCCTTCACCCAGTGTTGACTGACTTGACTTAAGAGGTTTGGCAAATTCGTGAATGAGTGAGTGAGAGTACTTTACATGACTGGATTTTTACATATAAGCAACGATTCCCGAGCTCGGCAAGAACAAAGACATACACATTAGGGCTGCTCCAAATTCCCCCAAGATGTGAGTGTAAGTGTGTGAGTTGGCCTCTCCGTGAAACAAGTACGATTTGGTGGTTCAGTGAATGAATGGATGAATGAATGATTGAATTAATGAATGAATTTTGATAAATGTAAATTCTTAAAGCTCCTTTAATCCCTTTTCAAAAGCCGAATGATTTCCAAATGCATGGAACAAACTTAATACTTTTGCATATTTTACTGACTGTTGCCATAACTAAGACCAGATCCACTTGAGTGACTGATCTTTATAAAACAGAAGGTCTCTCTCTCTCTCTCTCTCTCTCTCTCTCTCTCTCTCTCTCTCTCTATCGTTGGCCATTCATTTCCCCCTTACATCCACTTTCGCTGACAGGAGTCTGCTCCATCTTTGGCAAGAGGTTAATTCACTCATGGATGGTATTATTCCCTCCCAGCACCTTCCCCAATATAAAAATTCAGAGTGGACAGCCCCATCCCTCATCCATCTCAGATTTGATTGGAGTGGTATTGCCTCCTGTCCCGCTGAGCCCGTCCGCCACTACGACCCAGCTTTATGACACTAAATAGCCTGGCTACAATTTTTCCATCTATCCAAAAAATACTCTTAATAACTCATTCCACTGAATGAGAGCCGTCAGTCTTTGCGCCCTGCCACAGACAACCTCGTCCGCTGGATGTTTACAGGGTCACTGCAATACAGGCCTCGGAATGCCCAGAAAGCAGGGGGTTAATTAATATTGGTGAATTTACTGTTCTTTTGGCCCAGACTGCTCAATGAATCATAGTCCCAGAGAGACACCTGTGCCATATTTATGACCTACTAATAGTATTCAGCAATGCACAGCGCTGTTTACATGCACAGAGTACTTTTTCCCACCTAACTCTAAAAGTGAACTGATTTATCAACAGCAATGGATTTGTGGAAATTTTTTACCACTTCCCCATCATATGAGACACTAAATAATGAAATGAATATTTATTGATTATTCAGAAAGGTACATATTCTTGTAATGGCCATGCAGGAGAATACATGGCCCTGATAAATAAAACATTGAACAATGGGGAAAGTGCACTGGCTTCTATAACAGTTCAGTCTGGATCTAGTCAAGCCTGTTAGATGGGAGGGACTTTAAATCTAGGATGGTCCAGCTATTATGTGTAGGAATTAGAATTAATATCTTAATATCTCTCCCAATGACAAAAGATGAGTCGCTGTCAAAAGAATGTGAGGTCGTAATTACAAAGCAAAATCAGAACACGCCCCACACACGCATAAAAAAGGCTAAAATATAAATTTTTCAAATAAAGAAAGGATCCAATTTACAGTGTGTTGCAAAAAGGGTATAACCCCACAGCAACTGAACAGATTTGTCCGAATAACAGTTGAAAAATACACAAATGATCATATTATTCATGTCAGTATTTTTACTGCAGTCATTTTCACAAGCCAAAACAATATGTAGAACAAGTGAACAAGAGATAAGCTTGTGAACTGCTGGTGGTTTCATCGGGAAACTTTTATATCAATAGGAGACAAAACACATATTGGCTCGTGTTTGGCTGGCTTTAATGCACAGGCCAACTAACACTATCCCTACAGGAAAATATGGTGCTGGAAGCATTATGCTCTGTGGATGAATTTCATCCTCAGAATCTGGGATTCCTGGTAAAATTGATTGGGGGATGGATGGAACCAAATATTGTGAGATATTACAAAATAATTTGCTTATGTTTGAAAAAAAAAACTGGTGAGAGACTTTAACTTTCTGGACAGTGTTAACAAACACAAGGCAAAAGCAATACAGGTGAAAAAATTAAATCGGAATGATTCAAAGATCATTGAATCTCAAGGAAAATTTGAGACAGTTTGTAGACTGTAATCAACAAGCAACCTCCATCCAATCTGAACAGTTGACAGAACGGGCAACCATGAAGATAGGAGGATGTCCTGAAGTTTGTGTCATCTTGCCCAGAGTGCACCTCCTTCAGGGTGGCCTCCAATCCAAAGCTCTCCCTGAAGGCTGACAGGGTGGCCTCCAACCCAGAGTTTTAACCAGAGGCTAACAGAGTGGCCTATAGCCCAGAGTCATCACCAGAGACCAACAGAATGGCCTCTAACCGTAAACACTTGCCTGAGACTGTCATTGAGGCCCCCAACCAAGAGTTGTCACCTGAGGCTGACGGGGCAGCCTTCAATTCAATGTTCTTGCCAGAGGCCGACAGTGCTTTATCCAACCTAGATTTTTCACCAACGCCTTTGCACCAAGTGTCTTCCTGAGACCAACAAGTCAGCATTCACGTCCTGTCTGCTAGATGTAAAAGGGGGCATTCACTTTTCTCCATTCATATGAACTGCATGTTTTTCAGTGATTTTGATCACATTTGTGATTAAAACAAATTACACAGATATATTTTTAGGTTGAAATTACTTTTTGATGATCATGCCAGAGACACTTTAAAAGCATGCTGGCTTGCAATAAGAAATATGGGCTGGAACTATCAGGGTAAGTGTGAGTAGTATTCCTAATAAATCTAGAGTTTTTTAAAGGGTTTGAATACTTTAAAGAATTAGCAGAACAGTTTTCAACATGGCTATCCAAAAAATCAGAATGTCATACTTTTCAGAGCACATGGTCATGATAAAGACGTCCTTGTTTATTTCACAAAGGTAATGAAATCGGCCTATAGATATCTCTCTTTCTCTCTCTCTCTCTCTCTCTCTCTCTCTCTCTCTCTCTCTCTCTTTCTCTTAAAATAACTATTTCACCTTTAAAATTGAAAATACCAAAGGAAAAATTACACTAACGGCCCTTTCAAGAAATAATCTTCAAATTTATTTGTCATATCGAAGGGAGGGATCTCCTCCAGAGGCTCCCTTTAATGTTGGCCAATCTCATATTAAATTGGGGCTTCCTTAATAAGGCATTGTGGGCGCTGTTATCCCAGGCTAAAAGGCCGTTTCTGTTGTCCTCTTCCTGCTGCATGAAAACAGATGGTATCTCCGCTATATTACTCCTCTAAGAGCTCATATCCTCCCTCATGTTATTTTCTTTGATCTGCGAGACTGCTCTCACTTTCTTCTCTCTCTCCCTCTCTCTCTCTCTCTCTCTTTCGATCTCCCTGCTATTTGAGGCCTGAACCCGCTTGAACAGGTATCCTTGCCGTTGTTTATATACCAGCTTTCTCTGAGATGGACTCTCTTGACCTAATGTATATTTTATATCTTTTTGATTAAAAGAAAAGATGAACGCACATCCCACACAACACTCCATCAAGGTCTCTGTCTTCACAACTGACATTTCTGAAACCATACAGGTTCATATAGGTTTATTTGAGATAGATGTAGTTGCAATTTTGCAGCACATTATTAAAACTGAGGATTTTATTGCAGTGGATAAATGCCTGAACATTCTGTTTGGACTTGAAAGTAGGTCACTTTTTTAAGTGTATAATAAAATATTAAATCTATGTTAAAATAATGAACTGAACATGAAGTATGATTTTTTAAAAGTTTACATTAACACACTTATTAACACATTTATATTCACATTTATGTAACTGATATTATGTTATAGAAGTTATATATTTTATTACTGACTGGTGCTGGATAATAACCATTTAAGCCCTAACAGTGATTATAATGGAATTTCTCTGTACATTATCACTACCTGTGATGACAAAAAAGAAAGTAATCACAAAGGATAAGATGCACAAATTCCCCACCAGTTGTATAAGAAATGTTTGGAGAATAAAAATAATATTATGCACTTTTCAGAACTTTAAGGATTTTCTGAACCATTTTATTATTTATTAGGGTCGCAGAGAGACTGGAGCATATCCCAGCGACTCTCAGAGTAAAGGCAGGGTACACCATGAACAGTTTACCATACTGTCACAAAGCAAGATAGGTATCCAGATAGGTTAGGGATTAAAGAATATAACAAAAAGGAAATATACGGAAGGATACGAGCATATGAAATTCTGCTGTATGTATGTTTTCATTGAATTTATAAGGGATGGTGCTCACCTGTGACCCTAATGGATAAGTGGTATAAATTATGTATGTATGGCTGGATAAATGGATGAATGAATAGAGGGGTGGATGGAGGGATTGCTGGCTGGATGGAGGGATAGATAGAGGGATGAATGGATGGAAGGAGGGATGGATAGCAGGGTAGATGGATGGATGGCTGGATGGAATGAGGAATGAATGACTGGATAGATGAATCAGGGATGGGTGGATGGATGAAGGGATGGAGGATATTGATGATATGAGTGCTACATCAGTGTTCCCTCTGTGTAATATATTGTTTTATCGTGTTTAAAGCTTGTCTTCACTTTGTAATGCACTGCACATTGCGCTGTCATTTTATTTTATTTTCATGGCTTTCTCTGTGCTCAGCCCATTTCACAGTTTTTAGCAGAGCTCCAGAGTGGAGCACCATAATTATGGAATATGGCTTAGATGGTTGTCCCGTGTCCTATCTGGTGTTCGTTAATTCCCACCAAAGGAAACCTAATAAGGCTGCCATGTTGCTGAGTTGATGCGATTGGATAAAATAGAGGCTCATACTCCAGCATTCAGACTCAAACAGAATAAAAGACACATAATCTAACACAGTTGGACAGACAGACTTGCAGGTAAGCAAATGTTTGAGGAGCAAACACCAAAAAGCTTAACAGAACATGAACTTGTTAAACAAATAATTCAATTAACAAGACGGCTGATAGAAATAAGCTCAAAACTCAGAAAGGTGGTAAAAACTAAACCCAGGCTCAGACTGTTATCAAGAGAAATCTATCAGGAGCTTTGTTTTTTGTCAGGACCCAGCTTTTGATAAATCTATATATTAATACAGACTAATTTGTACTGTATCAAATATGCAACCGATTTTTCCCACATAAGAGGAACAGTATGTCTGCCTAAGCTTGAGCAGCTCCTCAAACTTTTTTGGATTTATTTATTTTTCCAGAGTAGCCAGGAGAGGGAAGCATACTCCTATTTGAGTATAAGTAGAGTTGGGAACTGGCCGGGCAACTGAATGTGTGGACTGTGATTAATTATCTTCATCTTTATTAGGTCATTTACTAGAGTGATTACAGTAAAGAGCTTGATGTCTGAAAAAAATCTTGTACATATGCAATACATATTAAAAACACACCTGGAAATAATTCACTCATCAGATGCAGTAGTCTTACAAATTTACTTTGTAAATACTACACCAGGTTTTCAACATGAAATGTCATAATGTATGTGTGTATGTATGTGTAAATATATGTCTGTATGTATGTGTGTGTGTGTGTGTGTATATATAATTATATTATTTATTATACTTTAAATGTATAAGCATTCCTTTAAATGGCAATGCACAGCTTTCTTGTCAGGGCAGCACGGTGTTCTAGTGGTTAGCACATCTGCCTCACAGCAAGAAGGTCCTGGCTTTGAGTCCCGGGCTTGGTGAGGGCGTTTCTGAGTGAAGTTTTCATGCTCTCCCTGAGCTTGCATGGGTTTCCTCCCACAGTCCAAAGACATGCACATTAGGCAAATTGGCTGTTCAAATTGTCCCTAGGTGTGAATGTGAGTGTGAATGGTTGTGTGTGAGTGTTGGTCCTGCAATGAACTGGCGAGCTGGCTCGATCCAGAGTTGGCTAGGATAGGCTCCAGCCTCCCTGCGACCCTAGTAGGGTTAAGCGATTCAGCTAATCAATAAATGCACGAATGAATACATTTTCTTCTCTTTATAAATTGTGTTAAAATAAAGAAATAGCTCTTGTATGAATTATAGTAATCCACATTACAATAACTCATTACATTCTCTCATGTGAAGCCTTTAATCTTTGTTGGAAGAAGGTTCCAGGGATCGCCCTACAGAACAACACATTCTGAAACACCCCACAGGAAGTTTATTTTTTCTGCCCTGGGGAAAGAGGAGGGAAGCTCAGCTGCATGATGTCAGAAATCTTTAATGTGGGTTTGAATGATAGGCACCGGATTGGCATTGGGTGGGGGTTGAGGAGGTGGTGGTGGTGGTGGTTGGGAAGGGGGGTGTAGCACTGGGGTAGCAGCCATCTCCACAGTTTGCTCAATAGTGTGGGGAGGATCTCTAGGGGGCCAGTGGCACACCTCAAATCCTCTCCGAGGGCTTCTCTTCTCATAAAAGGACTGAAACGGATCATGTGGTCAGGAAGGCAAAATGAAAGAAAGAAAATGAAATTACAGAGCTCGGTGGCGGCACAAATCATGCATATAATGTTTTATGGCATGCCAAAAAGAATTCAACACCTGTGCTTCACCATGGTTGTTATTGCATATGAATCACCAGATTTAGAAGGGGTGTTTTTCTTGGCACAGGCAGGTAGGGGCAAGAAATACAGAAGGGGAAAAAAGAGCAAGAGATGGGCTTGGGTGGGATTCGTGAATGCCTGGCTCCTAAGTGGTGTGCATTATAATTTAGCATAGCAGGTGGCCACATAGCGCTCTGTTTGTTTACTTTGCTGAGGTTTTGTGAAGTGTTTCACAACCTGTTAAATGAAAACAGTCATTGCTTTTCTCTCAAGATTTTTGACAGTAATATGTTTTAATTAAATGTGCCTGTGCAGCGCAGAGCCATAGCAGTTAGCACATCCGCCTCACAGCAAGAAGGTCCTGAGTTCGAGTCCTGTGCTTAGCAAAGGTGTTTCTGTGTGAAGATTGCATGTTGTCCACCTGCTTACGTAAGTTTCTTCCGGGGACTCCCTCCACCAGTCAAATATATGCACATTAGGCTAAGTGGCAGTTTCAAATTGCCCTTTGAAATTTGTGAGTGTGAATGGTTGTGTGTGTTGGCCCTGCGATGGTCTGGCAAGCTGTCTAGGGTCTCCCTGCCACCCTAATAGGTGTAGGTGATTTGTCGCTTGAATGAATGAAGTAGAATTAGATACATGTTAGTATCTTTAGTTAGCATGTTAGGATTTTTAAATTCATACATATAAATGTTTCCAGATTTCACTTCTTAAGCTTGCTAGAGGGTGGTATGGTGGCATGGTGGCTAGGGGGCAGTGGTGGCTCAGTGGTTAGGACTTTGGGTTAGTGACCCAAAGGTTGAGGGTTCAATCCCCAGAACTATCATGCTGCCACTGTTGGGCCTTGAGTGTAAAAAAATTATACATTTAAGTCGCTTTGGATAAGAGTGTCTGCCAAATGACATAGTGCATGCATGGGTTCAAATCCCAGGCTGTGTGTTTTCTTTGTGCAGTTTGCATGTCCTCTTCATGCTTGCATGGGTTTCTTCAAGGCACTCTGGTTTCCTCCCACTGTCCATAGGCATGCACATTCGGGTTTCAGTTGGCTGTTTGAAATTGCCCCTAGGTGTAAATGTGTACGTGAATGGTTGTATGTGTTTGCCTTGTGATGGTCTGGCATGCTGTTCAGTGTGTACCCCACCTTCGCCCATGTCGGCTGAGATCGGCTCCAGCCTTTCCGCGTCCCTAATAAGATTAAGTGGCTCGACAAATGAGTGAGTGAGTGATGAGTAAATGTGGTTGTCAGAGCCTCAGAGCTCAAAGCATGCATATTTAAGTTCCTAACTTATCTTTGTATTTGAGACTGGAACAAATTCCAGACTGCACGTCTCTGTAATAACACTCACTCCAGAAAACTAAAACCACTGCAGTTGATAAAGAGGATCTTTTAACTGTGTGCTCAGCTAAGTTTCTTGGGAAAACACTTTGGACAGAGCTGATCTTGGTTGGTTAAGTACCAGAGACAGCCGCCAAAAGGAAATTGGTCAAATCTGGAAGGCTTTAACCTTTGAAACTTTTGCCATGCATACCAGAGATGAAGCAAATTCCAACGAGCTCCCTGTAAATCCAGATGATTTTATTATTGAAACTCACTCGCAGTAACCGTCCGATTTTCATTGATTAGTTCTTTGAAGGAAGAACTGGTAATGTAATAGCAGGTAATGATTTATTTTATCTTCAGCCTTTAAAAAAGTAAAAAGTCGGAACTATATGCATTCATATTCTCTCTCTCTCTCTCTCTCTCTCTCTCTCTCTCACACAAACACACATACAAACACACACACACACACACACACACACACACACACACACACACACACACACACACACACACTTCTCTCTATCACTCTGTCTTTCCATAGTGGCATGGAGTGTACAATTACATATAGTTTAATATATCTGCCAAGCAACCTTAAACAAGCATCCTCAGTCCATGAGGTGATTTGTCTTCCCTAGCCATTACTCCGTTGTACATCTTGATAGCCAGGGATTGCTCGCAGCCATGTTTAAGCATTAAATAGTGTATTATTATTTCACATAAATCAAGCAGGGTGTAGGGGGAAATTCATAAATTTTACATTTTACACAGACAGTATTTTAAAGTCTGCAATATGGTGGGACATCAGTGTAGAAAACTACTCTTTTGACTCCCACGCATAGACACGGACAGGAAGAATATTCAAAATATTACAGACTGTAAATATACATCCTAACCACTTATGTGTCAATTAAAACTAATAAAGTGCCCTGCTAGCTTTACTCTGCAGCTGTATTCCTATGTCTGGGCCACAATAGTTTTCAGTTTCAAAATGAATATATGTGTGTGTGTGTGTATATATATATATATATATATATATATATATATATATATATAAATATATCCTTTTCTTTTTTTTCTGTTTGAAAACCATTGTCTATTACATTGTTATTATAAGTAATTACTCTATTACTGTGATTTTTAACCATAGAGTTTATATTCATTCATTCTTTCATTTTGATCCTGTTATTAATCCTAATTAGGGTCACAGGGAGGCTGGCGCCCATCTCAGCCAATTCTGGGCGAGGGCGTAGTACACCCTGGACAGCTCGCCAGACCATCACAGTGTGCAGGAGAGTTGATATAATGTATATAATTTCCCAGCTGTCACTGAGCTTTCAAAGATGTCCAACGTTATTTAAGATGCATTATAATTTTTGAAGTTCATCCATGTTCCAGTCCATTTTGCTTGAACAGTTCCATTCTTCATCAGGAAATGACTTCATACTGAAAACCAGATGTCACTCGAAGATACAACTTCAGATACAAGAAAGTGCACATACTAATTTTTACAAAACAGTGTTTAAATGTGTCACAGATTTTCCGAAAAGAACAAAAGCTACATACATTAAAATTAACTATTTCTGTCAAGTAACAACTTATAAATACATTTTATGATATGATTTAAGCATTACAGTGGCATTTATTATTATTTTTTACAGCTTATGTTGTATAGCACGTTGTAATGATTTTTTTTTATAGTGATTACATACAAAATAAACAAACACTATATGCAATTTGCATACATACAGTTAATTAAAAAATACAAAACTAGATTGAGGAAATGAAATAATCTGTATGGTATGTTTTGCTATTATGATGTTAAAATTATTTTTTGGCAACATGAAGATGAAGCTTCTGCAGTTTAATTAAAACCAATAGAATTATAATCGGATGCTTAATTTTGTGCCTAATGCTGGAAGATGACACAATAAACTATCCTAAATACAGAGGTTCATCCATCCACTTTAATTATCATGATAGTCTTTATACTGCGAGACATTATGTCTTTACATATCAAGAGAAAAGTCAAGTTAATCTATAATCTATATTATTCTATGATTTCCTATCACTGTATATATATATATA
>JAOUQZ010000025.1:9019634-9053857 GCA_028564935.1 Neosilurus hyrtlii
GATGATTGACAGCTTCACCTTTTTTCTTACTGCCCTTAGGCTGATTGACAACATGGTTCATCTCACATTTAGCAAGCAAGTTAATGCAGCAAATTCCTACCAGACATCTCTGGGCCCTGATGACTCTGCTCCCCCAGTGGACTCTCAGATCCCAAAATAAATGTTTTTCCATCTGTGAGTCTAAAACAATCCAAATATAATTAAGTGTAAGCATATAATTAAGCCTGTTTGGAAAGCAATCATTCACAATAAATGAATATATATAATAATACATGTGGGAGGGATGAGTTTGTTGTACTGCTGGTTAATATAAGTGTCTGGGTACGGTATTGGATAAGAGGAAGTGCTGAAATTCTCCAAGCTGAATTTTTATTATTATTATGATATTATAATTCATATGACGAGCCGCTTAATCCTACTTGGGTCACAGAGAGGATGGAGGTCTCCACACACACACTTGCTGTTACGGAGACATACAAACCACTATGCCACCTGCAATCATTTCATCAATAATAATTTTAATTTTATACAACTTTCTCAACTGGTATATTCACTCACTCATTCACTCACAGGTCACGGGAAGGCTGGAGCCTATCATTGGCGAAAGTGGGTGAAGGTGAGGTGAGAAAGAGAGAGAGAACAAGAGTGAGAGAGAAAGAGAGGCAGATTGAGAGAGAGACAAAGAAAAAGAGAGAGGGAGAGAAAGATAGATAGAGTAAGAGAAAGACAGAGAGGGAGAACAAGAGAGAGAGAGAGAGAGGGAAAGAAAAAGAGTGGGAGAGAGACAAAGAGAGAGGGAGAGAGAGGGAGAGAAAGAGAGGCAGATTGAAAGAGAGTGAGAGAGACAGAGACAAAGAGATAAAGACAGAAAAAGAGAGAGAAAGTGAGACAGAGAAACAGAGAACTAGAGAGGGAGAGAAAGAGAGAGACATAGAGACAGTAAGAGAAAGAGAGGAAGAGAGAGAGAGACAAAGAGAGACAAAGAGAGAGAGAGAGAGAGACAAAGAGAAAGAGAGAGAGGGAGAAAAAGATAGATAGGGTAAGAGAGAGACAGAGAGGGAGAACAAGAGAGAGAGAGAGAGAGAGAGAGAGCGAGAAAGAAAAAGAGTGGGAGAGAGACAAAGAGATTGAAAGGCAGATTGAAAGAGAGTGAGGGAGAAAGAGAGAGAGAGTGAGAGAGAGAAAGTGAGACAGACGGAGAACTAGAGAGGAAGAGAAAGAGAGAGAGAGAGACAGAGAGAGACAAAGAAACAAAGAGAAAGACAGAGAAAAACAAAGAGAAAGAGAAAAAGAAAGAGAGCGTGATAGAGAGACAGAGAGAGAGAGAGAGACAAAGATAAAGAAATAGAGGGGAGAAAGATAGAGAGAAAGATAGAGACAAAGAGAGAAAGAGAGTAAAAGAGAGAAAGAGAGACAGAGAGAGAATGAGAGAGGGAGGGAGAGACAGCGATAGAGAGAGAGAGAGAGAAAGAGAGAGAGAGAGATTATAACCTTTACATTAGAATTTTTTGAAATTTTTTATTATGAACATGACATTCTAATGTAACTGAAGGACTTAAGATCATCTTCACAGGAAACGATTCCTTTATACTGATGGAAGACAATTTCCAAATATTTCATCCAGAGAGGTTTTTTCTTTCTTTTTTGCAGAACTGATGTTACTTATAAAAAACCACATCGTGTTGTATCTTAGTTCTAGTAAATTAAACCAGGTGAGTTAATAAGACTCTGGGTTGTTTTATAATGTCATTTAATTTCAGAGATCACAGTCACCTTCAACTGCGGAAGGAGAAGGAAAAGAAATAAGAGTTCTGCTCCAGAACATGACATCTTAGTAAAACCATAAATAAAAGATAATAAATAATAGTTAGGGCTCTGGGTTACTGATCAGAAGGTTGGGGGTTAAAGCCCCAGTACCACCAATCTGCCCTTCCAACTGCCATAAAATGTAAATGAAAGATGCACAAGAGGCATGGTACATAAATGTGTGTGTGTGTGTGTGTGTGTGTGTGTGTGTGTGTGTGTGTGTGTGTGTGTGTGTGTGTGTGTGTGTTAACACACACATGTTAACAAAAATGTCTGTTATCAGTGTATGTTTTTTTTACAATAATAAAATAAAAAGCAAAATGCTCAAATGCTGTAACAGCTCGTTATGAAAAATTAGGAAGGAAAAGTCCCGCCATGTTTTTACTTTGGTCGAATTTGCCAAACACATATACATGAGAGATTTAAGCAGGGCAGCACGGTGGCATAGTGCACCTTACAGCAAGAAGGTCCTAGGTTCTAGTCCCGGGCTCAGTTTGGGTGTTTCTGTGTGGTGTTTGCATGTTCCCTTCATGCTTGTGTGGGTGTTTTGTGGGTACTCTGGTTTCCTCCAACCGTCCAAAGACATACACATTAGGCTTAAATTGCCTCTAGGTGTGAGTAAAAATGGTTGTGTGTGTTGGCTCTGTGTACCCGCACTCGCCCGGTGAGAGGCTCCAGTGTCCCCGCAACCCTAATAGGATTAAGCAGTTCGGCAAATGATGATGGTGATGAGTTTTTTTGTTTGTGTATCTAAAACAACTGTCACTCACCAGATTTCTACATAAAACTGCAAACACTATATAACTACACACACAAAAAAAGCACACAGTTCCATGGAGAGGTTTTGGAATGCACTGAACATTGGTCCATAGCCGTTCAGGTGAAAGACAGCAGTCGATATATCACTGACTTGCAGCTCCTGTCAGCCTGCCACTTACAGACAATAAATGACTTTACACAAAACTAAGCTCAGCCAGCCTATGCAGATAACAGAGTCGTTCATTTCCACATGTGCATGCTAAACCTGCATGATAAACGCCATGCCTTCCAGCACTTCAGCCTACTCTTTATCACACCACCGGGGTATCTCTCTCTCTCTCTCTCTCTCTCTCGCTCTCTCCTTCTTATTGCAATGCAAACTCAGTCACCCATCTCTTTTCGCCAACGATGGTCAGCCATGGACAGAAACTGGTATTTCTCTTATTCTTCTGGTAATGGTTAGCTCTTATGAGGAATTCTTCAGTGCTGCTTGATTCTACTTGTTTCAGTGTTGCTTGATTCTATCTTTTTATCTGCATTTCCAGTATGATGATGGTACAGTGATGTAGTGGTTAGCACATCCACATCATAGAAAGAAGGTGCTGGTTTCAAGTTCCGAGCTTATTGAGGGTAAATCTTTGTGGAGTTTGCATTGCATTCCTCCCACTGTCCAAAGGCATGCACATTAAGTTAACTGGCTGTACCAAATTGCCCCTAGGTGTAGATGTGGAAGAGAATGGTTATGTGTGTTGGCCCTGTGATGGTCTAGCAAACTGTTCAGGGTTTACCCTGCCTACGCCCAGTGTCTGCCAGTGTTCCTAATTGCTTAATTCTTTATTAGGGTCACTGGGAGAATGGAGCCCATCTCAGCCAGCATTAGGTGAAGATGAGGTACACCCTGACCTTTGCAGGGCCAACAGACACAACAACTCACACTCACACATAGGGGCAATTTTGAACCGCCTGTTAGCCTAATGTGCATGTCTTATGACTGTGGGCGGAAACTGGAGTGGCCAGAGAAAACCCACTCAAGCATATGAAGAACATACAAACTCCACGACTTGAGCTCAGTACCTTCCCTCTGTAATACAGAAGTGCTAACCACAATGCCACCATGCTGCACTGTCCCAAAATGTGAATAATGTGAATAATAAAATGGAATAAAAAATGTATATTTATGGAATAAAATTAATAAAATGTGAGAAAAAAAACCACATACACACACAGTTATTCACACTCACACCTAGGGGCAAATTGGAACAGCTAATTAGCCAAATGCACATGCTTTGGACTGTGGGAAAAAAACGGAGTGTCCATATAAAATCCACCCAAGGAGTACTGGAGGAAACCCACAGGGGGTTTGCATGGGAGAACATGCAAACTCCATGTAGAAACAGGAACCCAGGACTTTCTCGCTGTGAGGCGGACTGAGCCATGCCACCATTTGTCAACCATTAATTCATTGTCTAAGCTGCTTAATCCTAATTAGGGTCGCATGGAGGCTGGCGCCCATCTCAGCCGACTCTGGGTTTGGAACAGGCAATAAACCAACTGTGCATTTTTTTGGACTGTGGGAGGAAACTGGATTACCCCGAGGAAACCCACGTAAGCCTGTAAGGTGCTAGCCACTGCTCCACCGTGTCGCCAATCAGCCAATCATTGAAATATAATTTAAATTCAAGGGTTTGATCAAATGTGACCTCACTGAATTATATATCGCACTCAGATTGTATAGTAGGAAGTACTTCCATATCTGTTGGAAGGGAGATAATGAATATTTTTTTTCCCTTTTTGCCCCTGCCTTATAATTATCACACGTGTGTGTCTGTGTGTGTGTGTGTGTGTGTGTGTGTTGTTGGGGTTTATGGTGTTAAGGGTGTGTTTAGAAGTGTTGTCTCAGAGAAATTATTATAATTTCCATGTTCACAGTGCCTGACATGTTAGAGTCAAACCTCCTGATAAGAATGGTGCACAAAGTGTGAGTCACCTCATCTCATAAGAAATGTGTGCAAGTTTAAACAAATGAAGGTGGCGTGGTCGGAATTTGTTTGATTTTATGTTTTAAGAAAGTGGGACGGTGGTGTAGTGGTTTCAGTGTGCTGTTTGCATGTTCTCCTTGTGCTTGTGTGGATTTTCTTCAGGGTACTCCTGTTTCCTTCAACAGTCCAAAGAAATCACATTGGGCTAATCGGCTGTTCCAAATTGCCCCTAGGTGTGAGTGTGAGTGTAAATGGTTGTGTGAGTGTGACGCCCTGCAGTGGACTGGCAAGTTGTTCAGGGTCTACCTTGCCTTTGTCCCTTGTTGGCTGAGAAAGGCTCCAGCCTCCCTGTGACCCTGGTAGGATTAAGAGGTTTAGCAAATAAGTGAGTGTTTTAAAAACATTAAAATACTGTTAGAATACTTTAACTCCACCCCGTAACTCCAATCTTTGTGTTGGATTCTCATGAAAATGTGATTCTCTGAACGTAGGATGATGTTGGTTTGTGATTAACGAGCTTCAGCCTGTGATGATGTATTCTTTTGTCAAGAAACATTTCAGTAAGATAACAATGACAGAACTCACTCCTGAAACTTACGGATGAACTAAATCCTAAAGTATGAAAGCCACAAAGGTGAACAGCGATGACTTCTTTAGCTTGTCTTTCCTCTCTCAGTGGGGGAAAGAAAGTCTGTCACACTGCTCTTCAGGAGCCAACACCTAAGGCTGCTCCATACATTGCCTATTGGCAACTAAAGAATACCTAGAGGAAACCCATGCAAACACTGAGAGAACTCCACACAGAGACACCTAAGCCCTAGGACTCAAACCCAGGACCTTCTTGCTGTGAGGCGAATGTGCTAACCACTACGCCACTGTGCCGCCCCATGTTAATTAAAGATAGGTAATTTTGGGGTTTAATGGATTTTTATTATTATTTTTTTTTTTTTTTCGACATGATTCCATGCACAGTTCACCACCAAAATTTAATGGGTTCTTTCCCAGACCAGGCCCAGCCTCTTTACCAAGTTTGAGAAAAATCAGATCAGTAGCATTTTCCAGGTCATATATCTGTCAATCTACATTTCAGTAGCATTAAAAATCATGCATATGTCTAAAAAAGAGAACAGCAGAAAAAGGAAAACAAATTAATGTACAAAAAGGCAAAGAGGGGAAGAAGTTGAAATTCACAGGAGACAGAGAGAGAGAGAGAGAGAGAGAGAGAGAGAGAGAGAGAGAGAGAGAGGTCCTCGGGTTTTGCCTTCCTTCGTCATTCTTAAATCATGTGTACAAGCTGTTTCCAATAAACTGTTAAATTTGATAAAGCAGTCCGTATTATATTACGAAGCCCAGAAGGCGCTCAGGCTACTGCAATTGTGAATACATTTTGCTCTGATAATAATGTTGCAACTTCAACTGGCTGCATACAGAGAACCTGGAAATCATGTCTGTGGTTGACACCTGTATAAATGGACAGGCGGCGAGCTAATATTATAATACATTTATACTTGGTGTATTAAAGTTGAAAGACTCATAGATGTACAAGAGAAAAGGCAAAAGAGGTGTTGGCCCTGCACCATGGGGAGCCTGAATATGAAATTTGTATATGTAATGCTGTCCTACTGTTTTATTCAGCTGAGGTCCCTGGGAAGCAGCAGCTCACTGAATGTCACTCAAATATGATGGATCCAGATTAGATACAGTAGAAACAAGGAACAGACAAAAATGCTGTTTTTTTTATTATTTGGGTTCTGTGTGTGTGTGTGTGTGTGTATGAGCGAGAGAGAGAAAGAGAGAGAGAGAGAGAGAGAGAGAGAGATTTTGCAATGTGAAAATTGCCTCTGGGGCGACAAGGGGGCAGTTATTAGCACAACCGCCTCACAGCAAAGAGGCCTGGGTTTCCCATGATTGCATGGGTTTCCTCTGTGTACTCCAGTTTCCTCTCACATTCAAAAACGTACACAGTAGGCTAAATGGCTGTTCCTAGGGGTGAGTGTAAGTGTGAATGGTTGTGCGTGTTCTGCCCTGCGATGGCCTGTCCCCCTGCCCTTGCCCAGAGTCAGCTGAGATGGGCGCCAGCCTCCCCGCAACCCGAATTAGGACAGCTGAATGAATATTTCATCTGTATTTGAGTTAATTAAAACATTGATAAAATCGGCAGTATACTCTTGTTGAACATGAAACTTAAACAGCTCAGTGTGGCACAGTTGCATAGTGGTTAGCACGTCCACCTGGGTGTGAGAAGGTCCTGGGTTCAAGTCCTGAGCTCAGCAGTTGCCTGACTGCATGGATGGACAGAGAAACATGCGTCTATCTTCACATACAGACACACTTATGCCTCATGCTTAATGCCATGAATGTAAAATTAAGTATATAAGAGCCCATACTGAACACAACATTCACACTCTGTGCTCTGAAGATGTTGTCGAATATGTGCTTATTGGAATAAGACTGAAGATACGCTCTTAAAGAAAACTTGCTCAAAAAAATTTGCCAGTTTTAAACTGGGATTTTTTTTTCATAATTTCGTGCTCAGATATTACAGTAGTCTCCATTCTTCTGGGAAGACTCTACACTGATTTTGGAGTGTGGCTTTGGGAATGTCTACCCATTCAGCCACAGGAGTTTTATTGAGTATGAGTACTGATATTCTGACAAACCATATCTTTATGGACCCTGCTGGTGTCATGCAAGAACAGGTTTGAACTTTTCATTTCCAGTGTAGGCAAAATCAAAGGTTAAGCTGGAGCAGTGTGCTGTAACCAGCACAGAAAGCAACATCAAACTATTTGTTAGACCATGTGGGTAGTTTACCATTCTGAAAGCCAGCTTAAGCAGTCATTCTACTAGCAGCACAAAAAAATTACTGGACACACCTTGCAATTAATGAATGATCTTTATTAATTTTTAATTCATGTATTTATTCTTATTCTATGACTTTATTATTATTATTATTATTATTATTATTTACTTTACAAGAACAAATGAGAACTAAAGGGACATGCATAAAGTGCAGTGTACCGCCACAAGGATTAATATATCTTGCCATAGTTATGATGAAATGTCTCCCCCTAGTGGGTGTATGATGAACATTCACTCTTTTTTTTTCTGAGCCACTTAATCCTAATTAGGGTCGCAGGAAGGCTGGCACCCATCTCACCCTGGACAGCTCGCCAGACCATCGCAGGGCAGAAACAAAGTAATGGCAATGCAGCTCACTCTTGATGAAAGTAGACAATGGTTCTTTTACATGCCTCTCACCACAGACCCTTTGATAACCCAGTTAGCTGCATTGGGGGGACAGTAGTGACAACGCATTGATACTGGGGCTTGAACCCCCCAACCTTGGGATCAGTAATCCAGCACCCTACCACCAGGCCACCACTGATGAACATTTTGGCTGTTAACTAAAGACAAGGATTTGGGAGATTTCAGGATTTTTCTTCCTTCACAATATGACCCCATGCATGGATCACCACCAAAATGTAATTGGTTCTTTCCAGGCCTGGGCCCCACCCCTTCACCAATTCTAATAAAACCACATAAGTAGTTTTTGTATGATCCTGCTAAAAGAAAAAAAAAAATAATAATAATAAATGCTTGTTAAAATGCATTTATTAAATTCCTGGATCTGGATCATAATCCTGATCTACTCCAAAAGGCTATGGGTTGTTGTCAGGCCCATACCCTATCCCTCTACCAAGTTTGGTGAAAATCGTTTTAGAAGTTTTTGTCCAAACCTACTTACTGACAAACAAACAGACACTGGTGAATACATAACCTCCTCCACCAAGCATCAGTAAAGGTTATAATTTAATCAAACAAGCAAAACCACACAGAGTACAGGTGTATGTCCTCTCTAAATTTCAGTTTCTGAAGACCTAATTTGTCCCATGTTCTTAAGTGGAGATTAGAACAGATCATGAATATCCCTTGACAAAAAGGCAGGGTCTTAGAGATAAAACTGTTTGCACATGCTTCTCTCCAATGGATGTTTGTGAATCACAAATTATTTCGTATTCATGGGTTAACATCTGACACACAGGGTTGACAGAATGAACATACAAAGTCATGCACTCTTATGTAACTATACCTAAACAAGTCTACTTCCTAGCAGCTGAAACACAGACTGGATTTTTCCAGTTATTTGGAGGCTGAGTGAACTATTAATGGTATTTCTATTGTGAAAGCATGCAGTGTGTGTGTGTGTGTGTGTGTGTGTGTGTGTGTGTGTGTGTGTGTGTGTGAGAGAGAGAGAGAGAGAGAGAGAGAGAGAGAGAGAGAGAGAGTAAAGGGAGGTGGGTCCTCCTGTACTGTCAATTGCAGGCGTTCACTTTCCCGCACTCTCTCGTCCTGAGTCTCATCCCCCAAGGTGGAGGGAATTACCATGTCTGTTCCTATATTTAGCCCTTTTAAGGTTGCGGTCTGAAAGTTAAAGTCAAAAGATGCCATTGTTTATTAATGTCTAAGGCTATGAAATGGGTCACATTTTCTGCTGCCGGCCCTGAAGGACTCACCTTTTCAAACATAACAAATGCCTCAATTAAAATCCTTTTCAAAAACCATAATTATTATTTTATTTTTTATTTTTTTGACTATTCCATCACCCTCCATTTTCCTCTTTTTCTTTTCACTGTGCAATTTACACAGGACAACGGAGTGAGAAGGAAGTGTGAGAAAAAAAATCAAGAGAGAAATGAGACAGAATGCACAACAGGAGGAAGGGACAAAGGAAGGAGGGTAATAAACACAGACCTGGAGTACCAGCAGATGGCGGGGTAAGAACACTAATCAGTGCCATCAGACAGTTCATGAAGCTCAGGGGATCTATCAGTCTGCATACATTTCATCTCTGATGTGTCACAAACTCTGAACTGATATGTATGTTTACCTGAAGTTTTGCTTTGGAGATCCATGCTTCCCATGATTAAGAGATACATGGGTAAATACGTATCTCCTGGACACAAAGCATACTGACAGCAGCGGTACTAATCTGATTTTAGGTTAATGTAATTCAAAACAGTCACATTACACGTGATAAATGTGTTATATGTGCTAGCAATTATATTCTGTGAATAGATGGTGCTAACATAAACTGCGTTAAGCATTTTTTTAAATAGCAGCCTTTCTAGTCATACAGAACAAGTTTCTCTGCTCTGAGGCATCCTATAATATATATATATATATATATATATATATACTGACGAATCTGCCTCTGAAAAATAAAGTAAATCGAATTAGTTATTTTGACTGTTTCAATTTGAATGACAACACAAATTAGGCATGCTCTTTCCACACTTAAATTGAAAATGAAACCGAACCATCACTTAAGAAAGTCAACTGATGGCAGGCAGTTAAACATGGAAGACATACTGACTGTGTAGCTTACTGTCTTGCTGATGGGCATGAAAATGATCAGCATCTAAACCTCCCTTTCCCCTATGGATCTGCTTAGCTCAGTTTGTCCTGACTGTTTCCAATTAGCCTTAAAGGAAGAAAGAAAATTTGAAACAAAACACCCCCCCCACCCCATCCTCCTTAGTGGTGTACAATGGCGTAAATAAACTGAGAAGTTGCATAGTTAGGAACATGCATGACTCAAAGTATATGTTATGCTTTTGTGAACATAAGCTACACTTTAAAATTCCTTTGATAATTTTTGTGCTTGTTAGACTGAATGGATGATCATTTGAGCAAATATTCATTACTGCATAACAAATTTTTTACAGAATATTGCTTTGAGATACATTTGTTAGTAATTTAAATTTTTTTAATGGGCCTTTTAGATAGCTACAGTGCAAAACAACAACAATAGCAACAACAACAAAACATTAAAGGGTCATTCTCATGTGTGTTGAAAGAAAATGGTTGAAATAACATCAGTAGACTTATCAAAAACAATATAATTTTTATATTAATTGAAATTTGCGTTCAAAAAGGACACGAGCCATGAATTAAATTAGTACACACATTTCACTGGAGTTTGCAATAGGTTTTATCTTTATAATTTTTACAGTACAAGATTTCAAAAAGTCCTTGTTGCATTCCTTTTTCATCAATGTCAGGTTAAAAAACTTAAAACTTTTTTTAATTTTTAAGTTAAAAGGCTATTTAAAAAGATAGACTACAAATTTGAACATTCATTGCATATTTACATGACTTTTGGGCAAATTATTATTATTATCATTATTATTACAATGACAATAAATAAATGAATGAATGAATGAATGAATGAATGAATGAATGAATGAATAATTAAAGCTATTTCATTCATTTCATAATGCTATTTAATGCTATATATAATGCTATTTCCATTGTAAGGGAAAGGGTTAATATATATATATAAAAACCCTGTCCCTTTTTTATATACTGCATTAATCCCACAAGTGAAATTATTGCCTCTGCATTTAATCAATCCAAAGTGAGCACACATATGAACAGTGAGCACACACATTTGGGCACCCAGAGAGCAGTTGGAGGTTAGGTGCCTTGCTCAAGGGCACTTCTGCCAACTAGGTGGGGGAAGGGAAGGTGCAGCTCACTCCCCTGCCGTCACACAATTTCCCTGCTGGTTTGGGAATCAAACCAGTGACCTTTAGGTCCCAAACCAACTTCTCTAACCATTATATATATCTGGGCGAGGGCAGAGTACACCCTGGACAGCTCGTCAGACCATCGCAGCCTACTCTTGATGAAAATCAGCAATGGTTGTTATAAGAACCATTGCTGATTTTCATCCTGACAAGCTGTCCAGGGTGTACTCTGCCCTCGCCCAGAGTCGGCTGAGATGGGGCCAGCCTACCCACAACCCTAATTAGGATTAAGCGCTTCAGAAAATGAATGAATACTGTATACACACACTTAATTCTTCCATTAATAATTAATAAAATTATCTTATAATTAACAGCCTCAAAAAAAATCTCATATCACCAAACTGTGCTTTTAATTAATAATTTATTAATTACTTAAAAATCAAAAAAATATTACAGCCAAAGAAACTGAACAACATGGTGACCACCCAGGCTTTCTGCCTCCTGTATAACTGTTAATCAGTCTTGAAATGGTCATATCCCACATTTCACATGACTATTGACTGCGATTTTGGGCTCTTCTTCATCCTGACAGTAAAACAAATGGCCTGCCTGCACTCTGTGGAAATTGGAAGCCATTTGTGGCTGTTTGGACCTCAAACTTGTGACAAATAGGCAAGCCTGAAGGTGTATAATGTATGATATGACCCATAGGAAATCTGAAATATATATAGATAACTGTGGACCTTGGTTTGTAATATTACTGCAAATTAATAATTCATATTAATATTCATATTTATATACATTACTTTTTATATAGTTAGAACATTATTATACAACATAGTAGTAATGTCACTACATCTCAATTTAGCTTTTGTACGCACAGTAAACTTAACATACAGCATTCAACTTATCACTTAAACAAATTGGTCCTGAATATGTGGTAGCAAAAAAAAGTAATTTTCTACACCAACAGTTGCCAACAGACGTATTACATGGTTCATGGTAATTAATAATTTTGAAAGAAAATGATCTGGATAAAGCATAAAGAGACCTAAAAACCTACTTTAAGTGAATAATATAACTTTTTTTTTAATTGCCACTTTTAATAGATGTTTGAAGCTTCATTATAAAGGTTTCCTATTGTTCTATTCTAATCTGGCTGTGGAAGATTCATAAAATAAGCCCCTACAGAAAATTAATTAATAAAAAAACAAAAAACAAAAAAACAAAAAATTAATAAAATAAAATAAAATAAAATAAATGAATAAAATGAAGCAAAAGATTAAACACTGGTCATGATACTCATTATAATCATGATACTTATGACTCTTTAATACCTATCGATATTTATGTGATTGCTTAACGTACTGAAATAAAAAGAAAGCATTTAATATTTTATATCAAATATATAATATATATATATAATATATTATATTATATTTTATATCAAATTTTATATTAAAAAGGTCCTCCTTATATCAAAAAGGTCCTGGGTTTAATTCCTAGGTTTTGGTGTTTCTGTGTAGAGTTTCTCCGGGTACTCCTGTTTCCTCCCACAGCCCCAACACATGCTTATCAGGATTACTGGCTGTCCCAAATTGCCTCTATGTGTGAGAGTGAGTGTGAATAGTTGTGTGTGTGTTGGCCCTGCAATGGACTGCTGAACTGTTCAGGGTGTACCATGTCTTTGCCCAGAGTCACCTGTGACTTCCATGTGACTGTAGCAGTATTAAATGTTTTAGCAAATGAATATATAAATAAGTTCAGAAAGAATGCTCAGCAGGGTCATTCTTATAAACTATATATAATAATTCATTTGATTTATGTATTTTATACCTATCTCTCTCTCTCTCTCTCTCTCTCTCTCTCTCTCTCTCTCTCTCTCTCTCTCTTTATATATATATATATATATATATAATTGTGTAGGTATAAATGCATAAGTTTATAAGTAAGTATTTTGGTAATAATAATCTAAATAATAACAATATAACTAATAATTTATTATTCTATATGTTTTAATAAGAAGTGTTATATGTACTAGTAGTTTAAATGACAGGCACACTTACACTATTGCTGCATGAATATACTGGTAACAATATGAATATTTATTGTATTCCTCGCTGTGTACTCACTTATATGTCATCATATTAGTCTTTCTTTTTATTTGTTTATTTTTCAATTGTCTTTTGCTTTTCCTTTCACCACTGTCACGTTGCATACGACAGATTTTTATAACCCATTTATTTATATTTTTATACCTGCGTAATGAGTGTCGGAATACTGAGAAATTTCCTTTTAATAGATGTGTATGTATTTTTAAACTTAAGATAGCATTAAGCCTAAGATTAAGCTTAAGATACTTTAAGCCTTTAGATAGCAATGTTTAGACTTTTAGGACCTGTCAATAAGGTCATCTGATGTCCACCCAAATTTTCTGCTTGTTTCATTGCAGTTAATGAATTTATAAATAAGTGAATAATAAATGAGAGGGTAGAGATAAAGGTAAAATATGGAATTTTGAAAATAATACAGCTCATCAGTAAAACTTAAATAGTAATATGATTACTAGTAGATGTGCTTGAGCAGTCAAAGTACAAAACTGTGTACATACTAAAAAAAAGGGTAAATCCTTTTGTGTTTATTAGTTTTTAATTGGGGGTACTGTGGCATAGTGGTTAGCATGTCTGCCTCACAGCAAGAATGTCCTGGGTTTGAGTCCTGTGCAAGGGCATTTTTGTATGGAGTTTGCCTGTTATCCCTGTGCTTGTATGGGTTTCATCTGAGTACTCTGGTTTCCTCCCACAGTCCAAGAACATGCACATAAGGCTAACTGACTGTTCCAATTTTCCACAAGTTCTCAGTGTGAATGGCTGTGTGTGTGCTGCCCTAGCGAGCATTTCAGGGCATACTTGGCCAGTTTTGGCTGACATAGACACCAGCCTCCCTGTGACCCTCATAGTGAGTGAGTGGATAATAAATATTCGAATCAGACATCACAGGGATGCAGAAGTTAGCACTATTGCCTCATAAAGCAAAGAGGTTGCAAGTAATTAAGTAGGGCCTTTCTGTGTGGAGTTTGGATGTTCATGCTTCATGTCTGCAGGAGTTTTTTCAGGGTGCCCCAGTTTCCTCCCACAGTAGAAAACATACAGATTATGTCAACTAGACACATTAAATTGCAGATAGGTAGGTATGTGAGTGTTAGAAGTCTGTCTCTCTGTGTTACCTTCATGGCATACTGGCAGGCTGTACCTACCTCTCACAAAAAGTCAACTGGGATTGGCTTCAGCTCACCTGCAGCCTACTGGCTAAGCAGATGGAAGGAATTAATTGAATCTTCACATGAATCAGTTTTGCAATGAAACTATAGCGAGTCTAAGTGTAGTGGTAACCTTTTTTTTAATACTGTAAACTGCTCCATTGAACTCCATTCATCTCCCTATGGTCCTCTCCTAAATACAGATATCAATTAGGCTAAAGCATGCAGCAATAGCACCCACGCTAACCATCAGCATAAGAATTAATGGATCTACTGGGATACTGACTGCAGCACTGATGGCTTCGTAAGTGGGCTGACCAAGGATAATTAAACCAGCATTATCCTGTTAGCGAGTTTACCGGCATTTGGTGTGGAGACTGGAGCATCACAGAACAGCTGTGTAACAGAAAGACAGTACATAAAGACAGATACTGTACACTGGTTCATCGTGTTGGACTACTCTTTAAGTCTGAATGTTCTTAATGAAGGTGGAAATGCATTTGGATTACAGAAATAATTACTGTATGGATATAATTAATAACTCTGTAATCTGGAATGTTTCACTTTAAAAAGGTGAGAAATGTATGTATCATTCTGGAGAATCTAAATTCATCGAGAATCAATTAAGTGTTTTTTTTTTTTTTTCAATCTCATTATTCACTAATACCACCTTCAAAAAGCACCTTGAAAAGTGAATTAATATATGAAAAGGGTCAGCAAGTCTCAAGTACGATTATGTGGAAATTTGTTTTAGAGAGTATAAAGACATTAACGACTCTCCTCATTAAAGATTATATTGAAAAACTTATTTAGTAGTGCTTGTGCAGGCACATTTATCCTTACTTAATTTGAAGAATCAATAATTAATGTCTACTCATTTGAACAGTAGGAAACATATGAACACACACACACACACACACACACACACACACACACACACACACTTTTTGCCTTTTTATAATAGAGTACTTATAGAGTGGCTTGCAGTAGTATTCTTACCCTTGAACCTTTTCACATTTTGTCACGTTACAACCACAAACGTGAATGCATTTTATTGTGATTTTAATTGATAGATCAAAAAAACACATAGTGCATAACTGTGAATTGGAAAAAAAATACTATTAAATGATACAATTAAATAATTTTTTTACAAGTAAAAAAAAATGCAGAGCACAAAAACGTTCACATAAACTCTGAATAAAATGCATTTACATTTGTGGTTGAAATATGACAAAATGTGGAAAAGTTCAAGGGGTATGAATACAATGTATGCAAGCCGGTGAATGCACTAAAAATAATAAATTCTATTGCCCAGAGATCCTTCCTGGCCTCAATTCTTATGTAATTTATAAACTCATTTGTGGTTTAGGGTGACACTGTGGCGTAGTGGTTAGCATGGCACGGAGAGGACATTTCTGTGTGGTGTTTGCATGTTCTTCCTGTTCTTAGGTACGTTTCCACCGGATACTCAGGTTTCTTCCCACTGTGCAAAGACATGCAGATTAGACTAAGTGACTGTTTCAAATTCAATTCTGATTTGGAGTTGAACCCCCCACGACCATGATCTTAATTCCTTTGAGAATTTGCAAATTTCATCTCTAGCCTGGTTATTTCTTTTGATAGAGCATTAATCGTTCAGGACTTTAATATCGATTCTGATAAACCAGATGATTCTCTGAAAACAGCTTTTGTATCCATGCTAGATTTAATAAGGGTTATTCAAAATCTCATGGGACCAACTCATAATGGCATTCATGCTATTAAGCCCCTTAAAATATAGAAAAGCTCTTACAGCTCAAACACGATAACAGCAATTTAAAATATCTTGAACAGAGTCAAAAGGATATAGCATTTAACAAACAGCAAATTGGAAGTGCCTGGGACTGGGGCCAGGCTAGTTGTGTCAAGATGTTTTATGACTCCCCAGGTAAGCGAATATTTCGTTGGTTAAATAATTATATTGCATGAAAGTCGTGCAGGTGAGTCTGTTGCTGTACCTGTAGGTTTTGATTTCATTTAACCTATCAGCGTGGAGGTTGAGACTATAAAGAAGCCCTCCCGCTCAGCGTCTGTCTCTCTCTGCCTCCTCCCGTTCGTGTCCTGGCTGCCGCGTCTCCTTCCGGTTCCTGGCTGATTGCCATCAGCCGGTTAGCTCAATGTTTGTGTGTCGTGCTGCACATGTATGTGCGTAATCTAATCTCGTTAAATGCATACCTTCTGTTTGTGATTGATTTCTTGCCCGTCTCCCTGATGTTATCAGGCTGCTGGTCATATGAAGCCCGTACAGCCCTCCTAAAGAGGTGGTCGTCGTGAGGACACCAGCTGGTCCAGGTGTGTCCAAGATTAGATCCGACACAAGTTAGGTGCAGGAACACTGCTGCTTCGCTTGGGCTCCGCTGGAGTTTCATTTCTGTTTCGTTGGGTTTCGTTGAGGCTTAACTTCTGTTTCGCCCTTTGTTTCGCTTTTATTTTACTGATGCTTCGCCGACGCCTTGCTTGATGCTGTTGGCCTGCTTGCTGCTCGGGTGGAGGTGTGCTGTTGCAGCCGCTACCCTGAGCGGTGATCGCTCGACTTTTCGCTCCACCTGTTGTCGGTACTGCAGCTGTGGTGGGAACCGTGGCTAACCTGCTGCTGCTCTATGGACGCTGCTGCGGCTGCCCACTTGTGGCAGTGGTGTTTGTTGGACTTCTCATTCTGCCCGCTACTGTGTGAGTGCAGTTGGCCCACAAGGCCGCGGTGGCTGTCTCTTTGGGTGGCATCTGCTTTGCTTCTGTTTCATTCAGGCACTGTTGGACTTCTGACTATTGGACTGTGTGTGTGCGTGTGTGTGCGCACAAGCCGACTGGTTAGTGATTTTATTTTAACTGTTAATCACTGTTGAATTTAGGTTATTTCTTTTTGCTTTGTGTATAATATATATATTGTGTTATGGTTCGAACCTCGATGAACTACCAGGACCCAAAAGCATATCCAGAGACACAAGGAAAGTTGAAATATTTATCAAACAGAAATCGGAGAGTTGGGGAAATCGGGGACAAAGAGGGGTGAGCTCGCTGGTTGAGCAATCCAGAAGAGAGCGTATCCCGTGTCGCAGAGATGGGGCGGAAGCACTGAGCGAGTGGTCCAGAAGAAAGAGTCTTCCTTATCGCAGCGGTGGGGCGGATGCACTGTGCGAGTGGTCCGGAAGAGAGTGTGTTCCTTGTCACAGAGGTAGGGCGGAAGCAGTGAGCGAGTAGTCCGGAAGAGGGTGTATCCTTTGTTGCAAAGATGGGGCGGAAGCGCTGGGGCTCAAGGAGGCACTGGAAAGAGAAAAAGGAGACAACCATAAGTATACGTATATAATATATATCATATATATGATATAACACCAACTGGTGATGGCTGTGAACCTTCTTGGAGGAGGTAAGAGGCTCCAGGGGTAGCTGGAGTTGTTGGCACAAACCCTCATGGATGAAGTTGTTGTCAGCCCCCGAGTCAATCAACACTTGCACAGAAGTGGTAATGTGATCCCAGATCAGACTGGCAGAAATGGTCATGCGAGGGGGAGAGCTTGGGGAAGAAGAGGTCTGGCTCACCCTTGAGCTCTCCGTCAATGGTGAGCTCTCTTTTTTTTGGCTTGGAGGGACAGTTGACAATGAAATCTCCCGACACACCACAGTAGATGCACAGCTTGTCCCTCCAGCGTCTCTGACATTCTTTGGGATCCAGGCGAGCTCTGCCTATCTGCATGGGCTCGCCCTGCATAGCAGAGGGAACTCGTGGGACGGTGGGAACTGGAAGGAAAGAGGGAGCCCATAGTTCTGCTGAATGGTAAGGGTCGGATGGGAGGGGCAACCTGCAGGTCCTGGATCCTCGCTCTCGGTCTCTCTCCATTAGCCGATTATCCACCTGGACAGCCAGGGAAATTAATCCTTCGAGGTAGGAGGGCTCATCTCAGGAGGCTAATTCATCCTTCATGCGCTCCGAAAGCTCCTTCACGAAGATCCCCATTAGTGCGGACTCATGCCACCCGGACTCGTTGGCTAGAATGCGGAACTCAACTGAAAAGGATGCCACAGACTGAGATCCCTGCGTGAGTGCCAGCAGCCGCCTGGTAGCATCCCGCCCATTAACTGAATGGTCAAAAACCTTGGGAGAAGGCATCAAAGGAGACTAACACCGGAGAGGCATTGTTCCACAGCGCAGTAGCCCACTTAGCCGTCCTCCCCCGTAGAAGGTTAATCACATATGCAATCTTGGCTTTGTCTGTGGGATAGCTCGAAGGCTGCAGGTCAAATACTAGGGAGCAATTTAATAAGAACTGCCCACATGAACCTAAATTCCCCGAATACGGCTCCTGGGGGGGTGATGGTGCAGTATACGAAGGGATTCCATGATTTTGTGCAGCACGTCTTCGTGCCTTTCGATGAGGATCCCTTGGGAGGACAGGGCCTCCCTCACTGGGTTTGGGCCTGCTGGGTCCATTTCAGGCCAAAGTATTCTGTTATGGTTCGAACCTCGATTAACTACCAGGACCCAAAAGCATACCCGGAGACACAAGGAAAGTTAAAATATTTATTAAACAGAAATCGGAGAGTGGGGGGAATCGGGGACAAAGAGGGGTGAGCTCGCTGGTTGAGCAATCTGGAAGAGAGCATATCCCGTGTCGCAGAGATGGGGCGGAAGCACTGAGCGAGTAGTCCGGAAGAGAGTGTATTCCTTGTCGCGGAAGTAGGGCGGAAGCACTGAGCGAGCAGTCTGAAAGAGATTGTATCCCTTGTTGCAGAGCAGAAGCACGGAGCGAGTAATCCGGAAGAGAGTGTATCCTTTGTCGCAAAGATGGGGCGGAAGTGCTGGGGCTCGAGGAGGCACTGGAAAAAGAAAAAGGAGACAACCATAAGTATCCGTATATGATAACGCGAAGAAAACTAACTTAACTAGTGGTTCTTTAAGAGAACTGGCCGAGATACTGCGTGGCAGCGAGAATACTCTGGCGCCGGAGATGCCTCCTCGCTGGGTTTAAATGCTGACGGTGATTGCCGGGGATCCGGAGCCAGTGTGCAGAAGTGGGTGGAGCCTGTGCCGGTGGGAGCCGCCCCATCTCTGAAAACAACATGCACAAAACACATGCAAAGAAACAAAGGCCACACAACCCGAACAAGGATGCCATTACCACATAGTGCTTCTTTTTTTGGTTTTTAAAACTGGTTTAATGTTATGTTGTGTTCTCTTCTCCAGCTGCTGAGTGCCCTGGGTGGTGATCCCCTCCCCTTTGTGTGTTGTGATTCGGGGTTTTCTTTATTTTTTTGCACTTCACTATTTTTCCTGTGTGTGTGTCACATGGAGTGCCTCTTTATTTTGGATCCCCTCCTGTAAACTGACCGCTCACCTGTCGGTAAGCCTCAGCAGCCAGAAGAATGTTGATGTTGATTTCTTCTTTTGCTTGTTTAAATTATTATTTAATAAATGGTAGATATAGTTTTGGGAAACACATCTCTTGCATACTTATTGGTAATACTTAACTGTGTGCTTTCTGATTGGGGTCTATTTTACACCTTACGTTCCTTGAGGTTACCCCCCTCAAGGTGGTGCAGTCGGGTTCAGTTCAATTAGATTTATTCCAAACACAATAAGCTCACCCACGCGTTCATGAGCCAGGTGGCCCCTGATGTATACTTGTTTATGGGGTGTCTCGAAATATATCCTAAATCCCCTGTGTGTGTTTAAGTCATCCCTGCATGTCTAGCTCATTGGTTCTCCGGATTTCAATTTTAATTGCTAGTTTGTTTTCTTGCTTGTTTGTTTGTTTGTTTATGTGAGAATATATAAATTGCTGTGAGAATATAAAAAATTAATATAGAAGTTGAGCATTAAAGATTGATATGTGTTCTCTTTCTTTGAGACAGCACAGGAAATCAGTATCTGTTTGTGTGATCTTTTTTGAGACAGCATGTCTGTCGGCTGCAGATTACTTCATGTTTGTGAAACTATCTGTAACTATCTATGGAAATGTTCCTCTTAGTTCTCAGAAATGCATACGTGCACCCTGAGACTATATATACTACATGTCTTGTAATGCGTCTTCAGTGGCTTAATAATAAACTGTCATTTGAGTTGAGACCTAAGTTGACTCTTTGTTCTTGAGCTGCTCCTGGATCCAGAAGACTACACAGTAGGAGCACACAAACCCATAGCGAGGAGAGACAGAGACCAAAAAATTACAAAGAGGCTAATGTGGCAGCCTCCATGCAGCCTTTTTTCCGGCATACCATTGGGAGGACATCATGGGGCTTACAACCCAGAGCTCAATATTTGGGCCATCAACATATCCATCATTAAGATCCACGCATATTACAATTCTAAAGCCTGTCTGCAGGACTATGTGCCTCCACACCGGTATAGACGGCTCCTCACTTTGACCTATACCTTGTACTCCTCAGACCACCTTGAGTCCCATTGCATTCTAGAGCTTATTGGGGACAGGAACTGGTGACCACATGGAGAGTATGATGTCCAGACGTTTGTGGCATCCTGAGTGTACAGTGTGCAGGGCAGCTTCTATCTGAGTGTTTACAACTGAGGCAGACAGGGTGGCCTCCTCTCCAATGTTTACATCCCTGGCCAACAGGGAAGCCTTTCCAGTGTTCTCATCTGAGGCTGAAAGGGCAACTTCCTCTTCATTGTTCTTGTCTGAGGCTGCCTTCTTTACAGTGTTCTGATTTGAAGCCAACAAGGTGACTTCTTCATTGGTGTTTTCATCTGAGACCACTCGGGCAGCTTCCGCTCCAGTCTTCTCATCTGAGGCAGAAAAGATGGTGTCTGACTGGGTTGCCTCCATTCCAGTGCTGTTGTCTGGGGCTGACATGGTGGCCCACCGTCCAGAGCTTACATCAGAGGCTAACATGGTGGCTGATGGGATGGGCTACAGTTCAGAGTGTATCCTGGAGATTGTCAGGACTGCCAATACATCTGTAGGTAAACTGTTGTCTGTTTTCCCAAATTTTTGTAAAACCTGAAGTTAAGTTTGAATGGATATATAAATGGAAATTGAGTAATGAATCTGAGTTTAATGCTAAATCTATATTTAATGAGTTTTATGTTACTGATCATTATCTGGAATCGAATGTGAATGTGTGTTTAAATAGGGATATGAATCGAAAAACAACTCACGATTCAATTCGATTCCAATTCTTGGGGTGACAAATCAATTCAGAATCGATTCTTGATTGAAACCGATGCTTGATTCATAACCATTACAAACAAAGGGTGTCAATTTCACGAGTAACTACATTCTTCTATAAGACAGGAACAACTCTTCTATAAGAAAGAAATAAATTATATTACTAGACGACTGGTTTTGTAGATGTACTGATCCGCTTTGCTTGTTCAGAGTCGGTTGGGAGTTTAGTGAAGTGATGGACTGTGTGTTGGTGAGGAGTTGGTCGTGCTGCTGCTCCGGGTTTTTTTTTTAGCTCTGGGTGATGGTGTAAGACAGGGGTGTCCAAACTTATCCACAAAGGGCCGGGGTGGGTGCAGGTTTACCCCTCAACCAACCAGTAGCCACACCTTCCACCTGTGTGGCCACTGATTCAGTAAGTGATTGGACCGTGTATTCTATTGTTTGCATGTGGCAAAACCTGAAGCCAGCCTGGTGCCATCTTGGTGAGACCACTTTAATGTTATAATATGTAATAAGTTATACTCATATAACATACAAAAAAGTGAAGAAAATGGAAATGCTTACATCTAGTGTGTACATTTCATTTAAAAACATTTTAACAGCTCCATTTTGAAATCCTAAAGTAAGGTGATCTCACCAAGATGGCTGCCACCTGGCTTCAAATTGAAACAATAATGTGCATTTTAATCTTTTTTTCTTTCTTTCTTTCTTTTATTTCATTGAATCAGTGATTGAAACAGGTGGAAGGTGTGGCTACTTCTTGGTTGAAAAGAAAACCTGCACCCACACTGGCCCTTTGCGGAAAGGTTTTGACACCCCTGGTGTAAGATGTGAGGCTGTATTATTGTTCACTGAAGAATACTTGCATTTTGTTGAATCGTTCTGAGACAGCTTTCCAACCAGAAACTACTCTCCAGTACATTTCAGTGACAGAGCTTATTTAAGCATTTTCTTCTTGAGCTGGACTATTAAGTTGCTACTAAGTCAGATGCTGAGATCCATGCTGAGTTTCATGCAGCCAAAATTCTCTCCCAGGCCTTCTTCAGGGTTCAGACCATCACCCAAATCAAATTCAACCATTTAACATGCTTCCTGGTTCAAAGGCTAGGAGAATTACAGCCTGCTCGCACTTCCCAGCTTGGTGGGAAAAGCAGAAGCAATGGGGATTAGTCCCATGTGCAGGAGATAAGGCAGCTGATTCATAGACTATATAAAGTCACCTAGGATAGTATAGCAGTGTGGAGCAAATACCTATTCACCCTGATTGTGGACAGTTTGTTTGCGAGTTCCTCTGATGACTTGGGCTTATATCCCGTTCTCTTGTGTGTGCTTAGTTCTCCTTTGCATGTCTAGTTCTTTGGTTTTCTGTAGTTTGATTTTGCTTCTTTGTTTGTTTTTGTAACTGCATGGCTCCTTAATAAAGAGAGTTTCTGTTCTGCATCCTTGCATCCACCTTTCACTCCCACCACACAGTGGCGTGACAAATCAACATTGAAAGAAATACTGGGGGGCCTGGCTCTGACATCAATTTGGCTGACCAATATCAGTCATGTACCTAAAGTGTACCTGAAAGTACATATGGAACACATGTCAATTTGGGATGGAACCATAGTTCCCTTAGTTGATGAAGAATGCAGAAAAACAATGAAACAATCACAATCTCAATGAAACAATTGCAACATCTCTGCCATCAATATGTAGTAATAATGACCTAATTAATTTTTAATAACAAAATTGAAAATACGAGGCAAAATTTTTTAAAGATTTAAATCCAGACAATCTGATAACTAATTTTGAAGGTTATAATACAATCATATCTGATCAGTGTTTAAATTTACTTTAAGACAAAATATTGTTTAATAATTTCCTCTTCAAAATCAATTTGATCCTGTGACAGCCTTCAGGTTAAGGATACTGAAGACAGAGATAGACGGAAAGTTCACTCAAGTGTTTATTCACTTTCCAGCAAACACTCATCACATGTTTCAGTCACCTTTTTAATTTTCATAAGCCCCCAGCCCACAAACTACACACGAGAACACACTGCTGGCAGCTTTCTCTCTCTCTCTCTCTCTCTCTCTCTCTCTCTCTCTCTCTCACCTTACTGGCCTCTCCACTGTAAGCACACAGAGAGCACACATAAGCGCCAGTAATTACACACAGGTGAAACTCATGACACCAACTCTACCTGACTCCTTCCTATCTGCAGAGGGAGCTTGATCACACCCTCACTGCCACAGCCCCTGACCTACATGTTTCTTCAATCAGACTAAATAAAACTTTTTTTTTTTAATTAGCCGTCCCTTGTACTAATATACTAAAATTAATAAAATTCCTAGCATGGCCACTTTTGGTTTAATTGGTTGGTCAATCTATTTATTGTTCCACAAGGTATGCTTTTAGACCCACTGCTTTTTTCTTCTTCTTATACGCTACTTTTCGGTAATAGTATTTATAAACATGGTATTAGATTCTGCGATTATGCTGATGATACATAGTTGTATGCATAGGTGGCATAGGAGTTAACACTCTCGCCTCACAGCAAGAGGGACTTGGGCTTAATCCTTGTGGTTGGTGAGTTCAAAGACATGAACATTGCAAACCCAATTAGTTTTTTTAATGGTGAAGTGGCTGGCTAGCCACATGTCGAAGGCTCTCCCTTTTAATAATGCTGTCATGGGTAGACATTCCAGAGTCTGTGATTGCATTTAATACAAAGAGTACACTGTTCAAAACTATTGTGTGACTAAGAGCATAAGAGTATTCTATGTATTGCACATCCTTTTTTCTTTTGCAAGTTATTGTGTATGCTACTTCAGAGATATCATTGTGTGGAGGTGGGGTGGGGTTGAGTGCAATTGTAAATGGAGAGGGAGGTCAGGAGAGGAGAGTGAAAAAAAATTCACACTGGGAAAGTATTTAATTATTAAAAGTGATTTCCTTGGTAGGAATGGTGGAAATTTTAGAGGTGGGGATTAGGGGCAAAAGCGCAAAAAATTCTCCTAACTGTCACTGATCTACATGTGTGTGGAAAAAAGAAATGCTGAAAAGTGAAATGAGACAAGCTGGCAATCTGACAAAATTAATAAATACATACATAAAAAAAGGTTTTGACACAAATTCAACTGAGCCATCGCCAAGCATTGGTTTTCCTGCAACCTGATCATGAGGAGAAACTTCTCAGACACCCATGTTTCTTCTCAGATCTTTGCATATCATGAATGTCATTTGAATTGATGCTTGTCTACAAAACAAAAAATGGAGCAGCACCCTCTTACTTCAAAGCATTTATCACACCATGCACTGGACCATGCTCAGTTCCTCCTTCTACCAAGATACATGAAAAATATACATATATACCCTCTTCTTTGTTCTGACACTTAGTTGGTGAAATGATCTTCCCTAAGATGACTGGACAGTTGAGTCAGTGGGTGTTTTCAAACAACAAATGAAGACCTACCTCTTTTGGAAGTACTTTTAAAAGTAATAATTAAAAGAATTATAACTTTTAAAAGTTATGTTTATATTTATCTTAAAAACAAAATCCTGCAAATAGAGTTTTGATGGATCCTTTTCTTTGTCCTAGTGAACCAGTTCAGAACAACACAGAACAACAGGCATCACTACTGATGTTTAAAGCCCAACTAGTGGCCTTCCAGCTGCCATCTGCCACCAGATAGGTGTGTTAGAAACTCATCAGAGCAGCACCCCCAGTGCTTTTGTTTACTGGAGGAAGCGAGCCACCTGTTAACCTTTGCACAACAACTTAAGGAATCTTGCCAGACATGACTGTTGCCAACAGGACACACAGTACAAAAGAAATTTTTTTATTAGTTTCCAACTCCCCAAAGGCTTTCTCCCCACCTCTTCCTCGTTTGTCCCTCCTCATTCCAAGGATGTGATGCCAGCATGACAGGAACACAGGTAAGCCTGAACTGGCATACTACTGCTGCAGAGAACCAGGGCATTACCTGGACCAGTGCCTGATAATGGAAGTGTGGGTAACGGTCTGGAACCCCAACAAGCCATCTGCTGCCCCTGACCAAACAAGGCCATGCCAGATTTCTAAGCATATCTAAGAGAGTATATGCAATTCACTTTGGTAGATTCACGCTGCAAAACAGTCCATTAAGGCCTGGTGTCAAAGGGAGCCATATAGGATGATTTTAAGGAGAAAGTGCAAAGTGTACAGACTGTGGTTAGTTGCTGCCTCTTTCATCCATTAATTCTGGAAAATTGGCCAGGATTTCAAGAGGTAATGGAGTATATTTGTGGATGGGTCCTGGAAGAGTGAGAGAGTGGTTCCATGTACATCTGCAGTAGCTCTGCATTAGGTGTACACTGAAGAGAGCAGGGAATCCATCCTGCCCCTCAAAAGCTTATTTTTACCTTCTATTGCTAATAGATATACCCTTTAAGAGAATTAGATATCATCAGGCAATTGAATTGCCCTGCAATTGGATTTTATATATATATATATATATATATATATATATATATATATATAGCCTTATTATGCAGTGCAATACCCTGAAGTAATGCCTTTGTGTGACAATTCTGCATGCAGTGTTGGGGAAGCACTCTTCCATGTTATCTCCTGAGTGGGAAAACCTAGTAAGATTTTTACCAATCAAATGCTTAAACCTATTAATCATAAGTTCATTAATCACAATACATGTAATTGGAATAAATGACTGGAACCCTTATTATTTGCAATATGAGAGGTCCCACAATCCCTGCATGAGATTTCCCCCATTTTAGTTGTTGTATGGGCACAAGTCGTAGACATCACTAAAGAAAACTAGGAGCTAGGGCTTTTTCACAAGAAAAGTTTCCATCATGAGTTGAAGTGCTAATTTTACCACCCATTTCATGTTCCAAATTGCTCAAAGCAGGAACGATCCAATGTCATACAGTGAATCAGAAAGGTTAACTAAAGATCACCTGAACACAAGCAAAATGACATGGGGGTAATTTTGCAGTCACATAGGGACTGGAGCAGTCTGGTGGTGGTGTTGGTATCCGACTCCAGTGGGTTAATTTGGTTCTGTGTGGACTACAGAAAATCAACACTGTGTGATGTAAATGTGATGTTTAAAAGACTGACTAGTAAATCACAGAGCTTAGAAGAGCTTTCTCACTTTTATTTAACCCTAAATTCAACAAGAGAGCAGATTTTCTCCAATATTCAGAGGGGAGGAAACAGCCTTTTTCTCTTTATTTGGTGTAAATTCAAATAATTTTTGTTTGGGCTGTTCAGAGCTCCTGCAATGTTCCAATGACTCATGGCCAGTCTGTCATCCAGTAATAAGTATGTCATTGCCTATTAAGTTGACATAATAACATGACACCAAAATTTCTAATAATTGGTGAAATCTAAACCACCTAAGAGCAGTCCTGATATCATTTAGATGGGTAGGGCCCAAGGCAAACCCAAAGAAGTGAGCAATTGTGGAAGTATGATATCTGGGCTAGAAATTGTTTTTTGTAGTTTCTATATGTATGGAGAAACTGTGAAAAAATAAATGTTAAAAAGAAAAAAAAATGACAGTGAGAAAGAAAAACCTCTTTGGTGGTCATTGAACCATCACACAGTGATGTTCAGTTCTTTCACTTTCTGGACTGACCTGACTCATAACTTCTGACTGAAGCTCTCACCACTTTCCTTTTGATGAGGATGGCCTCATATGGACAGCTCAAGGATACACATATAAACCATGAGGATGGCTTTGAACTGCAACTAATACAGTTTTGCTGTAAGGCCTACAATTGCAACAACCACCTTTGGACAGCATCTGTCACATCAGTAACTAATAACTTTAACAAAGTAGACTTCATGTGAAAACTAAAAGTAATTTCCTGGCAAAGAAATTGCACTTTTTTGAAAATATGTTATTTTATTTTTCAAGAAATAAATTAGTGCTCATGTCACCTCAGGGAGTTATTCCTTGCCATAGTCATGTAAGGTTTGCTAATGATGCAATATTTATAAATTGATAAATATAATTCTAAATGTATTTATTAAGTGCTTGAATATTTTACATGGAATTTACTATACTGCACTGCCACACAAACAGTCACAAACACTTACGTCCTTGCTGCCTTTGCCACACCTTCAACGGTTTGGGTTACTAGATTTCTAAGCTATTTTGGTCAAATTGCCTTTAGCTTTAATCACAGTATGAATTTTTTGTGCCATTGTTTTAATAAACATGTGCATTGTCATATTGTCAAACAGGCCATTTCTCACCAAGACCTTGAGTTGAGGACTTTTTGTATATGTCAAAGGGCAGTGCATATGTCTATATGGCTGCCTTTGGACAATGTCTATTGTTAAAAGTTATATAAAAATAAATTTTAAATTAATTTAGTTCCAGCTACTCCATTTCGGGGGCCACTACTTACAGAACAACAGGAATATGTTCTTTCCACAAATTCATGAGACTGAGATGGTATATTTGTAGTTAATTGCCTCTATCTATGGGCAGTCGTGGCCCAATAGTAGGGTGCTAGATTACTGATTTGAAGGTCGGGGGTTCAAGCACCACTAACCCTGAGTTGTCATTGCTGCCCCCCAGTGCAGCTGACTGGGTTATCAAAGGCCAGTCATGTCTCTTACTGCCTGTAGTGACAGGCATGTAAAATAACTATTGCTGACTTTTGAAAAGAGTAGGCTGCATTGCCGTTGGTGTGTTTCTACCCTGCGAATGCCTGACAAGCTGTCAAGGGTGTACTCTGCCCTCACCCAGGGTCAGCTGAGATGGGCGCCAGCCTCCCCACGACCCTAATTAGGGTTGAGAGTTTCAGAAAATGAATAGAAATCTATTTGCTTGACATCACTGTCAACCTCTCCATCTCGCCATGTGACCTCAAAGTGTCTTTGCTGATTAGCTAGTGATTTAGAGCTTGACATGGGTAGTAAAATAAGCACTTTAATTTGAGCACTTTAAATAATCACTAACAATTTGTATAGTTTTCAATATATGGATAACATGATGGTAGTGTCTTGATAAGACAAGATCTCTTAAACGGTGCGAACTTTGGGATAACCAAAGGGGCCTTAGCTGCACAAGAGTGTCTACACAACAATGCATGATGAGATCCTCCACAGCCAGCTACAAACCTTGCTGCAAATAAAAATGAGTCATGAGACAGTGTATTGAAGTCCCAATAAACCAAAAATGGATTGTCTCATCTTTTTATCTGAGTGTCCTATGACAATAAATATAACATTTCCATTAATTGAAAAGTACTGTGGGAGAGCACAAGATTAGGCTGCAATTTTCGCCACCCTCTGTGTCATCATCTAATGTAGATGGCCTCAGGGCCAACTCTTCGGCCAACACTGTGCACATTACACTCTATTGCGCATAGGGTTAATACTTCGGCCAATCAGCAATATCTGCTTTAAATGACAAACTGCCCCTTCTCAGTCATGCATACATTATAATCGGTTATCATACCCTAAGTCCTGTATATAGTTCCTAATGCCTGCACATCAACAAAACATATTTAGGTACATAAACAAACCCACATGCATCACTACCACTGAAAACAATGTGGCTGAAACTGATATATCGGGCTGGTGCACACCAAGATGAAGGTGACCTTGAAGCTGTAAGTAATGTATTTAATTGCTATTGAAAACTTACGATAAGTGAAAATCACATTATGTTTCCACATTACTTTTGTTAGTGCCACATCTGTCCTTTATGTTAATGAGATAGGATTTTCCTGGTATGTCTACAAAAGCATGTAATTGATGGGGCATGTTTAGTGCTGTTTTCTTAAATAGTTTGTGGAGATGTGTCGGTTCCCAAAATTTTGTTTCCGATTTGGACAAGTAACATAACACGGACTGTCGTGATTAACATTAACATGGGTCTAGCCACACCGTTGGGAAAGAGAGTACAAGTAAAGAGTATTTGCTGCTATGACTTGGTACAATATTAGCTCAGGCGTTTAGGACATGTGCAGGTGCACAAGTGAGTATTTTTAACCCACAGACTCGAGTTCGAAACCCGCCTCGCTTATTTTAACTGTTTTACAGTTTAAATATTTACTTTATTTGCTTATGTTTATATAACCTAGGCAAATTGTAGGCATAGTGTGCATGCGTTAACAGGTGTGCAGCCTTTTCAGTTGCTCCTGCCCTTTCCATATATTGAAGTCTTTTTTCTTACTTATTTTAATCTTTGTTCTTGTACTTATTATTGTATTGTTGTAAGTAGCTTCCCTATCTATATGTGGGTTAGATTTTTATTACTTTTTATCACTGAGGAAATTTTACTCTCATAGAGAGTTGGGACTACAGGTCAGCAACTACACGCAAGCTTTGTTTACTCCGGGAATCAACCTGAAGCCGGCCAAATTAGCTGCCAGAGCCATGTACTTACCGGCTGAAATCTGGAGAAAAACACACCATGGATGCAGAGGAAGAGCACAGAGGAGGAGAATGAGTGAGGCAATGAGACAGCGGAGACTTCCAGAGAGGAAAAGGTACAAGCCGTGTCTCCAGCCTATTATAATGGGGAACGTTAGGTCACTGGCTTTAGACCTGCTATTACTAATACTGCAAATACAAAGGATGTCTAAAGTTCCCCCATCCCCCCACTGGGGAGATCAGACCACAACTTAATTTATCTTCCTTCATTCTATGTGCCGGTTGTGAAGAGGCAGACTGTGACTACAAGGTCTGTTAGGAGATGGTCAAATAAGGCCTTGGAGGAACTACAGGGCTGTTCAGAAGTGACAGACTGGCAAGCACTCTATAAGTCCCATGGTGAGGACATTGATGGGCTCACTGAGTATATTTCACACTACACAACTTTCTGCATAGATGCCATAGTTCCAGCTCAGATGGTCTATTGTTACCCAAATAACAAGCTGTGGGTGACTAAAGACATCAAAGCCCTCTTTAATGACAAGAGGAGGGCATTCAGGGCTGGCAACAGAGAGGAGAACAACACAAAGTTTACTAAGAGTCAAGATTAGATAGGCTAAGCACAATTACAGGAGAAAGATGGAGTGGAAACTCCAACATAACAATATTAGAGAGCTTTGGAGTGGTATGAAGACCATCACTGGTTTCAGGCCACCCATCAGCAGAGGAGCTGAGGGCAGTGAGGATAGGGCCAATAAGCTGAATATGTTTAACAGATTCGACACTGCGGCTACTGCTCAGCCCCCTTTTAACTAGTCAGGTGCAAGCCTGAAACCCCCTGCCACACCACCCTCTCCTTACTGCACCTCTGCCTCCTGTGATAAACCTGACAAACCTCCCCCACCTGTCAACTTCACTTATAATCAGGTTGAGAGACAGCCGAAAAGACTCCACTCAGGTAGGCAGTAGGACCCAACGGGGTGAGCCCCTGTGCCTCTGTACCTGTCAAAGATGAAATGCCTCGTTTTTGTACCAAAGACCCCACGTCCCAGTGGCCCCCAGGATTACAGACCCGTGGCACTGACTTCACATGTCAGGAAAACCCTTGAGAGACTCATACCAGATCAACTCTGGCCCATGGTTAGACCACATATGGAACCCCTTTAGTTCGCTTACCATCTCGGAGTTGAGGAAGCCATCATCATAACCATGTCTACACCCACCTGGCGAGCCAACGAGCACTGTGAGTGTCATATTTTTTGAGTTTTCCACTGCATTCAATACCATCAGGCTGACCCGCATGGATGACAAAAATTGACAGCGATGCAGGTGGATGCCTTCCTTGTGTCCTGGATTGTGGACTACCTGACCAGAAGACCACAGCATGTGTGACCATGGTGGTCAGCAACACACGCACCACAAGGGACCATCCTCTCCCCTTTCCTTTTTACCCTCTACACAAATTACTGACATCTTCAGAAGTTTTCTGATGGCTCTGCTGTAGTTGGATATATCAGTGGAGGTGATGAGATGGAATATCAGCCTCCTGTGGACTCCTTCATGTGCGCAGAATCATCTGCAGCTTAATGTGACAAAGACCAAGAAACTGATTAGGGATTTTAGGAGATCCCATCCAGGGCATCAATGTCGAAATGGTGGATGATTACAAATACCTTGGAGTTCATATTGACAATAAACTGAACTGGGTTAAGAACACTATCACACTTTACAAAAAGGGCCTCTTCTATTGTTTGAGGCAGCTAAGCTGGTTTAACATCTGCCGAACACTGCTAGGATGTTTTATGAGTCTGTTGTGGCCAGCACTATCTTCTATGCTGCAGCAGGTTGAGGGTTGCAGATCAAACAGACTGAAAAAACTGATCCGCAAGTCCACTAATGTTGTGGGGATGGAGCTGAACTATCTGACGGTAGTGTCATAAATGTGAATGTTGTCCAGAATAAAAACAATACTGAACAATACCTCCCACCCACTTCACAACCTGCTGATCAGTCACAGGAGCACGTTCACGTGCATTTTTCACTACATTTACATTTTACTGTTTATTATTTTGATAATACTGCTTCCTCAAAGAACAATTCAGAAACACGTCAACATTGCTACAACCACCATCGAGAGTCTGGCAGCCCAGACTACAATCTCGATCCCAGAGGAGTACTCCGACTTTGGACTACCGCCCCACAGACTCTGGGACTGTGCCATCGAGCTGGTGCCTGGTGCTTTGGTCCATAAGGGGTGAGTATACCATCTCTCGCTGCCAGAACAACAAGCAATGGAAGAGTACATAACGGAGGCCCTGCAACAGGGCTATATTCATCCATCCACCTCACCCGCGGCCTCCAGTTTCTTCTTTGTTGCCAAAAAGGATTGAGGCTTACAGCCTTGCATAGACTACTGAGCTCTGAACCAAGTCACAGTAAAATTCAGGTACCCACTACCACTGATTCCCGCAGCCCTTGAACAGCTCTGTGAGGCAAACGTATTTAGCAAGCTGGACCTTTGTAGTGCCTATAACCTGGTACAAATTCGATCTGGAGATGAGTGGAAGACAGTGTTTATCACACCAAGTAGACACTATGAATATCTGGTTATGCCATAAGGGCTAGGTAATGCCTCGTCAGTCTTCCAGGGGTTCATGAATAAAATCTTCCGGGACATGCTGGACCGTTACATGATTATCTACATCGACGATATCTTCATTTACTCTCCAGATATTTTCACCATGCTATATACAGCATGTAACCAAGGTGCTCCAACATCTACGCCAACATCAACTATTCCTGAAGGCCGAGAAATGTTCCTTCCACCAAGCAACGGGGCTATGTGATAACTTCCCACAGAGTCTGAATGGAAGAAGAGAAAGTGAAGGTCATCCAAACCTGGCCCAAACCTGAAACGGTGAAAGCTCTGCAACGGTTTCTGGGTTTTGCTAAGTTCTACCGCCGGTTCATAGTGGCTTGACTGCTCCGCTGACCATGCTCCTTCGTGGGAAACCAAGAACCCTCATCTGGCCAAACTGGCCTTCCAATGCCTCAAAAGAGCATTCCTCTTGGCACCGGTACTCACTCATCCAGATCCCTCAAAACCTTTAACAGTGGAAGGAGACTCTTCAACCAGTGGAGTGGGAGTGACTCTCTCAAAACGTCAGGAGAAGAAGGGCCGACCACTACCTTGCGCCTTCTTCTCACATAAGTTGAGCCCCACAGAACAAAACTATGATGTGGGGAACTGCAAGCTTCTAGCAATCAAACTTGCTTTAGATGAATGGTGTCACTGGCTAGAGAAAGTGCAATACCCCTTTCAGGTTTTCACGGACAACAAAAATCTGTGTGTTTGTCAATGCCATACAGTAGGACCTGGAGGAACAGATCCAAGCCACCTATGGGGTTAGATCCGGCTCCACCAGAAACACGACGGGGGCGTCACTATGTACCCAGGGACCTCGGACTTCCCCTACTAGAGGCAGCACATGCCATCCCAGGTACGGGTCACCCAGGGATCATGGCTACTCTCTTTCTCCTCTATTAGCGTTATTGGTGGCCCAGGATGTCCACCCTGATCAAGGGGTTCGTGGCCAGATGTGAGGTGCGCAACAGGTCCAAGACACCTCACCACCTTACTGCTGGGAAGCTCCTTCCATTGCCCTTACCTCGATATCCGTGGTCGAACATAGGGGTGGACTTCACGACAAACCTCCCACCCTCCGAGGGCAATACCTGCGTAATAATGGTGGTGGATCATTTTTCTAAAGCCTGCAAGTTAATCCCCCTCAAGACTCTTCCAACAGCAGCAGAGATGGCCAGGGCCCTGTTCGAGCATGTCTTCCACACTTTTGGCTACCAGAAGACATGGTAGCGAACAGAGGCTGGGGGCCTCACGTTAAGGTTCTGGAAGGCCTTCTTTAAACTATTGGGGGTCACAGTCAAGTTATCTTCCAGATATCACCACCAAACTAACAGACAGACAGAACAGAAGATCCAGGACATAGGACAATTCCTACAGACCTTCTGCAACCATCACCATAACAGCTGGAACCAGTTCTTTCCATGGGCCGAGTACACACAAAACTCCCTCTGGCAACGATCCACCGGGCTGACCCCGTTTTAATGCGTACTCACCAACAACCCCCACTCTTCCCATGGAACAGTGAGCCTACAGACGTCCCAGCGATTGACCAATGGTTCCGGAGGACTCACCCCAGCTTCTACGCTCTCTCCTCGTCCCGATCACGTCCCACTTCTCCCAGACCCTTATTCTTCTCTCCATTGTGTTTGTTGGTTTGTGTTAGCCCCTCGTGGCAGGTTTCATTTCATACCTCGTCTGTG
>JAOUQZ010000025.1:9053957-9064883 GCA_028564935.1 Neosilurus hyrtlii
ATCCGTCCAAAAACGTGCTGGCTAGGCTCTGCACGAGTTTCCTCTGCTATTTCAAGGGCCTTGAATTTATGACAGTTGTCACCTCAGCCATCAATGTTGTGAAAACTTCATGGGTAAGTCTGGATGATTCTGACTGTGAGAGCATGGAGTCTAATATTCTCCTAGGAACTCCTTTCATCCTTTTATCCTCCCATGTGTGAGGAGTGGGGTGGATTGAAGATTCAGGAGCAACGTTGTTCTGAGAGAAATGTCTCCATCTTGTTGTCTTTGAGGTTGGAAGGGATTTGCAGGTTGTGGCAAACTGATTAAATTTGTCCCTCTGTCAGACCTAATTGTCTTGACTAGTCCATGAATGGCAATGAGTTGCCTTAGGGCATTTATGAAGCTTAAAGTGTCCAGGGACTCAATAATCTCAACATTGATTACACGGATGCTCAGACATTTGAAAAGACCTGGCCACCTCTTGCTATTAGCCAGAGTTCGCCTGAAGCAAACCAGCCATGCTTGAAACACATCTAAGCTAATATGTGTGAATGGAGGGTCCGTGCTCAATCTGTCAGCAGGTAATCTGCTATTTTTTGTTTCACAGGTATTAGGAAGAGTTTTGCATGAGACACATTTGAAGATGAGGCTGTTCACACACCCTGTGGCTCCCAATATCCTAAAACCTGCTGTGTGGATCACACCCTCTGTAAAATGGCGACCCTGATGCTGTGATTGTTCATGGTAGTGTCGAGCAATGAGAGTTGCCATGTGGTGATGGCCAAAGATGACCATTGGTCTGTTCTTGTCCCATCCAACATCTGCATGTCTAAGGTGTCTGCCAACTCTCAGTATGCCATCATCCATGAGGATTCAGTTTTTTTAAGAGGATTGACATTTGCAAGGCTTCTTTTCTTTCTGATGCACTGGAACTCTTTAATGAAGGTCTCTTCTTGCACAGTCCTGATGATGACAATCCTTGCTCTCCTAAGGTTGTCAACTGAGCATGAATCTGCACAGAGGTGCCAGCCTTTGCAGTGTCCTTGATGTCAATCAATGAGCATTGATACTTGAATACGAATGTCAGCGTTTTGTTTTGGGTCAGCAAGTTGAAAGGTCTCTGTGGCCTCGGGAGACTGGTGAGATTGGATCAGGAATTCTGGACCTGTGAGCCATGTTGTGTCCTTTAGGCATGCTGCTGAGACAGACCTCGTGTCAAGGTCAGCTGGATTATCTTCTGTGGGCACATAATGCCATTTATTTGGAAAACAGAATCTCCTAATCTGCTGAAATCTGTTATTGATGAAGATGTATTTTTTTTTAAAATAAAGCTTAGCCAAACACAATCTTACTGTCAACGAAGAAGCTGACAGAATCTATGTACATGTCAATTTCTGTGCTGATGAACTCTACCATGTTCACAGCGAGAATGGCTGCACAGAGCTCTAGCTGTGGGACCATAAGCTCTGAATGAGGAGCTAGGTTTGCTGTTCCCAAAAGAAAGCCTGTGCAATTCTGTCCAGTTGAGTCTGCGACAGCTGCTATTGCTTGCACAGAGGAATCAGAAAATATGCATCTCTGCGCTGGATCTCAGAACAGGAGACTGTTGTGTATGGCCTAGAAAAATGAAGATGCTGAAACTCTTGGAGAAAATTACTTCAAACTTCCCACTGTCACTTTCTTTTTGGAGGCAAAGGTGCATCCCAGTCTTGGACTTCTGCAGTGAGGTCATGGAGTTGGGCTTTCCCTTGTATGATAACTGGAGCAGCATATAAACTATTTACAGTGGACATCACCCCATGACATGTGTAGGGCCTCTTCTCTGTTGATATTGAATGTTAGAGTATCATCTGTTAGACTCCAACTGATCCCGTGACTGTATTGCATGAGTAAGGTGTCACTGCTAAAGTCAAGCTCTCTCAAGTCACTTGCCTGGTCCTCAGATGGAAATGCCTCCATAAAGTCTTTGCTGTGTGATGATATATTGTGTAGGTGCAAGTTTGAGCACACCAGCATCTTGTCCTCTCACAAAGTTTAATGGCAGCAGTTGCTGAAGGCATGAATTTCAACCTATCATCAATGTAAAAAATCTCATTGCACAAATTGCCTTGCATCTGCACCAAAATTATTCTGTTCCTCTTGTGTTGTGCTTCTGAGGTTGTGGATAGCCAAAGCAGGGGAAGGACTGTTCCCAAAGACATGCACAGTCATTCTCCACTCAATTACTTCTTTCCCTGGGTCATTGTTCTAATGCCAGAAGAACTGCAAGAAGTTTCTGTCTTCAGGTCTGACAATGAAACAATGAAACATTTGTTGGATGTCAGCCATAAAGGCGATGGCATCTTGGCAGAAGCGAACAAGCACCCCTAGGTGGTTGTTGTTTAGATCTGGCTCCTTCTGAAGGAAATCATTTAAAGAGACTCCATGACACTGTGCACTCGAGTCAAAGACTACTCTAATTTGTGTGGGTTTCTTTGCATGGTAGACCCCAAAAGGTGGCACATACCATCTCTCTTCTCCTTTGTTGAGTGGAGGTGCAACCTCTGCGTGCCCACTCTGGATAATCTTTCCCATAAAGTTGAAGAAATGGTCCTTAATCTCTATCTTTGACCTGAAGGAACACTGTAGTGACCTGAAGTGATCCATGACCTGAGCCTTGTTGTTGTTTAGGAATTGTCTTCTAGGTTTCAAAGGTAGAGGAGTTATCCAACTGTTGACCTTACTTCTATAGATGCCTTTTTCCATGATGTTTAAGAGGGTAAGGTCTTCAAAGGATGGGGCGGTTTTGTCATCTTCCTTTGTCCTTTCAAACACTGTTTGCCATATATTATTTCTCAGTTCCATAGAAGTATCCTTCTTGATAAGTGGCTGTGGTTGGAGGGTTGTGGGTGCTACTGTATTGTGCATCTCCTTCACAGTACACAGTAGTTAGGGCAGGGATTAAAGAGTGACATGCTCCCACTGTCAAATGTGTTTGTGTGAAGGGTGTGCACCATGTCTGGCTTGTGCACATCACCTAAGCACACATTGCCAATGATGACCAACCCCAAGTCCAATCTTTGAGCATAAGGAGAGTCATGTGGCCTATTAATCTGATCTCTCACTTTGTGAATACTGATTATGTCCCTACCTAACAGCATGAGAATAAGGGCATTCAAGTCTCGCTTGTGGATCTGGCTTGTCAGGGCTCTCAGGTGTTTGTGATGCCAAGCAACCTCTGCCATAGAGATCTCTGTCTGGTCATCAGAGATGCCATTGCATTCTATGAGAGTGGGTAGGGGAATGCTGACATGTACATCCAGAGAGTCCACTTGATAGCCGTGTGCCTGTCTCCCCGTAGTGTTGATCACTCCAGCACATGTCTTCAGAGAGTGAAATAAGTTACAGCCACTGGATACAAAATGCTCAAAGGGACCGATTACTCTGGTCATCAATGATTGCATAGACTGTGATGGCCTTTTCTCTTTGCCCAGCGGGATATACTCTGATAAGGCAGATCTTAGAGCATGACCTGCCATTGTACTGTTTGCCACAAGTAACTGTGCAATTTGCTGCCACCTCTGTGTCCTTGCAGTTGCCGTCTTGCTCCCCACCATGCTCATCCACCAATGCAGAAGTCTACACTGACATGTGCCTATTACTATTACACTGTGTGCACCTGCCAGCTTTGTCACATTGGTGAGGTGTGCAGTAGATGCACAGCAGCGATAGCAGATTCACGAAGGCTTTCCTCTCTTCAAGGGGCCCTGAAACCATGACACTTGTGTACAGGATGTGGCTTGTTGTGTATGGGGCACAACTTACAAGGATCTGCATTCACTGAACATGTGGCATTGGTAGGTGAGGTTGCAGTAGAGGGCATTGCAGTCTTGCAGACTGTGACAGGTGTTCTGTATGCAGCGTGCATTGGATACTGCTTCTCGGCTTTGATGCCTGATGTTTGAGTAGCTACAACGAAGTCTGGATTGTTGGACCTTTTTTTCTTCCTGGCAAATGAAACTCACGAAGAAAGAGAATGGTGGGAAAATACTTTCCGTTAATTTTTAAATTGTGATCCCTGTGTCATCCATTTTTCTTGCCGGGCAAATGGTAGGTTTTGCACAATGCTGCTGATGCCTCATGAAGTGTCAAGATATAATAACCCTGGGAATTCCCCTTCTTCCTTTGCAGCATGAAGCTCCACCATCAAGTCACCTAGTTCTCTGAGCCTCTGATGGTCCTTGTTGGACATTTTCCCAAAGCTGTCCACTCTTCTTCACAGAGACTCTTCTACAACCTCAGCAGCCCCATAACACTAGTTAAGCCTCTGCCATGCCACCCTTTCTTAGAATCATTCACATGCACTGCCCTGATGCATTTGACATTTAAGCGTTAGCCATTTACTTGGGGCCTCATGTACAAAGACTTGCATGGAATTCCACGCAAGAGAGATTCCCCTCTTCGCAGGATCTGAAAACCCTTATAATATGAGGAAGATGGGGAGGCGTGCAAGAATGTACTGTTTGGCACTCTGTCCTCTGGCAATAACAACAAACTCAGGAGGTCTGAGTGGGAGAGAGTGTGAGGCTGTCAATGCTGTGGGGTCGGAAAGGCGAACACACACGGAGTTAAAAAAAAAGTGGTTAGACTAAAAGGTGGCCGTTATGCGGAGGACGGGACACATTCTCTCCCACTCAGTCCTCCTGCGTTTGTTGTTAATACCGGAGGATAGTGTGCCAAACAGTACATTCTTGCTTGCCTCCCCATCTTCCTCATATTATAAGGGTTTTCTGATCTTGCGAAGAGGGAAATATCTGATGCAGGGCTCATTTAAATATGATTTGCATATTTAAATGTGGGCGTGGACAGGGAGGGGTCTGGTACTCCTACATGTGCGCTCAATTTCACTTCTTTGTACATGAGGCCCCAGGGTAGAAATTTTAAGGGAGAGTTGTTCCAGCAGTTGTGCCAATTATATGGTGTCCACAAGTCCTTATTACCCTGAGGGAAAGGGAGAGTTTTAACAATTCATTCATACGCTACACAATCTGCTCCATACCTTACTACCAGAGAAAAAAGACGAGGTAGTCACATCACTTGCTACAATGTTTTTGGTGTATAATACTGCATACTATATAATGTTATTTTGTTTCCATGTAATACTACATGGTGACCCAAAAAGCTTTAAAGGTTTATTAAAAAATTTAAATTATAATTTATACACATGAAACTTCATTCAATACAGTTTTTATTCATCATTATTTGCACACATGAAACTTGGTGAAGCAGGAGACATGGTGGCAAGGGCTGTTTCCCCACCCCAATTGTCCTCAGTTGTCAATATGACTATGTCCAGAGCGCACCGCGTGTTTGCTGTTGATGTATTCCTCGCAGACAACCACTCTGTGATCGCTCTGTAATTGCCTTTTGAAGACATTTCAATATTCCACAAAACCAAAGCATTCCAGATTGGAAAACCATCTTAACAGTGAGTTAAGTTTTTCAAAGCACTAAGATCATCTTTGAAAAGAAAATCACCTGATTGGCCTAGGACTGCTCATACGTTTAGAAATCTTAAAGTGTTGAGACGATCTATTGAAGAGACATTCTGCATGGAAGCATACATTAGCTGTAGTGATTTTCCAGGAAACTGCAAGAAAAATGTTACACAAAGACCTCCACTTTCATATAAACAAAAATAACCGTTCTATGGAACGTCTATAATAACCCCTCATCCAGGACACCTCAAGTGCATGGTAGACAAAAGAAGTCCCCCCATGCAAAGAGTTTCGTACAATCAACATTTTATTAGTAGTCCTACGCACAGGTTTAGGTCATAGGGAGTGCCTATGCAAAATTTCATAAAGCTATCATGCATATGAGCCGAGCAATGGCCCGGACAAACTTTATATGTTAAAGGTCACATATGCAAATTAGCTACACCACGCACAGTTTCAGGTCATATGGAGTGCCTATGCAAAACTTCCAAAAGTTGACAATACCCCTTTAGCCATAAATGGCTGATGGGTAAAAACTGTTTGAAGTAAATCTTTGTGTGTGCAAATAATAATAATTTGATTTTCTTTACATTTACATTTGAATTGTGGGAGGTTTTATTGGGTCACCCTGTATATAACATATAATAAAATATTGGCCAATATGCAGTGAATATTTAGAGCTTATGCCACTATTTTAACAAGCACCACATTATATCATACTTATATTTTTGATTGCAGGAGGACTGCCTTCATCTGTTCTTGCAGCCACTATGTTTTCTGTGTCCAGAATATTATATTATATTATATTTATTTTTTTTGCATATGCACCTCACTGTTTGCATAAGAATTTAAATTCTCCTTAAAATGTCCTTGATACAGATTTCTTGTGCTAGCAGACAGGAAGTAGGCCCGCTAGTCGAGAGTGAAGGCCCACTAGTTGTTAACATTTCAGCTTCTTCTTGTCTTTTTTTTTTTGATAGTTTGTTTGTTTTGTTTGTTGTTTCTTTGCATTTATTATCCCCTTTTTTCAGCTTAAGCAATGTGTAATAATTCCTACATGGGTCAGTGATCTGTTTGCAGTGCTCACTTTTGTGATTGTGGTGGCCTGGTGGTAGGGTGCTGGCTTACTGATCTGAAGGTCGGGGGTTCAAGCCCCACTATCACCAAGTTGTCACTGCTGTCCCCACAGCAGAGCTAACTGGGTTATCAAAGGCCAGCCATGTCTTTCACTGTCTGAGAGGCATGTAAAGGATGACATGTGAGAGGCATGTAAAAGAACCATTGCTGTTGTTCGTAAAGAGTAGGGCATTTGGTGTCCGTCAGCGTTTCTGCCCTGAGAAGGCCTGGCGAGATGTCCAAGGTATACTCTCATGTTCGCCCAGAGACGGCTGAGGTGGGCGCCAGCCTCCCTGCGACCCTAATTAGGATTAAGCGGCTCTGAAAATGAATGGATGAATGAATGACATTTGTAATGGGAGAAATCTAATGCATATGCACTGCTCTAATAGGAACACTTATTTATTATGAGACTTTATTCACTGTATATATATATATATATATATAATGTGTAGTATATGTAGTATGTGTCTTTTCTGGGAATTCCACAATAAAATGACTGTTATTTATCATTACAAAGCTCTTTATCATTTAGTCAATAAAAGGGCTCTGGTGCTGTCTTTCCTCTGGCTCCACAGTGGGCTGAGAGTCAGATATCTGTATTAGTCTGCCATAGCCCAAGGGCCAGCTGTGTCAAAAGCTAAATCATGATCTGCACTGGCTTTCTGGCTAAATTGTGTATGAAGGCCTGGGGCAGAAAAGGTGCACTCACTCATTACTTGAAACAAAAAAAAAAGAAGTTTTTTCTTTCTCTCTCTCACTCACTCACTCACTCACTCACTCTATCCCTCTGATCTACAATAAAGATGGATTTTTGCACTTACATGCACATAGGCAAAATGAGGGTCACATGTCATCTGCACATCCAATATTTCCACCTCCATTGAACTATGAATGCAAATTGTATCCAAGAGGTATTTAATTCTGTAGACTATATATGTGTATATGTACATGCCCGGAAGCGGTTAGAAAGAAACAGCGGTGTGTTCGGCCAGGTAAACAGGCAAGGTCAGTTTGACTCTCCCCTCTATTCATCAGCATATTGTCTATTAATATTACACTCTGCTTGAATGACTGTGCCACATACTGGTTCCTGCTTGTCCTGCACATGGAGTTGTGTTTGCACATGCAGCTGCTGAAGGACTGTTTCTAGCAATGAACAGAGTATATGTGCATCTTGTGTAAGGGATTGCTGAGGCCAGCTTCACTCCTTTTTCCACCTTCAGGACATTATCACCTTGGCAGCACACACAGGCGCTGCACCCGCTTCCCTATGGGCTGCACTTCCTGCTAGGGCTAATTAATTAAAAGGGCAACTTGGCCACAGTGGAAACTAGGCCCTGAGCCTTTTTTGCTTTTTAGTCTCACACAATAGATACCTACACATTTATCATAACTCTTTCTGTCTCTTGTTAACGATGGTCGGGAGCTCCATATTCTATGTCCACATATAAGAGGACAGGGCACAGACATAAATGTATAAGTCTAAATCGTTTAAAATGTGACTTTCCTAGGGTTAACAGGGTTAAAAAAATTATTATTCATTCATTCATTTTCTGAACTGCTTAATCCTAATTAGGGTCGTGGGGAGGCTGGCGCCCATCTCAGCCAACTCCGAGCAAGGGCAGAGTACATCCTGGACAGCATGCCAGGCCATCACAGGGCAATTATTATTATTATTATTATTATTATTATTATTATTATTATTACTTTTGTGTAATTAAAATAATAAACTCCGTCCTATTCTGGACATTGAATTTCTATGGGCTTCTGCACATAATGGATTGCATCTCTGCTTTTCCATTTATAGTAGTAAAGTTTATTTGTAATATTTGAGCAGTCATGTGTAGCTATAAGAGGTTGTATTGGCCTGCTGCTGAACAAGAAAAAATAAGTTCAACCAACTATATCATTAACCTAATCACAAGACCTGCTTGGAGACATTAACATACATATTCACCGTTAAAATTGAGAGAAGGAGTGGACTGAAACAGAATAGCAAACGAGTGCAAGAGACATCATAGCGGCGCATTTAATGAAAGGTTACATTTTCATTTACTCTCTATTGACTGAACTAAAAGAGCCATTTTTTATTTCATTGGCATGATGTGGCCCATTAGTGTTCTATTGGAATTGGTGTTTTCTTATCCCCCGCCCTTTCTCGCTTGGTTACTATAGTGATAGCTCAAAGTGAGAGAGACAGTGAAAGCACAACTTTCCTCATATACACTCTCCCTACTGCAAGTTCACACCACTTTTAAGACACACACACACACACGGCACAACACAGCATGCCAGGTAATTTCCCATCGATCTGTTGTTGCTACTCACCCTGGCACATCAATGACAATCTAATTCCATTCAGTAGATTGCATTGGCCTTGTCACGGCAAAGTGACAAGACACATTGCTGCTGCTCTTAACCCAATAAACGCAGGTTAGTTCAGCTGAGATTAGGTCATCACTGCTTGCCAGCCACCCCAATCACATCCATTTACCACTGAGCCTTAAGTAGAGCATAGGGTGATGATGTGCTTTCATTTTATTTCTTTTTTATTTTAATTTTTAATCTAATTCTTAAATCACAGTGAACATATTAGATATATTACATGGTGGACTTGAATATATGTACACAGCAACTTTAATTTCATTGTTCGGGTGGCAGTGCATTACTATTATATAAAATAATCAAACCATGCAGCTATTACTGTATGTAATGTACCCAAGTGCACTATCCAACAAAACTGCTACAACTAAACTGTTCACAAACACACATACACAATAAAGAGCTAAACCATCCTTAATTCTCTCTATTTTACATTAACCTATGTCTATTTTCTGTATAACACCAGAGAAACTGTGTTTCTATGTCTGTATTTGTGCATTCAGGCAAATGCAAGTAGGGCACCAGATGGCTGTTCCTCCAGTCTGCTGCGACATAGAGGACTCTCTCATCAGGATCAAACAGGTCACAGGACAGTTCAACCCTCCGACATGGCCATCTGGCCTGCAAGGTCAGGGCTCCAGAAAGACTTATTTGACGCACCACATGACACAGTATTAGCTCCCAGTTTTTCCCTTCCTTACCGTACCAGGCTTACCATGCTGATCTTTTTTTGGCATTTGCACACCAGTATCTGTGCTAAGCTGCCACATAGTTTAGCATCCCACTGATTCACAGCAGTGGCCTGTCTATCAGAATGCCTTCTCTGCCATCCGGTTTTGTTTATTTATTTTTTCCCCTCTCATGCCCTCTCTGTACAGTCTGGAGATGATCATCCACTGGCTTGTGCTTTTCTATGTTGTTTTAATTCTTTAAACTGTAAACTTTATGGCCTCATTTTCTGTCTGCGGCTGGCCTCCGCTGGCTTCCCTGCCACTTTCACAAGCTGTAAACGTATCTCAGAAGCCTTTCATCTGGCTCGCCGTGGCAAGTACTTGGGGTCTGCGGCCCTTTGGTTGATTAGTGGCCTGATAAAAACTGGCCACTTATGGGGCTTTAAAGATGCTTATGTCGCCGCGGTTACAGACCATAAACTTGTTATGGCCTGCCGCACTAATTAATTGTTTCCTTACCCATTAATTTTGCTTTACCACAGATGACTTTGAGACACCATTTAGTGCAGATCATTGTAATTCTCAAAGACACATTGGCCTGGCAAACATCGCAGGGAGAATGTTTAGTTTACTGTTCCTCATTCTTCCTGCAGAATACATCTGATAACACTTTGATGCTGGCATGGATGTTCTTACATACCTCGGTACAATTTAAAAAGAAAGATGCAGACAGCTGTGACTACAGGTGGAGAGCAAAATATATCACAACAGTTAAACAAGTTTGGCCTTATCATTTTTTTTAAATAAATACATAATTCATTCATTCATTCACTCACTTTCTAAACCATTTAATCCTAATTAGGGTTGCGGGGAGGCTGGCGACCATCTCTCTGGGCAACTCTGGGCAAAGGAGGCGTACACCCTGAACAGCTCGCCAGTCCATTGCAGGGCCATGATTATGATACTATGATAATTTTTCACATCTTTTTTAACACCATTAACATCTAGTCTCAGTATGATATGAAAACATGAAAATGCCCTCTTTTTTTTTGCTGATCTGCATATTAGACTTAGACTTAACTTTATTGATCCCTTTGGGATGACTCCCTCAGGGAAATTTAAATTTCCAGCAGTACACAGATAGAAAAAGCAGCACACAGATAAAGAATAAACAATAAACACTTAGGTTAATATAAAAAATATAAAATAAATATTACATAATATAAGTAAATATAAAGAGCTGAATATGGCTTTGTATAGAATATAAGTTAAAATTATTGCACTATAGATGAGAA
>JAOUQZ010000025.1:9064983-9077663 GCA_028564935.1 Neosilurus hyrtlii
CGGTGTGCAGAGGGTGGCTGGCATTGTCCATAATATCCAGCAGTTTGTCCAGAGTCCTCAACTCTGCCACCGTCACCCCAGAGTCCAGCTTCATGCCGACCACAGAGCCGGCCCGCCTGATCAGTTTATCCAGTCTGGATGTATCCTTCTTGGATATGCCCCCCCCCAGCACACCACAGTGTAAAAAAGGACGCTCGCAACCACAGAGTGGTAAAACATCCGCAGAAGTTTGCTGCAGATGTTGAAGGACCTCAGTCTCCTTAGGAAGTACATCCTGCTTTGTGTCTTCCCATACAGGTGACTGGTGTGGGTTGTCCAGTCCAGTTTATTGTCCAACCACAGCCTGACGGTATTTGTAAGAGTCCACAGCCTCCACCTCAGCTCCCCCTAACAGGACTGGTCGCGGTCTTGGTCTGGACCTCCCAAAGTCAATGACTAGCTCCATATATTTTTTAATCAGTTATAGACAGGTCGGCACAGTGACGTAGTTGTTAGCACATCTGCCACACAGCATGAAGGTTATGGGTTCAAGGCTTGGCTGTTTCATTGTGGAGTTTGCATGCTTTCTCCATGCTTGCATGGGCTCCTCCAGGCACTCCGGTTTCCTCCCACAGTCCAAAGACATGCACAGTAGGCTAACTGGCTGTTCCAAATTTTCCACCTTCGCCCAGCATTGGCTGTGATAAGCTCTGGTCTCTTCTTGACCCTAGTAAGATTAGGTGGTTAGGCAAACGAATGAGTGAGATGATAATAGACACAGGTTGAACATTTTTTTAAGGAGGCATAATTATCTAGTGCTTACGGTTGGTGTTCTGGTGAAAACTAAAAAAGTTTATTTTCTTTGGCTACTTTTGAAACATTGCATCAAATAGTGTGCTAAGTCTTATTTGAGGTAGCAGCATTTGGAAGAGCCAGTTAGCCTACTGTGCATGTCTTTGGACCGTGGAAGCAAACCGGAGTACTGGAAGAAAACACCACTCAAGCAAAGAGAGAATATGTAAACTCCATACAGTAATGCCTGAACCCGGAAATTGAACCCAGGACTGTCATGCTGTAAGGCAAACATGCTAACCACTTAGCCACAATGCCACCCACTAATAAAATTCTCTCCACATTTTGTGCTTTCCTGTAAAGATAATATGCCCACAGAACACTCCAGTAGTTTACTGGCAGTACTGGTCCAAACAATAAAATTTATTTCCTTTGATGAATAAACCGAATACTGAAGTTTATGCTAGTCTGGCTTGTGTTGATTCTGAGCATGAATGATATTGTTATAATAAATTTTTACATAATTTCAAGGTGCTGTATACTTCACTAGGGTTGTAGGAGGTTGGAGTCCATCCCAGCCAAATCTAGGCGAAGGCATGGTACACCATGTACAGCTTGACAGACCATCACAGGGAAAAGACAAACACACAATTATTAACACTCACATTCATACGTAGAGGCAACCAAGAATATCCATTTAGTCTAATGTGCATGTCTTTAGACTGTGGGAGGGAACCAGCGCACCCGGAGGAAACCAACACAAGCATATGGAGAACATGCACCACTCCATGCAGAAACACTCTTGTTACAGACATTCCTCAGAAACTCTGACAAGCCCGCCCACCACTACCCCAACTGACAAACTTTTACCTCTCTGCCATCGAAAGCCTCCTGACCTACTGCTGTACAGTGTGGTTCAACAGCTGTACTGCAAAGGACAGGAAGGCCCTGCAGTGAGGACAGCAGAGTGAGTAATTGGAACTACACTACCCTCCCACACACCCTGGACACCCCCTTTTCTCCCTCTCCCCACAGAAAAAGATACAGGACACTCAAAACAACAACTAAAAAAATCAAGAAAAGCTTTTACCCACAAGCTGTTAAACATGCAACCCCACCACCACCACCATCACATACACTTACTGAATAACCATCATTCAGACCATCTTCCTGGACAGTGCAATATTACTCTTTAAGTTCAATACTCATGTTTAAGTGCAATACTCATGTTTACAGCAGGTCTTGAACATCATATAACATGTTAGCATCATGCACCTTATAATTAAAAAAGCTCTACCTCTCACCCTGTGTATACCATGCACCGTTGACATATCACACACCCTTCTGTATATGTCTCTAAATGTGCGAATATGTGGATAAATGTATAAGTCTGTAAATGTGTAAATATGTGGATAGATGTATATTCGTTTGCATATACAGGATATATGTATGTATATGTATGTATATGTGTACATATAGGTATGTGTATATATGTGTATGTAGGTATATGCACATATATAGCTTAGTGTAGGTACCTTAATTTTGTTTTGTGTACTTTTAGAGAGATGCTTAACTGATTTACATTGTTCACGCAACAGTTGACAATAAAGATCTCTCTTCCTCTTCTCTCATTCTTTCAAAATTCGTCCACCCGTCCATCTTATCCATTATATAAAATGCTTATCCATCAGGTTAAACTAGACCCAGTCCTAGTTGACTTCGGCCATAAGGACGGGTAGCTCTTTAACAGGTCGCTAATCTTCTTTATTAAATCATACTAATAAAATAAAGATATAAAAATGAAATTAATATTAGGGCACTGCAGACAATAATGCACTTGAACACTCCGTGGGCATATTGTCTTTATAGCAAAGCACAAATGAACCAAACACCTTAACACAGTATTATTAGAGACTTCAATACAGCAATTTGAGTGTTGGGTTGCATGGTGGTGTAGTGGTTAGCATGTTCACTGTAACAGTTGACACTGTAAGAATGTCCTGTGTTTAAGTCACAGGCTCGGTGAGGGTGTTTTTGTGTTTGCTTGCGTGCCTCTCCTCCCGGTACTCTTTTTTCCTCCCATCCAAAACCATGCACATTAGGAGAAATGTTTTTTCCAAATTGCCCCTAGTTATGAGTGTGAAAGGTTATGTGTGTTTGCCATGCAGTGGACTAGTGAGCTGTTCAGTATGTACCCTGCCTTCACCAAGAGTTGGCTGTGATAGGCTACAGATCCCCATGACTCGAGAAGGATTAAGCAGTTCTGCAAATAAATAAATGAATAAGACTGAGAGGCCTCTGTCAGTCATGTTGACCATGGATAATATACTCTAGTTGTCATTCGGGGCCATGGTGATAGATGGAATAGTGTTGGAAGTCACTGATTAGTAGAATTCAGGAGTGACAGACTTTGCTGCATCTAATGCTTATAAAGTGTGGGTAAATATAGGGTAGTCTAAGCAGGAGCACGCATTTAATTTAGCTTTCTTTTCTTCAGACAGGTTCTGTATCCTCTCCTCCCCTGCCTTGGTTTGTCTTTCTGCTTTGGTTTGGCACTACATAATCCCCGCTCTAAGTGTGGATATTCAGAGCTTTCATGTCATGCTTGCAGACATCCTTGAAGCACAGCTGGGGGTGGCAAATGGATCTCTTCTCAGATTCTAGCTTGCTGTTAAGGATGTCCTTTGGTGTATGTCCATTTTCCATGTGGCACACATGGCTGACCTGGTGCATCCTGCATCGTCTGAGCAGCATGAGAACCTGGGCATTTGGCACTTTGTCACAGCTCATGTTGACAAGGATGAGGCAAAGGGAGTGCAAGTGGAAGTTGGTCGATTTCTCTTGTTTGGTATATGTTGTCCATGTGTCACTGCCAATGTGCTGGGCCAAGATATATACACTTATGATCAACAACTATGAATTAGAAACTGTCTACCAATTTACCTGTCTTGGCTCCACTATTAGCATCAACCTAAAGATTAAATCACTACTGTACAGGAGCATATTGACAATGCAGGCATTGTACACTGCGAGCTAGGTCAAGATTGTATTCTCAGAGACATGGGTGGTACTTGGCTAAGAGTTGGTGCAGCATTCCTGATGTGCTGTTTAATCTGACAGGTTGCTGCTAATAGTGGAGCCAAGACAGGTAAATTTGTAGACAGTTTCTAATACATAGTTGTCGATCATAATTGTATATATCTTGGCCCAGCACATTGGTCTTTTCCAGGCTGATTGTAAGCCCAAAGTCTTTGCAGGTATAGTAGAATCTGTCTATGAGACAATAAAGTAGTATGTTCAGTGTGTGAGGAGACTGTAGGATCCCCAGTAAAGACAAAGGCCTTGCATACCTTGGTCTTAAGCCTCAGTTCAGAAAGCATGCTCGAGGCACAAGGATGCAGCCTTGTTTCATGCATCTCTTAGAGTCAAAGGGTTCAGATATGCTGCCCTCATCCACTAATGGTTGCCTTCATGTTTGTCTGATGAACTGATCTTGCTATGTAGCAGGAATCATGCAATTTCTTAAATGATGTTAATAAGCCTGCCCCTGCTAATAAGTTTGAATGCTTTGTTGAGGTCGGTGAAGGCTATATACAGGGTGTTCTGCTGTTCTTTGCACATCTTCAGTTGTTGGCAGAGGGAGAAGATCATGTCCAATGTTGCTTCTGTAGGTGGACAACCATGACTCTGGCATAGAGATTGTCAATGTTACTCAAAAAGGAAGGAAATGTCCCTGTGGTTGTTACTACAATCTTTCAATCTTACAATCCTTTCATCTCTTATTTTTTGTGGTACAGCTCCTATTTAGCACTGGCAAACAAGATCATGTAGAAAATTGTGTTTTTGCTGTGCTTGATAAGGTCCAGTGGAATGGCATCATTGCCAGGTGCTTTGCCGCAAGCCAAACTGTAAATTGCCATGCAGAGTGTTTCCACTGTTGGTTCAGCATCTCCAGACTGATGGGCAGAATCTTTATGTCACCAAAGGCTGAAGTGACTACAGCACACTAGGTGATGAGCATGAATAATGCTCTACCCATCTTTCTACCTGCTTGCCTATGTCAGTCAGTACCCTATTCTGAAATTAGAAAAAGTTGAATTATTGTGCTAGTCCAGTGGAAACTAGGCACATTACCAGTAAAAATGTACAAAATTTACTTTCTCAAAAGTGGACTTACACACATAAATTGATTTGTAGGCAAGCTTCACTTTCATGAACCTTCAATTACAATCCATTTAAATTCAGTTTTATTTGTATAGCGCTTTTTACAATTGACTTTGTTGCAAAGCAGCTTTACATAGTAAAACAAAACAAACAAACAAAAAAGAATTTAAACATTTTTTCTACAAACCCTACACATCCCCAAGAGCAAGCCCATGGTGACAGTGGCAAGGAAAAACTCCCTCAGTCGACAAGAGGAAGAAACCTTGAGAGGAAGCAGACTCAAAACAGAAACCCATCCTCATTTGGGTGAAACCAGATAAAAATACAATCCATGTAGCAGAAACTTCACTATAGTTTAACATGAAGTCTAGTTGTTATCTGTTTAACCAGACTCTCCAGTTTATGCTCTTCAGTTCTGACGGTTTCTTACATGAACACAAGTTTCTTCTGCGGGTTTTTACATGGAAGTATGGAAGAAGCAAATGTAGTGAAGAACATACAAATTAGATGTAAGTCAATACATTTTTGGACTGCTGAAGAGATGGAGTTCAGCTAAAAAGTCACAAGTTTCGAAATGCATGGACAAAAAAGGCAATCTGTTTCAAAATCGTTGGAACAAATAAACAATGCTGGATTTAAAAGGATTTCTGAGCAAATTACAGAAAACAGAACAAAACATTATGGCTTACAGCTTATGAAAACCTCAAATCCAAAATCTCAGAAAATTATAATATTACATGAAATCAATAAAAAGGGAATTTTAAATACAGGAATGTCAGCCCTCAGAAAAGTATAATCATGCATATGTACTCAGTACTTGGTTTGGACCCCTTCTGCATGAATTACTGCCTCAATGCGGCATGGCATGGATGCCATCATGCAAGACCAGGATGCTTCAAATGCGGCCTTCAGCTCTTCTGCATTGTTCGGTCTCATGTCTCTCATCTGTCTCTTGGCAATGCCACATAGATTTTCTATGGGGTTCAGGTCAGGTGAGTTTGCTGGCCAATCCAGCACAGTAATCCCATGGTCATTGAACCAGGTTTTGGCACTTTCGAAGTGTGGGCAGGTGCCATATCCTGCTAGAAAATAAAAATGCTTCCTTCAGCATCTCCATAAAGCTTGTCTGCTGAAGGAAGCATGAAGTGCTCTAAAATGTCCTGGTAGATGGCTGTGTTGACTCTGGATTTAATAAAGCACAGTGGACCAACACCAGCAGATGGCATGGATCCCCAAATCAACACAGTCTGTGGAAACTTCACACTGGACTTCAAGCATCTTGGATTGTGTGCCTCTCCATTCTTCCTCCAGACTCTGGGACCTTGGTTTCCAAATGAGAAGCAAAATTTGCTCTCATCAGAAAAGAGGACTTTGGTACACTGTGCTTTATTAAGTGCTCACTGTATTTCACTTGACATCCCAATGCTACTGATCAACAAATGATTGCATCTTTCAGAGGGTTTTGCACCACTAAGGCATTCCTGTGAGCTCTATCAGTACAGCAGCAAGAGGCTGCTACACCTGCACCTGAGAGTTTCATCTGCTTTTTCTGCAGCATGTTTGATCATTCACCTGACAGGGATAAGGCCATTAAAAAGCTCCTGACTGTGCAGCAAGGCTTCTGCACAGCAACTGAATATGCCCTTAAATTCTGCACAGTTGCAGCATGTAGTGGCTGGAATGATCCCACACTGGAAGTAGCATTTCATAGAGGTCTAAGACAAGACTTCTTATAACTTCATCAACCTTGTTATAATGCTGGATGGCATTTTTGTGACAACACCAGCCGACTTTGGTCAGCCTAAACAGTTTACCAGGCCATCATAGGGCCAACACATACACAACCATTCACACTCACACCTAGGGATAATTTGGAACAGCCAATTAGCCTACTGTGCATGTTTTTGGAATGTGGGAGGAAACCGGCGTACCCAGAGGTACATGGAGAACATGCAAACACCACACAGAAATGCCCCGAACCCTGGAATTGAACCCAGGACCTTCTTGCTGTGAGGCGGAAATGATAACCACCTTGACACTGCTTTTGTCTTTTTCAGTGTTCTAGTTGACTGACACGGGTATGCCTGGCTTGGGTATTTGAACCGGAGCTCAAAGCTTCTGATTTTGGTGTTTACTCCACAAACATTTATTTACATATTTGTCTGCTTACCTGAGATAGATTGTGTTTTTATTCTATGTGAGTCTGAGCACTGATCTGATAACTTCAGAGGTTTTTTAAATATATGTATTAATTAATTCATTTATTTATTTATTTTATTGCTGTGTATGTTTCACTTGCTTCTGAGACTCAGCATAACAACAGGAACTTATATAATTTAAAATATCTTTAGTAGTCACATATATTATCAATAACAGACATATCTGGTGAGCTCTGCAGGCTGCAAGCTAGCACACTGTTTAGAATTACAGAGTATTTTGAGGATTTTCATACAGGGTGTATAACATACTCTAAACAGAAGTGAACCATGCTCTATAAATCTTGGTTATTACACCCATTTGAGTTCTCCAGATCATTGCATGGCCAACACATACAACCATTCACACTCGCATCCGCACCAACCATTTGAAGCAGCCAATTGGCCTAATGTGCATGTCTTTTGACTGTAGGATGAAACCAGAGTATCCAGGGGTACTTACTGTGAGGTGGACATGCTAACCACTATACCATAGTGACATCCTTTGTCCACGTTTTTTATTATAAAAAAAAAAAAAAGAGACTCATCTACCCTTCCTCAATCCTGACATGATCTTAATCATCCACAGTTTGGAAGTGTTTAGAAGTTGTAGAGCATTGTATTCTCATCAGAGGCCTGTGCTGCCATAAAGATGGAGCTCTTGGCTGTGAAACATGGCCTTGCTTATTCACCGTGTGCTTCTCAACACCACCAAACACCCATAGATCACCGCTGCACCCGCATCGCTCTCTTTATCGAAAGGGAAAACAAAGGCTTGTGCTGCTGAAGTTATTACTGCAGCAGCTATTTTTCAAACACCCCAAGCAACAACAAAATGGCACCGAAAGCTTTGCATGCCAGTTCTTTTAGATCTGCGAGAGAATGGCAATAAAGGGACTACATTACAGGGGATTGAATAATCATCTAATCTCACTGGAGTCATTAAATAATAAAACATGCACTCAAATAACTTGGTTAATTGTGAATGAGTTATTCATCAGTCTATAAATGATTTGCTTAAACATGCATTTCCGTTTTGCCTGTTGCATCTTATTTCCTCATTACACTGCAAAGTGGCTGAAACATCAGTTTAAGGTTATAGAGATGCAATAAAAAGGTAATCATCCACTTTCTGCACACACCCCCCCGGTCAATAATCTCTAACCTGAGCCAGGCTTTAATAATGTCCTATTATACGATATGTTTAGTGAATTGATTTGTGGGGAAATGTTCATCAAGAGTCAGTCTTAATGAGGTTCCATCCATCTTAATCCTGATTAATCTCACTGTTTTTGTTAAACCATAGACCATCTCTCTCTCTCTCTCTCTCTCTCTCTCTCTCTCTCTCTCTCTCTTTCACACACACGCACACACAACACTATGTACGGACATCACTCATCCGCTCAATCTCAGCCTCGCACTCAGGGAAAGGACACAGGTGACTGAACCTATGACTGTCTTAGAGTAGCGATGATGCATTGGCAGTCAGAGTTGGATGATTTGGGCAAGACTTGCCTGAAAAGAGACATATTGATTTCTCAATGATTAATAAGTGGAAAATAATTGTGTTTCATTAAGATGGATGCAGTTTCATTTAGTCTGTCTTCTCTCTTTCAGCTCAGCCCAAGTAGGCAATCAAATCTCCAACAGTGTCATGTTAGTCTACCATGGCAACAAGGTCAGCGTGGTAAAGAGGCCTCTCTCTCTTTCTCTCGCTCTCTCTCTCTCACACACACACACACACACACACAGTGTGGTCACTGTACATTTGTAAGATTTTATAAGATCATTCCAGAATGCAGATAAGAGGACATATTCAGTGTCAGCAGCTGAAGGCGAGTATTTATGCAAGAACACTTTTCACATATTCAAAAATACTTTACGTATCTGCTTATTCAATTATCTTAGTGCCCCTTTCAGATTATGCAAATCACATGCATGTAGTTCTTGCCGCTGAGCTTGGCAGTAGAACGGTTGGAGGCAGGGTTTTCAATAGCATCCAGACCACCATAAAAAATAATTATAATGAAAAAAAAAAAAAAAAGGAATAGGCAATGTAGACTGAAGAAGGAAATAACCTTATGCTGGTGGTCAAATGCGATCATACGCTTAATATGATGTAACATTAATGCAAGAGACAATTTAAATTTGAAAACTAAAAAAAATTAATTTGATTATATAGTATGTATGGGGTGGCACGGTCGCGTAGTGGTTAGCATCACAGCAAGAAGGTCTTGGGTTCAAGTCATGAGGGCATTTCTGTATGGAGTATGCATGTTCTCCACATGCTTGCAAGGGTTTCCTCTGGGTACTCCAGTTTTCTTCCACAGGCCAAAGATATGCACATTAGGCTAATTGGTGGTTCCAAAATTGCCCCTAAGTGTGAATGTAAATGATTGTGTGTATGTTGAACTGTGATGGTGTTTTGACGTGTTTTGATTTATTAAAATAATTTCAATGGGTTTGTAAATGTACTCTTTTCGAAATATCATTTTATTGATATGATTTAAGGCATACATAATATATTACATAATATTGCTCTTCACTTAAACCAATATTCATTCATTTATTTTCTAAGCCGATAATTCCTAGTTCGGGTTGTGGCGAGGCTGGTGCCCATCTCAGCCGGCTCTGGGAGAAGGAGGGGTACACTGTGAACAGCTCGTCTGACCATCGCAGGGCCAACACACACACACAACCATTCACACTGTCTCCTAGGGGCAATTTGGAATAGACAATCAGCCTACTATGCTTTTTTTGGACTGTGAGAGTAAACTAGAGTACCCGGAGGAAACCCATGCAAACACAGTAGAACCCAGTACCTTCCTGCTGTGAGGCGGATGTGAAACCACTGTGCCACTGTGCAGCCTCCTTAAACCAATATTACATGAAACAAACACGTGAAAACCTCAAGTGCAAGGCTATATCACATTGGTATCATGTTATAATGCATTACAGTGTGCTTATGAACACACTTTATAGTGTAATATATTATACTGCCTGCCAGTGTGAAGGGTTAAACATGTAACTATAGCTATACTGTGTTATGTACTGAGTTTTGAAAGGCATTATTAAGTATAATGTATGGTGTATAATATATTATAAATTGTATTTGAAGTATTTCCTGTAAATAATAATAATAATAATAATAATAATAATAATAATAATAATAATTTTAGCTGATAAAGTATAACTAAAATGATATCCATATCACACACATAAACCCAAAAATAGCATTTTGATAATGTATGTATTTTTGTTGCTGTAGGTTCAGGCCCCATAGAGCACAGCCGGTGCAAAGCTTAGGGGAAGGCAGTGAACGAAGGAACAGGCCCCACAGATCCACTGCTCTGTGTTTCATTTTAATGTTCATCTAATGACATTCTCTCATGGGCCATGTCATGGGCCATCAACAATCATAATTGTAAATTGATTCATTGTCTACTGAGGGTGTCACCACTCCAGTGTCAAAAGAGAAATTGATAAGAGAGTAGGTTCCTTTAATGAATATATCAATAACAGCTGACAGCTGAAAAAGTACCTCCACACATTTCCAAATAAGCACAAACTTTTCACAAGATGGCTTCATTTGTTTTAGGTCATGTCTGCCATGCTGAGTTTTGCTTGCACTGCCAAAAGCAAGTCAAGATTCATTTAGGATTTTAATGTACAATACATAATAATTGGACTCATTTATAAAGCCATTTTTTATTATTTTTTTTTGTAATTTGTGGCCCTCAAGCACCAAACCAGTTAGAAATGAGATATAATGGATTAATAGGTAATTAATTAATAGATCAAAATTATTGATCTTCAGATTTTAGCATGGTGGTGTAGTGGTTAGCACATCCGCCCCACAGCAATAAGGTCATGGGTCCCGAGCTCACTGAGGGAGTGTCTGTATGGAGTTCTCATTGTCTCCTTGTGCTTGTGTGGGTCTCCTCTGGGTACTCTGGTTTCCTCCCACAGACCAAAGATGTGCACATTAAGCTATTCGCCTGTTCCAAATTGCCCCTAGGTGCAGATGTGAGTGTGACTTATTGTGTGTGTGTGTGTGTGTGTGTATGTGGTGTTTGCCCTGTAATGGTCTGGCGAGCTGTCCAGGGTGTAGCCAGCTTTCTCTCTGGGTCAGCTGAGATAGTTTCTAGCTGCTCTGTGACCTTAGTGTGATTAAGCGGCTTGGCGAATGAATAAAAACAATGCCATACCAATTATGCACTGCGATCCGAGAGTGGGATTGTTTTCTGGTGCGGCAGTGTATATCAGCTCCTGATGGTCAGAAATGATGGTCATACATCACCTAAATTGTCCAACATTCTTGTGGCAAATATTCTACTGTTGTCCTAATAGCCGGTAATGATTCTGGTCACCTACGGTAATGGGTGGATGGCTTACACACCTGTGCACACCAAGGTGCAGTAATGATTTAATTAAAATGGCTTCCTGTCCTAGCACACCTATGGAATTAAGGAATAAAAGGGGGGAGGGGGGTGTTTTGCATCTTTCAGCTGTGTAGAATAAAAATCCACCTAACACAGATACAGAGCCACTATCCATGGTTATCATATCAGACACCTTCACTGACAGTTTGGGTATTAATAGCATTCCCGTTTCTGTGAGCTGCTCTTAATGGCTGATTTATTTCATTTTAATACTCCTGTCAGGAAGCAGAGCCATGAGAGAGCACCATATAATGGAGACCCTCTGTGTTCTCGTCCAGTGGGAATGCTTCGCACCAAAGTGTAGTGCTTGATATGTGGACTATCGACTCAAGACGTCAGCTGCCTGCTATTCATTTCAGCAGTAATACATCAATGAGCACCTTTCAACTATTTCCCTATTTGTGTTCCACTGCTTGTTTATTGGTCTCTTTAAATTTATATTTATATTTATTTAATTGAATGGTGCTCATTGATGTCCAACTGCTGAAATGAAAATCAGAATATACAGCTAAGATGCAGATTGTGATGCATCTACACAACTAAAGCTAAAAATCCAGTTTAACAATCTTTTTAATGCTTGTTTCTAACACTTATTGACCCTTTGTATTTTCTCACGGACTCACTCACTCAGGCTGGAGTCTATCTCAACCAACACAGGGCAATGGTGGGGTACACCCTGAACAGCTTACCAGACCATCGCAGGGCAAACACACACAACCATTCACACTCGCATCCACAACCAGGGGACAATTTGCAACAGCTGATTAGCTTAATGTGCATGTCTTGGAAGTGTGGGAGAAAACCGGAATACCTGGAGGAAACCCACGCAAGCATAGTGAGAACATGCAAACTCCACACAGAAACCAAGCCCAGGAACTGAACCCAGGACCTTCTTGGTGTGAGGCGGACGTACTAACCACTACGCCATATTACAAGACATTTTTTCCAAAATACCTATTTGTTATATTTATATACAGTATTATAACATAAGAGATACCTTAAATAGAACTATTGATTGATTTAAAAGTATTATTCATTCATTCATTCATCTTCTGAACCGCTTATTCCTAATTAGGGTCGCGGGGAGGCTGGCGTCCATCTCAGCCGA
>JAOUQZ010000025.1:9088614-9093614 GCA_028564935.1 Neosilurus hyrtlii
GCTCCTAATAAAAAAAAGTAAAAAATTAATTTCTTCTCTATAATTTTTTGGTGAGAATGTATTGAACAATACTATTGTAGGCAATGATAACCAACAATTAATTCGGACAAGTATATTGAGGTAAAAGTATGGCTAATAAACAAAAACACCGAAAATACCAATTTTTCAGAAAAATAGAAAGTGTTGCAAATTTTATTTTTTTTAAATTTTACATAGCATGAATGAACTTCAAACCATATGGAATGGTTTAGCGAGTGAAGAAAAAAAAAAATATGCGAACACTATGCCTTAAGGTTAGCTGCTGTAATCAAAGTAAAGGGTGGACGCACCAAACATTGACTTTTTTTTTCTCAAAAAAGAGACTGTTATTTTTGTTAATGTATATTGTTGTTTGTTTACTTATATTAATATTGATCCAATATTGCACATGAAATAAATACTTGAATAGTACTTGGTTTAGGGTTAGGGGTTAATCATCACTGCGTCACTGTATATATATACATACATAAAATAGGAACTGCCGATCAGTTCTGACTTCATTCGTATTATTTCTACTAAAGAATATGCTTAATATACAGCACATTGCTTTTAAAATGAATCATAAATTATATAACACGGCCGAGTGCAGGGTTTGAAGAAGGAGACAAGGATTTTTTTGGCAGTGGCTGGACTTTAGTATAATATCTTAGCAATTCTGTCACTCCTAATCCCTTCCGAATGTTATTTGTACTGGGATTATATTCAAAGTGTTTTAATCTGATAATTACTCTGAAGGACAAAACAATATTTGGAAGAAAACACTGATTTTCTTCTGTAACATGTGAGCTTGGATTCTTTTCTATCATATATACCCCTCACCCAGAAAGTCAGGGGAGATTCTGGTGTAGTTTGAATTAAAAATTTATTTTGCATATGCTGTTCTCAATGAAGAAAGGCACGACTGTGTAGTGGTTGACCTGTCCGCCTTGCGGCAAGAAGGTCCTGGGTTCGAGTCCCGAGCTCTGGGTTCTATGTGGAGTTTGCGTGTGTTCTCCGTGCTCTTGTGGGTTTCCTCCAGGTACTCCAGGTACTCCAGGTTTCCCCCACAATCCAAAGACATGCACGCTCATCTATTTAGCTCTTCTAAATTGTCCCTTGGTGTGAATGTGAGTGTGAACGGTTGTTTTGTGCGTTGGCGGTCTGGAGAGCTGTTCAAAGTGTACCCTGCCTTCGCCCAGTGTAGGCTGAGATGTTCGCCCAGCATAGGCTTTTCTGCGACCTTCACAGAATTAAACAATTCGGCAGATGAATGAATTAATAAATGTTTTTAATGACTGATAATATTTACTGTTTAATTTTTATTATTTAAATGAAAATTCGCAATTTCTTTTTGTTATAACTTTGTATGGATTAAAATTAATAAACTCATACTCCTTTGCCCAGTCGCTTTAATCCTACTAGGGTTGTGAGCTCATCTCGTACAAAACTGGCCGAAAGTGAGGTACACCTTGAACAGCTCATGGGCCAACACATACAACCATACGCACTCACACCTAGAGGCAATTTGGAACAGCCAGTTAGCCTAATGTGCATGTCTTTGGACTGTGGGAGGAAATCGGATTACCCAGAGGAAACCCACACAGACATGGGGACAGCATGCAAACTCCACACCGAATCTGGAGGGACTGAAACCCATGACCTTCTTGCTCTGAGTCATGCTAACCACCACACCCCATCGTGCTACCATGAATACTTTGTTTTCTGACCTTCACACCTTTACTGATCAAGTGTATCCACAGAAAATGAGTGTGTTAAATGACTATAGAGTAAAAATGATCAGTGTGAACCAATTTTCACCGAAGAGGAATAAAAAGCAGGTGATAAATGATCACCTTCCCTTCCACCCTCACAAGTCCTCGTTGCAAATCTAGCAGTGGTAACAGTTCTTCAGTCATGAAATCAGTTAGCGCTCAGTGGTTACACAGATATAAAGGTAAAATTAGTGCTTGTCTCTTTTCTATTCTTTCTTCTTCACTCAAGCAACACCATATCACATAGTCCATGTCACAGTCTGTATGATAGTGAGTGGAGAAGTGCTGGTTTTAATTAAGATCTCTGTGTGTGTGTGTGTGTGTGTGTGTGTGTGTGTGTACAGGACATAATTATCTCCCCCTCTGCTGTGAAACAATTTCACAATGTCAGTGTTCTGAGTACGGTATGAGAGGGACTCTTGTGTGACACACATGCTTATTGGAGCAGGTCTGCTTTAACCAGTGTAAGTTGGTGTGTGGTTAGTTTTGGGCAAGCCTCGGTTATGCGAGAGGCAGTAGAAGGCCATTAAAAGAACTTGTAATGGTTTCCTCCTGCCGCGCTAGCCTACTAAACTTCACGTCCTGTTGGAACTGCATGCGGTGGTGCTCACCTACGTGTACCCCATCCTCATTTCCTGTCACCGTCGTTGTCTACCACATCTACAGCACACACATCCGGTGCTGCACAACACCAATAAAAACTTGCAGGCACAGGGGAGGGACAAGAGAGAATTTGAGGGTCTGCTGGGCAAGGGAACTCCACTTTTGGCATTATAAGATTTTTTGATACAGTGATTTTGAGGAAATGAAGTGTACCCTTAGCTACATGGATCTTTTTTTTATTGTTTATTTTCCCCTAATTTACTTTTTTTTTTTTTAGGGACAGCTCAATATCTCAGTCTATCACACCCTGAACAGCTCGCCAGTCCATCGCAGAGCCAACACATAAACAACCATTCATACTCATGCTCACGCCAAGGGGCAGTTTGGGTCAGAACATTTTGATTATCATAATGTGCATGTGTTTGGACTGTAGGAGGAAACCACAGTACCAAGAGGAAACCCATGCAAATACAGGGAGAACATGCAAACTCCACACAGAAATGCCCAGGAATCTAACATTTTTGCTGTGAGGCTTTGCCAAATATGAGTGACCGCCTATATATATATATATATATATAGGCTGTTCGTCATATTTGGCAAAGACGTGAGGTGAACTTTTAACTAAGATATTTTACTAACGCCCAGCAGTTTGCACAGAAGGCCGGCCATGTCTGAGGACTTAGGCTAGCTGGTACCTGGTCAGCCTTGATGCTTTAACAGATTCAATGCCATTTAGTCTCATTCATTGCCATGGAGGATGATGTGCTGCCAGTTGTTCCCAGTCGTTTGCATCAAGCTGCATTACTGCTCAGACTCGCACAGAATAAAAAACACACAATCTCACTGAGGTTGACAGACAAACTTGCAGGTATATAAATGTTATTAGAGTAAACGCTAAAATCAGAAGCTTGACAGAACATGAACTCGTTAACCGAATAATTAGTCTAAAAAGACAGGTGAATAAAAAATTAATCCAGAAACAAGAAAAGCTGTAAAAATGACCAATTCAAGTAACAATGCCGGGGTCATGACACTCTGATCAAGGCAAAAGTGTGTGTGTGTGTGTGTGTGTGTGTGTGTGTGAGTGTGAGCTGAACTTGAAATACTCTTGTTGTTTTTTTGTTTGGCAGATATTACTATTATTACTATTATTATTATTATTATTATTATTATTATTATTAATAATAATAATAATAATATTGTTGTTGTTGTTGTTGTTGTTGTTGTTACTGTAAGCACTTATTTCTAGGAAGAAGTAATACTGGAACAGAATGAGAACATTTACAGTGTGTGTCTCAAAGTGTGTTAAATCATGGAGAAACAGGGTGAATTTATAATAATCCCATAATAAGAAACACCAGATCATTATATATTTTTGTACTCAGGATATTTTCACTCTGTAAAACTTTGTTCCTTGCAATGTGTTATGTGCTCAAATGAGAATGTGGCCGGAAAAACCACATGCAGAAAGGAGAAAGCAGCCGCTGCAGATTGTAAGTGTGCAATAATGGCATTATTGAATTTGACTGTGGTTTTTATGGTCGACATTCTTCAGTGATTGACTTCTCATTTAATGTTTCCCTGCTTTGGACACATTCATCTTTAGAGGCACAAGTTAAAATGATGGTTTCTTTAGAGGCCCAGACAGTGACGTTTACATGCTTTAGTGCTTATAAAACTGCATATAAAACATACTTTTATTCAAGTGAGAGTTTTTTCTTTTCGTGCAATTTCTTTTTATGCCCACATTAGTAACAACAGTCTCTGAAATACCTGACACTTTTTATTCAGCATTCATTATCTGTCATACAAACATTAAAAGTGGCAGAAACACTTGCATTACATTATTTATACCATTCACTTATCATCACTTACTCACTCTCACTATATTAGCCAGGACTGGATGAGCACGGGTACACCGGGAACAGCTCACCAGACCATCACAGGGCCAAAACCTGCACATCCATTCACACACCCACTCACAGCTAGGGGCGATTTGAAACAGCTGATTAGCCCAATTTGCATGTCTTTGAACTGTGGAAGGAAACTGGAGTACTCAGAGAAAACTTATGCAAGCAGAAGGAGAAGATGCAAACTCTTCGAAGAAATGCCCAGGACCTGGACTCGAACCTATGATCTCCTTGCTTTGCACTTGGTGAAGGCCAGGTACATCCTGAACAGCTCTTCAGCCCATGTACTTTACTGTGAAAACATGGACGTGTCAGGGTTACCAGTTTTACACCATACATCAAAGCGGAGTTCCAAAGTGGAGCACCATGATCAAGAAATATGGCTTGGATGATTGTCCCATATCCTGTCCGGTGTCCATGCATGCCCACTACAAGAAAACCAATAAGACTGCTGTATTGCTGAGTTGAAGCTCATTGTCTGTTATACATTATTGATTTGCAAAACGGATTTATTATGAAAAACGAAAGTGAAACCCCAAAAAATAGACACCACCATTCCGACAGGGCCAGCACACACAACCGGGGGCAACATGGAACGGCCATTAAGCCTAATGTGCATGTCTGAGGACTGTTGGAGGAAACTGGAGAACCTTGAGGAAACACACGCAAGCACAGGGGAAACCTGCAAACCACACAG
>JAOUQZ010000025.1:9096114-9105392 GCA_028564935.1 Neosilurus hyrtlii
AAAGCATGATCCAGGTTTCTATCTAATCCTCCTTCTTTCCATCTCACTTTCTGTGTCGTTTCCTTTGTCATGGTTGAAATTAGCGGTTCGCATTTTCATTCCAGCTTTAGGATCAGCTGACGTGTGTTGCTCTCTGTTATTATAGTATTTATTTTACAGTAAATGTAAACTGCGGAGACATGGTGGTGTAGAGGTTAGCATATCCCCCTCAGATCATGAAGGTCCTGGGTTCAAGTCCCAGGATTGGCAAGGGTGTTTCTGTGTCAACTTTGCATTCTCTCTCTCACGTTCTTTCTCTCTGTGCTTGCATGGGTTTCCTTCGACAGTCAAAAGACGTGCACATTAGGCTAACTGGCTCTTCCAAATTGCCCCTAGGTGTGAGTGTGAATGGTTGTGTGCGTTGTCCTGAGATGGCCTGGTGAGCTATGCAGGGTGTACCTCGCTTTTACTCAGCGTTGGATGAGATAAACTCCAGCTTCCTCATGACCATAGTTGGATTAAGCAATTCGGCAAATGAGTGAGATGAGTAAATTTAAACTAGTCCATTAAATTTATTATCATAAATTCAAATTCAAATTCAAATTTTATTTGTCACATACAAATTATACACAGTACAATATGTAGTGAAATGCTTAGTACGACTGTCCACAATGTAAAGGATAAACTAAAAAAATAACAAGAAGAAAGAACTGGTACCTGGACCATCTGAATCTGGTGTCCGCCCTACAGTCCAAAAACATGCTCATTATCTTTCAGGTGAGCAACGCGGAAGGTACTGTGATGTGCCAATTTTTGTCCCGCAGGAAATTGAGTGTGTTTGTATGTCTGCAGTTCACGAGTGCATGCTTGTTCCATTAATTTATTACCTTTGGCGTGGGCTATATATTGTTGATGCCTTTTGAGAGGTTACTAAAGTAAAGTAATATTACGATAGTCATTTCATTTACATAGACAGGAACTTTCCAATAGATCTAATGACGGGGTCTAATCAAAATTAGAGGATTTAATTTTACTGTGTAAAGCTGCTTTGTGACAATGTCAATTGTAAAAAGCGCTATATAAATAAAACTGACTTGACTTGACTTAATCAGATCATCACAAGTTCAACTTTGTCTTCGAGTTAGACAGAGCATGCATGTGTCCGAGTACCCATAACACACGAAAGGTCACCACCATTAGGCTAAATGGCTCTTCCAGATTTCCCCTCAGTGTGAATGTGATTGTGTGTGTGTTGTCCTGAAACGCCCTGGAGCATTGCTCAGGGTGTACCCCTCCCTCGCCCAGTGAGATAGGCTTTAGCGTAGTGGTTCGGCAAATGAGTGAGTGAGTGAGTGAGTGAGTGAGTGAGTGAGTGAGGAAGGGAGGGAGTCAGTGAGGTCCGAATGATCTATAAGCAGTCTGCTGAGACCCTCATATACATGAGGCACGATAATTTCATTAATAATGATTAACATTATAATTTTGATAAAATGTCCCTTTGCGCTTATTTGATTGTATTGTGTGTTATCACAGTGACTCTTAAACAGTCAACAAATTATATCTGCTATGCTTTCAAAAACACACACATCGCTTTCTCTTGTTACATGCCCATATGTGTGCACACACGCACACAGTTACTCTTATCTCTCAAGGCTAATTTCAGGCCATGCTAACAGTTCAGCAGTGGGGCCCCTCATCTCACCCTCCATCAGCACTTGTTGTACCACTTGAACCTCTGCTGAGAGGAAAACCCCACATCTTTCATTTGTCCAGACTCGAGTGCTGCCTTGCCTCCACATCCCCTCCACCCTTTCTCCCAGGGTGACAATCCAGCTATTGTCCCATCCTCTCCTAACTCTCCCTCACCCTCCACCTCTTCCCCACACAGCTATGAGCTATATTGCTCTGACCCTTCTCCATCAATCAGCTTCAATTGGATAATGATGTGTAATCACTTTCTTTCAGGGGAGTCTATAAAATGGAGCAGGGCTTCTGCTCCTCCCCGGAGACCTCCTTCTGTTTGCTCCTATTTGATCCAACGCCCCTCCTTTCAGAGCGTCTAAATACCCTCGCAACTCGACCTGCCCTGTGCAGCCAGCTCTAAACTGCCTCCCCCCCACTCCACGCCTAGCAAAGCAGGATGGGGTCCAGCCCAGTTGGGTGGGGGGGGTTGACGACTATAAGCCCCCAGGGCTATTATAACTGACCTTTCATTAGATCAGACTGCTCGGATGCTTTGAAATGGATCGACCGCGAGAGGAGAAACAAGAGAAAAGGTCTCTGGTGTTAAGAGGAGGAGTAGAAATTGATCTAAAGACAGAAGCGATCATTAGTTCACACTGAAGTCTCAAAACAAGCTGGCAAACCCATCTATGAGACTTTTCATTGTACAAAGTTTAAAATAAAAAAAAAAAACAGTTGAATGCTAGATTTTTGAGTAGACGGATATATGGCCTGAGAATTCTGGCTGAATTGAAGAGAATCCATTTCGGATGAATGCCGTTCTTGTGCAGCGATCTGAAGAAAAATGCGGCAACATGTTTTTATTTTTGTGAATTTGTCGTCTGAAATTGTAAAACATTTCCACTTGGCAGACTTGGCCTGCTGTGAGAAACAGGTTCATGGTCTGGCTGGGAGGAGGATGTACACAAGCTATGCACCTTAAACACAGATTCTTTACACAGCTCGGGAGGCAAACAGTCTGAGCGCGATTTAAAGTTCTATCATGGCAGCGGGAGCCTTTGTCTCAGCACTTCTGCACTCCTGCCCATACATAAAACAACCCATCACATGTAAGTAAGACCCACACAATGAGGCCATGAATAAAGTAATATTGCCCCCCCATCCCGTCTCTCTCTCTCTCTCTCTCTCTCTCTCTCTCTCTCTCTCTCTCTCTATCCTCCCTATGTATATCATTATTTCAGAAGCCCATTCTTCAGCGGGTGTGGAGCTTCTCCACACAGAGAGCATATGCCTTTTGAAAGCAAGGCACCATGCGAGGCAAGCCCAGATGGAGTTAGCCTCCCCATCAATGCAGGACAATGGCGAATGGAAATCAAAGTTAAAGGGGTGCATCCAACCCCATTTAGGCCAGACAAAAGCTGCCTGTAGGGGGTGAGTGCGAGGGAGGGGCCGGCATGGCACTGGAACATGTCACACACCATAAAACATCGTCCTCAGCTGCCCACTCTGTCAAAGGCCCGATAGAGACGTGCTGACAGGAGGTACAGTCCCAGCAAAGAGGGAGACATGTGCCCTAATCCCTGCCTCACGCTCCCTTCTACCAGAAAGATAATGAAATAAGTAGGAGCCTAAGTGTTTACTCTATAGGATGAAAGTGAAACCCTTCATCAGTAAGTTTTAAGTTGGAATCATGTAGCGGTATCGTTAATTTCCACTGGCTAGATGTTGGTGTGCTGTATTTATTTATTTATTTATTTATTTATATATATTCTGCAGTTTGGTTCTAATAAATCAGCCAAAGAAGTTTAGAAAAACAAAAAGTGGAAGCAGGAAGACGAGCATCCTGCAGTGACCGTACCACTAGCTTTGAACATGCTACAGTGGGAACTTATAAAACAGTGTGTGTGTGTTAATTAAGGCCTGTGGATAAGCTCTCATTAGAGGAAACACACACTCCCCAGCTGGAACGGTTTGTTAGGATGTCAATAAAAGGTAATTTTTTTTGCTCCAGCAAACAAATAAGGATAGTTTTACTCCAGTCACATAGAGCTTGTTCTGTTACATACATGTTCTGTATATATATATATATGTATATTTGTATTTTTTTTTCCCCTAGACCTTAAACAGAAGTGACTGATGAATTTATGTTTTGTTTAGGTGGATTTGAAAGTGGTGATCTCCAGAAAGGACCATTCCATAATATGCCAAAACTGAACAAGCATAGCAAGTGTGAAAGCTTCAGTGCACGCCAAATAATTGTCCAGAAACCTAATATACAGTTTTGCCTCTGTGACCTTGAAAAGTAGGTCAGAGTCACTCACACACAATCTCATCCTTGCACTCCTAGTCGTGAGCCAGCATACCAAGTTTGAATGCCCCGGCTTCATCACGTGGCAAGTAAATCTCCGTAAACTAAAGTAAACTAAAGTGTTAACAAAAGGACACACAGATGGACAGAACCCATTCCTATCGCTTCCGAGCCACAATGTGGGCAGGAGCTAAAAATTCTAATTTCAATTAAATCTGACCAGGTTTCCTCAGTTTTCTACAGCAGCTTTTCTGGATTCATGTTAAAAAACACTTCTTTGCATGATAGAGGTGAACCCTGACTTTATGGATAACACAACAAACAAGTTCACATACAATGATTTCAGGAAGTGTTCCTGAGCCCATGCAGTGATTTTCATGACAGAATCATGCCTGTTCTCAAACATCTAATATTGATATTCAGCCTTGTCCCTTGAACACAGAAATTTCTCCAGATTCTCAGCATTGATTAATGATATCATGTCCTGTCGATGATGAGATATTTCTGCCCAAATGGCCTTTTAATACCCATTCATGTAACAGACCTGTTACCAGTTAACCAAGTTGCAAAATGTTCCTGAATGGGGCAGTGGTGGTCCAGTGGTAGGGTGCTGGATTACTGATCACAAGGTCAGGGGTTCAAGCCCCATTATCAACGGGATGATGTCCCCCCAGTCCCCCCAGTGCAGCTAACTGGGTTATCAAATGCAGGTCATGTCTCTCACTGCCTATGGTGAGAAGCATGTAAAAGAACCATTGCTGCTTTTCGTCAAGAGTAGGCTGCATAACCATCAGCGAGTTTCTGACCTGGTGAGCTGTCCAGTGTGTACTCTGCCCTCGCCCAGAGTCGGCTGAGATGGGCACCCTCACGAACCTTATTTGGATTAAGCGGTTCAGAAAATGAATGAATGTTGCTGAGCCTCGACCTGCCCAACTGGAGCAACAAAGCCAGGAAGATTGTAATGCTGTAATCAAGGCTTAATACACACCAGGAAAAAATATTAGTGTGGCTTTTTTTTTGGCCGGGCAGTGTATTATAATTGCATTGATAGAATTTAAGTCTCTGTGAATGACTGTGGCAGACTCTTCATGATGGGTTTGCCTGCTCAGATATGACATTAACAATAGCCATCACTATAGACCCATTTACTGCTGACCTCGCCGATTAGCTGTTCCCTTGAACCGGATTCTTCAGGCACAAGAGAGAAAACAGAGCAAATGACTCATTATATTCAGTTCAAGTGTGGATTACTGAACAATATTATTTGTAATCTTAATGCGATAAACAGAATCCTGGTTAGCTGTTGTGTCTCAGGATGCAAGTGTTTCTGTAAACGTTTTTTCCATTTTTGATTAATTTCCTGACATTGCCCTGAATGAGCCTTAAATTTCATTACTTGCTAACTCGTGCTTTCTGGTGAATTATTTAAAACAGCTAGTGTATCCATAACAAAACCTCACAGTCTTTACCACTGGTAGTTTTTTCCCCAAAGATTATACCATAGTGATGATTCATACATCCTATAAGTTGAGTGCCCGTTTTTATTTGTATTTCCAAATATGTATGTTTATATGATCAAAAACCGGTAACAGCAGTCTGCATCCATCATTAACATTTTTACTCATTAAACTTAATCTAACTAACCTCGCCTTGCATATACAGTGAGTGCTTATTACATGTTCTAGCCTCTTCCATGTCTCCTGAGGTTTGCTTAACTTTCAAATAGCCTAATGATGCTTGTGAAGATCCATGATATAAAACCGCCTGAGCACAACCGGAGTGATGACAGTTATATTCATTTAAAGATCTACAGGTTTTTGTGATCGGTGTGTGTAAAATCCTGGGATGTGTATCAGATAGATTAGACGTAAATATCTGAAAAGTTCACATTCATTTGTTTAGCCTACTAACTGTTCTTGTTTTTATCAGTGATGATCAGCTTCTCTTGACCATCAACCACTTTATTATGATAAATATCCAACACAACTTCTAAGCTTCTACATTTGTTTTGAGATCATTAATGGGTTTTAGATGAGACTCTGTCGTTGTATACTGTTGGCATTTATTTATCTATTTCTTTTTGCCCACCCAGTGACTGTGCATACATGGAAAACGCTAATCAAAACAACAGTTAATTGGTCAATAACACATTCCTGATTATTTGATTCACTTTATTTGATTTTATAACTCTCTTTCCTATTCAGGTGTGTGAAAACAAATCATTCCATTTCACAAATCATGTAAGCTACAAAAATATGTCTCAAACATATGAGTCCAATTAGTCTGGAGGAGCCTCGCGTCCGGACAAATTCACATATACATTGGTCAGAAGAGGCACAGGGTCCCTGTTTAAGCCTTCTGCTCCAGTGATTCGCTTTACACCAGGATGTGCACAGTAAACGAGGAAACACACATACACACACGCACATACGCTCACATGTGCGCACACGCACACACACACACACACACACACACACACACACACACACACACACACACACACACACAATCCCCACTGCAAGCCAATTTGCTTTCCTCGGACAGACGGTTGCACAAGCAGAGGCTGTTAACAAATCAGCATGTGATTATGGTAATATTGCTGAAATGATTACACATGTGCATAAGAGGAATTAGAACGCATGATAACTTATGCATTCATTTGGACTCCACACAGAGACTACCTTGCATGAAAATAATGCAAGCTAATATAAAGCTTGTTTCACTACTTCATGCATCATGAAGCTGAAGCTAAATAATTTGGGGTAATGCAAATGGGTAACCTAGGCCTACTGCGCTGTTTTCCTCAATGTGCTTTCAATATTTTAGATGTTGATAATAAAAATGAAGCTATTGTGCACAGTGTGCTGTAAATGTAATCTGAATACATGTAACTGTAATCTATTTGTGAATAGACTGTATGTAACACCACGTACACACACACACACACACACACACACACACACACACCTTTAACTAAATGCTATATTGAGTAATATGGATGGGGAGACTGGGGAAGATGATCCTGTTTGTCTACAATGTAGAACACCCCCGCTACACACATGCATGCACACACACACACATTTCTACATCCAAATCGGAGTATAATGTACTCACTCTGAGCCCAATCCAGCCCTTTCCAAAAATATGGAGTGGCTTATTCTAAATGACATGTCCCTCAGCAAATTACACCTAATGAAATTACCATCAGACAGTCATTAAAGGAACTGGGCTCGACTCAACCAGCACCTGGGCCACACTGCATGATTCTACACTAACTGCTCAGTCAATTGAGAAGCTACAATAACGGATATGGTTAGTGTGTGTATACAGGACTGAAAAGTGTTTGTGTGTGAGTATGGACCAGTCAGAAAGACATACAGGCATGGTCAACATGTTCCACACTCCAGGAACGGTTTGAAGCGAAGCAAACTAAGTTTACCACCACCAGCAAAGCACCAAGTCTACAAGGCATTTTTAGGATGAAGTACAACCCAGTCATCCCATGTTTATTTATATGTACTGCTATTATTATTATTATTATTATTATTATTATTATTCTCTCAGTCACTCAGTGGACTCTGGGTGAAAGCACGTGGGTACACCCTGAACAGCCGGCTATACCATTGCAGGGCAAGACACACACAATCATTCACACTCACACTTACGCCTAGGGGAAATTCAGAACAGACAATTAGCCTAATATGCATGGCTTTTGTCTGTGGGAGGAAACCGGAGTACCCCGAAGAAACTGATGCAAGAACAGGGAGAACGTGCCTCCACCTACTCCACACAGAAATGCCCTCACCTAGCCTGAATCCAGGGTGTCGTTCTGTTATAATTAGGTTTGCTAGGATTCTGGGTTAGGGTGCAGAAACCCGCTGATGGCAATCCAAAGGGTTACTCTTTTCAAATGACAGCAATGTTTTTTTTACATGCCTCTCACCACAGACACTGAGAGACATGGCTGGCCTTGTCCCTTGGCCCAGTTAACTGCACTGGGGAACCCATTATTATTATTTATTTTTTTTTCTACCCTGATTTTAGGTTTTCCTTAATTTAGTCATTGCGAATTCCCATCCATCGAGCATCACCTTCCTATCATGCTATCACCACCAACCAGAAACAGGTGAAAACATGTAACACATAATGCTGCCATTTGCATCTTTATGAACTGCTGTGCATGCATATTCAGGGGTAGCCTACCACACTCTATTCAGCCATGATTTGCTGCTGACCTGTAAGTTACAAGGAAGTGCGCATATGCCACTCCAGTGTAAACAACTGGCTTGGCGCACAGTGGCAATACTTCTCAATGAATGTGTGTCCTGAGCATCCTTATATACACTGTGTGCTAATCAGATGAAAGTGCTGACAAGTGTGCTGGGGATCATGTGATGCATATATCAGAAATCAGGTGTTGATTGGTGAGGTGTATGCTGGGAAGTAAAGTGAGGTGAAATGCTAGGTTGTGTCTTAGTTTATGTTTTTGTCTGAACTTGTGTTATTGCGTCATATATCCACAGCAAGAGTAGTGTTCAAGTTCAAAGTTCACATCTATCCTAGTACAGGCCGAATACCTGGATGCGTTCTTTCTCCTCCAATTTTACCTGGCATTACTGTTTCAATTACTTGTCAAACCACTTACTCCTACAAGGGTCATGGGGAGGCTGAAGCTCTCAGCTCAGCTCTCAGCTGATACTGGGAAGGTACATCCTGAACAGCTCACCAGACCATCGCAGGGCTAAGACACATACAGTTATTCACACTCACACCTAGGGGCAGCCAATTAGCCTAATATGCATGTCTTTGGACTGTGAGAGGAAACCGGACTCAGCTTCCTGGGACTCGAACCCAGACTGAGACTCGAACCCAGGACTTTTTTTCATTGTCACAAGTGCACTTCCGAAGCAATTTTTCAAACTACTCCATTCTGCAAGACAGAGCATTTGATTGGTTCACTCATCAGCATGTCTCTGCGAGCTACTAGTACTGATATTCATGTTAAATATAAGAGTGATATGGTGGCGCAGTGTTTAGCACATCCACCTCACAGCAAGAACATCCTGCGTTTAAGTCCCGAGCTCAGCGAGGGCGTTTCTGTGTGGAGTTTGCATGTTCTTCCCATGCTTGCGTGGGTTTCCTCTGGGTACTCCGGTTTTCTCCAACAGTTCAAAGACATGCACATTAGGCTAAATGGCTGTTCCAAATGCCCTAGATGCGAGAGTGAATGGGAATGGTTTTGTGTGTGTGTGTGTGTGTGTGTGTGTGTGTGTGTGTGTGTGTGTCTTGCTTTGTGATGGCCTGGTGA
>JAOUQZ010000025.1:9105492-9117976 GCA_028564935.1 Neosilurus hyrtlii
TAAGATAATCTCATTCATGTTGCTTTAGTGATGCCATGTGCGACCATGAGTGTGTGTGTGTGTGTGTGTGTGTGTGTGTCTTGCTTTGTGATGGCCTGGTGAGTTGTTCAAGGTGTATCCAGCCTTCACTCAGTGTCTACTAAGATAGACTACAGCCTCTCTGTGAGCCTAATATGTAGAGGATAAAGCAGTTTTGAATTTTGACAAATTAGTCTTGTTACGAATAACTAAAAATAAATAAGTTAGTAAGTAAGTAAATAAATAAATAAATAAATAGGAAAAGTTTGACCTATTACTCTGCCCTACAGTTCAGAATAAGGTGGATTACATGTGCTTCACTCACTCACCTCTGAACATACGCCCATGGCAAGTACAAAGCTGCTTGTGGGTTGATGGAATGTTTTTGATAGAGTGGTGTGGTGCAGTAGGGAGTATTGGAGCCTATACTTATATATATATATATATATGTTTTCCTGTCTATATGCCTGTCTGTTGTTTTCCATCACACACGTTCATGTTTGTATGTGTGTTTGTTGTGGTGTGCATATGTATGTGATATGAATGTGGCATGTTAGCCTGTGTGTAGTGTGTTTGGTGTGTGCATGTGTGGTAGCTGACAGCAGATGGTCTTTTAATAAAGTCCAGTAGGAATATGTGTGTGAGTCAACAGACAGGTCTGTGCCAGCTCAGTAATTGCTGGGCACTGTTACAGCTCCTCAGCTGGGCCAAGGTGGAAGGGGGTCCCAATACACACACACACACACACACACACACACACACAAGCACACACGAACAATTGTAGAGAGAGGTTTCGGTGAGAAGGATCACATAGATATTTAAATGTATGGAGATGAACAGAACTTTTAGTTTGACACTAGTTGTCTTCGTCTCTCTCTCTCTCTCTCTCTCTCTCTTTCTCTCTCTCTCTCTCATTCTCACCCAAACACACACCGTCCTGCAGCTGGAGCCAAAAAAGCACAGCTGTTCTACTGAAAGAGGATGGAATGCATGTGGAGACGCACAACACGAGAAAGAGCAAAGGAGTACAGAGAGAGAGAGAGAGAGAGAGAGAGAGCAGATTGAAGGCGAGACAGAGGGGACATTTTTATTTCCACAGCATCAGATTGCTGGAGTAACAAGGCCAACTGGCTTGGGTTCAGTTTAGTTAAGCCCTGCTGTATACATGCGAACCTCTTAAATCATTAAGAAGCATTAGCTAACTCAATCATTTCCCATTTCACACCAACACATTGTATCAGTGAGTGGATTCACCAAACACGCAACCGTATGTGTGTGTGTGTGTGTGTGTGTGTGTGTGTGTGTGTGTTTGTGAAGAATTTGCACACATGCTGAGTTTCTTATGGCTAAAAAAGAACCTCATTAACCTGTGGACTGTGGGCCTATTATTCTCTACACAAACAGAGCTCACATTAAAAACAGCAACAACAACAACAATAATAATAATAATAATAATAACAATATTAATAATAATAATACTAATAATAATAATAGCATATTTATACTCAATAAAAATAATAATGCAACACTTTTGTTTTTGCTCCAATTTTTTATGAGCGGAACTCAAAGATCTATAACTTTTACTATGTACACAAAGGCCTATTTTTCTCAAATATGGTTCACAAATCTGTCTTAATTTGTGTTAGTGAGCACTTCTTTGCGAGATAATCCATCCACCTCACAGGTGTGACATATCGAGAGGCTGATTAAACATCATGAATATGTGCCTTAGGCTGGCCACAATAAAAGGCTACTCTAAAATGTGCAGTTGTATTACATAGCACAATGCCACAGATGTCGCAAGTTTTAAAAGAAGCGTGCAGTTGACATGCTGACTGCAGGAATGTAAGTAGTTTCATAGAATTTGGCAGTACATCCAACAGGCCTCACAACCACAGACCATGTGTAACCACACCAGCCCAGGACCTCCACATCCGGCAACTTCACCTCCAAGATCTCAAGTCTGAGACCAGCCATCCAGGCAGCTGCTGCAACAATCGCTTTGCATAACTAAACAATTTGTGCACAAACTGTCAGAAACCTTCTCAGGGAAGCTCATCTGCATGCTCGTTGTTCTCATCGGGGTCTCAACCTGACTGTAATTCATCGTCGTAACCGGCTTGAGTGGGCAAATTCTCGCATTTAATAGCATCTGGAACGTTGGAGAGGTGTTCTCCTCACAGATGGAGATGTGTTGCACTGCGTGAAGCAAATGGTAAATAAATTGTACTTCATTCCATAAGCTACATTTAAATATTTATATGAATACAGGACATGTAGCTGCATAACCTGTATTCAACCTTCCCACTCTGTTTCATATACTGATTTCCTGTAGCCCCCTGCATCAGATTCAAAGCACTGATTCTTACTTCTGAAGACAAAACTGAACCAGAATCAACCTAGCTTTAAGCACTCACCCCTCGCTGCTCCAAATTCCCTCTGATCTTCCAGCACTGGTCAGCTGAACTCGCCATATCAGGGTATCAGAAAGGTGTGCATCAAATCTCTTCACTGCTCTGCTGCCTATGTGGTGGAAGGAACTTCTTCCATACATTTTAATGAATATTTAATTCACCACTGTTTTAAGTGTGATCTAGCTTTTTATACTATAGTAATCTTGTCAGCATGGTGTTTAGATGGTGTAGTATTCCTCGTCCCTGACCTTGTGGACCATGATAAGGATGTGTATATAAATAAAGAATTGAAAGCGCTTTGAAAAGTGTCTACAAAATGCTCTAAATGTTCATATTCATTACACAGGGCAGAACAGTGGTGCCTCACAGCTAAAAGGTCCCGGGGTCGAGTCCCGGGCTTGGCGAAGGTGTCTTCTCCCTGTGCTTATATGGGTTTCTTCTGAGCAATCTGGTTTCCTCCAACATGGACAATGTCCAATTGGCTGTTCCAAATTGCCCCTAAGTGTGAGTGTGAGTGTGGATGGTTATGTGTTTGTTGGCTCTGCAATGGTCTGGTGAGCTGTTCAAGGTGTACCCTGCCCTCGACCAGAGTTGGCAGAGATGGGCTTCATCCTCCATGTGACCCTAATAGGATTAAACAATTCAGCAAATGAGTGAGTGAGTGAGTGAGTATAATAACATTAATACTGATATTATATTTAGTGTAGTTCCATGGGATGTTCCATATTGACATACATGGTGTTGCTGATTGCCTCACAAATCACTGAGCTGTCAGGATATTCGATGCTTAAAGTATTTATTAAGGCAATTATGCAACATTGCATGAGCAGAAGACTGATTAACTGCCAAACAGCATCAATGTGCATGTGATATTGCTCTTAGAAACCATTTTGCATTTGTAATATTTTTGGTTTACTAAGAGACATTGATTCCCTCTCAACCAGTCTGCATTTGTATGCCTCAGTGTTCCAGGTTTGAATACCAGTGTATGGAAGGGAAGTCATTTCTTCACTCGAACAAATTATTGTTAACATTCATATTTTAACAACATCTGTAGTCCAATGAAATTATTCATCTTACTCACTTATTTAACATGTTGTGGGGAGGCTAGAGCCTATCTCAGCCGACACTGGGTGAAGGCAGGGTACACCCTGAAGAGCTTGCAGAGCCAACACATGCACAACCCAGACTCACGATCACACCTAGGGGTGAGTTTGAATAGCCAATCACCCTAATGTGCATGACTTTGGACTTTTTGGAGGAAACAAGAGTAAACCCACGTGAGCATGGGGAGGACATGCAAACTCCACACAGAAACCCCCTCTCCAAGACCGGAACTTCAACTAGGATGTTTTTGATGTAAAGTGGAAGTGCTAACCACTATGCCATGGCTCCCAGTGGAATTGGTGAACCAAAACTAACTCTTGTGTAATTTACTCATCACACTTTTGTTTGCTGAGCCACATAATCCAATTAGGGTCACAGGGAGGATGAAGCTTATCTCAGCCAACTCTGAGCAAAGGCTGGGGTGAACAGTTCGCCAGACCATCTCAAGGCTAATAAACACACAACCATTCACACTGACACTCACAATTAGGAGTAATTTGGAACAGCTAATTAGCCTAAGGTGCATGTCTTTTGACAGTTGGAGGAAACCAGAGTACCCAGAAGAAACCCACACAAGCATGAGGAGAACAGAAACACCCTCGCTTAGCTTGGGAATCGAGCACAAGACCTTCTTGCTGTAAGGCAGATGTGGTAAACACTGCACCACCTTGCCACCCTGACTAAAGTTTATGAATAGCCGCCACACAGAAGCACCAGAGCCAAAGATTTGAACTAAGTACCTTCTTGTTGTGAGGCGGAGGTACTAATCGCTACGCCAAGGAGCTGCCCAAGGTAAGCCTAAAATATTAAATAACTAAAAGCCTCTAACGTGTTTTACCAATACCGTCCAATTAGCCCAAATTTATAGGTTACTGAAAGGGAAAAGTATGGGGCAACATTTACCCCCATAACCATTCACAAAAATACCCTCCAGTCCAGGACCTTATTGCTGTCAGCCGGATATGCTAAGCACTACGCCACCATGCTGCCCTACCTCCATAATCAATTTTAAAATAATTTATAATATATTAATATCACCACAAGTGCACACTGCATGTCCACCCTACAGCAAGAAGAGCTTGAGTTCGATTTCCAAACTCAGGTGTTTCCGTGTGGAGTTTGCATGTTCTCCCTGTGTGTGTGGGGGTTTCCTCAGGGTGCTCTGGTTTCCTCCTACAGTCCAAAGACATACAGTGCCTTGCAAAGGTATTCACCCCCATTGGCTTTTTTAAAATTTTTGTTACATTACAATCTGTAATTTAAATATATTTTTTTAAATCTGAATTTTATGTAATGGATCTGCACAAAATAGTCTAAGTTGGTGGAGTGAAATTAGAAAAATATATAATAAATATAAATAAGAAAGAATTTTTAAAAAGAAAAATCTGCAGCTTGGCATGTGTATATGTATTTACTCCCTTTGCTATGAAGTTCTGGTGCAAACAATTACCTTCAGAAGTCACATAATTAGTGAAATGAAGTCCATCTGTGTGCAATCTAAGAGTCACATGTCAGTATATAGTGTCAGTATAAACACACCTTTTCTGAAAGGTCACAGAGGCTGCAACACCACTAAGCAAGAGGTATCACACCATGAAGGCCAAGGAGCTCTCCAAACAAGTCAGGGAAGTTGCTGGGAAGTACAAGTCAGGGTTGGGTTATAAAAAAATTCCAAATCTTTGATGATCTCCTTGAGCACCATCAAATCCATCATCTTCAAATGGAAAGAAGATGGTACTACAACAAACGTGCCAAGAGAGGGCCACCCGCCAACACTCACAGATCAGAGAGGCAACACAGAGACCAAAGGTAACCCTGAAAAGTTGAGGAGCTGAAAAGTTCCACAGCAGAGACTGGTGTGTCTCACTCCATAGAGTGGCCAAAAAAAGCCATTACTTAGTGTTAAAAATAAGAAGGCATGTTTTGAGCTTGCATGTGGCATGTGGATGACTCCCCTAGTGTACGGAGGAAGGCGCTCTGGTCAGATGAGACTAAAATAAATTTTTAGCCACCAAGGAAAATGCTGCGTTTGCCACAATCCCAACACATCCCATCACCCCAAGAACACCATTCCCAAACTGAAACATGGTGGTGGAAGCATCATGATGTGGGGATGTTTTTCAGCAGCAGGGACTGGGAAACTGATTTGAGTCGAGGGTAAGATGGATGGTGCTAAATACAGGGATATTCTTGAGCAAACCTGTTTTAGTCTGCCTGTGATTTGGGACTAGGACAGAGGTTCACCTTCCTACAGGACAGTGACCTGAAGTATACTGATAAATCAACACTCGAGTGGTTTAAGGGGAAACATTTAAATGTGTTGGAATAGACCAGTCAAAGCCCAGACCTCAATCCATTTGAGAATCTGTGGTCAGACTTATAGATTGCTGTTCACAATCCAACCATCCTACATGAAGGAGCTGGAGCAGTTTTGCCTTGAAGAATGAGCAAAAATCCCAGTGGCAAGATATGGCAAGCTCATAGAGACGTATCAAAGCGACTTGCAGCTGTAATTGCTGCAAAAGGTGGCTCTACTAAGTACTGACTTTAGGGGGTGAATAGTTAGTTTTCTGGTATTTTGTGTATTTGTTGTTTGCTTCACAATAAAACAAATAAATAAATATAAAAATCACATCTTCAAAGTTGTAGGCATGTTCTGTAAATGAAATGATGCAAACCTTTAAACAATCCATTTTAATTCCAGGTTGTGAGGCAATAAAACATGAAAAATGCCAAAGGGGAATGAATACTTTTGCAAGGCACTATACATACACATAATTGCCTGTTCCAATTTGCCTCTAGATGTGAGTGTGGATAGTCTAGTGAGCTGTTCTGGGGGTACCCCGCCTTTGACCAGTGTTGACTGAGATAGGCTCCAGGCTTCTCCAGCCTGATATTATTAAGTAGTTTATCAAATGAGTAAGTGAGTGTTTTTTTAATGAAATACCTTAAAAGGACATTAAGATAGTCCTACCTGAAAATAAATATTAGTCAAAGTTAGTTTACATACTACATCATTATTTTTGATCTTGTTATTATTCTTATGAAATAAGCTTTCTCATTTGAAATCATGCTGATTGCTCAAGAAACAACTAATTCCCAGCTTCAAAATGGGGGCAATCACAGATTAGAACATTTTTTGCACCACATCTACCTGGAACTTTGCAAACACTGGCCTGAGGCGGTTTCTAAAATAAAACTTCAAATGCTCCTGACAGCTTTTGCTGATAAGCACAACAGCACCCTTTGTTCATGTCTAAACATGGCTCCTCTCTCTGACACTGTGAACCTATATCAAACCTTCAGTCCTGCATACTTTTGGACCTAAAGCATCCTTAGAGGCCCCTTAGGGCAGGGAGAGATCAGGAACCAGGCTAAGAGAAGTTGAGTTATGAGAGAGTTGACACGTGCATCACACAAACACTCCAGAACTAAGCAGTCTCTCTACTGAGCCACTGAGCCTTCTTTATACGGTCCGGCATCCATTTGCTTTGAGCCAGCCTTTCAGACTAGCCTGCCCAGAAGGTCCAAACCTACACCATCAATCTTACAGACCGAAGGAAAGCGAGAGGAGATGCAGGGAGGCACTTCTCACTGTTTAAGCAAAGGAGGAAGAGGTGGAAGTGGGTCATGAGCTCCAGAGCGAAGCGAGAGCAGCTGCCCGAGAGAAAAAGCCACCTCCAGGAAGAGTTGTAGCCCTAACCCTTTTACCCAGCTCTGGAGACAAGGCAGCTGGTCAGGGCCAGAGAGAGAGAGCTGTGCAGTCACATGACTTCTAGAGACTATCGAGGTCACATGACCTGCAATGCCATGGGCATTCAGCCAAGATTCCAACACTGAAAACTTCAATTGACCTGCAGTTCTTAGGCAGTTGGTCATTCAGTCCAAGAAAAAATATGTTTAGGATATCAGTGAGTGGAGAACGTGATGTTATACAACAGGGTCGGGTGTTGAGTTCAAACACTTTTGAGCTGGTTCAGTATACAACTTGAGAGTGCTGCAGCACACTGTATTATGTATTAAAGTGCAACACTGCATAATCAAATGTTCAAAGACATACTGACAACATTACAAACTCTTACATACTATAAAAAAAATGTACAAAAAAAAAAATAAAATATATATATATATATATATATTTAACCCCAGACTGATAGTTGTATGGAGTGCACTTATCAGTTTTAGGGATGATGTCCTGTCCAATATTCATATCGTCAGTGTGTGTTGTGTTACTATGGACCTTGGAAGTTTGGAATATTATCTGAAATTATATACATATCACTCACTCTCACTTATTAATTTGCTGAACCATCCTACTCGTGTCATGGGGAGGCTGGTGGGTCATTGCCTCACAAAGAAATGCCCGAGCCTGGGAATCAAACCCAGCACCTTCTTCTGTGAAGCAGATGTGCTAACCACCATGCCACCATACCAACCATTATATCCATATCAAAACAAATATTATCCTCAAAAAATAAATTGAAACAATGGGTTTGGGGATTTCAGAACTCAAGATACTAAAAGCATGTTTCTTTTAATAATGATCTAGTTAATTAGGTTCTAGTTTTTGCTTATTGGAGGAAGTAAGGGGCAGTGCTGGCTCGGTGCTGGCTTACTGATCCGAAGGTCAGAGGTTCAAGCCACTATCATCGAGTTGCCCCCCCAGATCAGAAACAGCCAGTTAGCCTAATGTGCATGCATTTGGACTGTGGGAGAAAACTAGAGTACCTGGATGATACCCAAGCAAGTATGGTTAGAACATGCAAACTCCACACAGAAACACCCAAGCTGAGGCCGGGACTCGAACCCTGGACCTGCTAACTACTATGCCACCATGCCACCCTCCATTTTAATCTCACTCACTCACTCATTTGCCAGACCGCTAACTCCTACCAGGGTCGCGGGGACCCATATGAGGCACACCCTGAACAGCTCGTCAGACCATCAAAGGGCCAACATGCGTGCCATTCACATTCCCAATCACACCTAGCCATTATTCTAACATCCTTGCCTTTGGACTGTAGGAGGAAACCAGAGTACCCAGAGGTATGCCCGGGGAGAACATGCAAACTCCATACAGAAACATCCTCACCAAGTCTGGGACTTGAACCAAGGACCTCCTCGCTGTGAGGCGGACGTGCTAATCACTACACCACCATGCTGCCCCTAGGTATCATTACAAGTGCGCAGAGAAAGTGAGAGAAAGAAATAGAGAATGAGAGCGAGAGAGAGATTCTCTATTACAGTTGGATTACAATGTTGGATAATTATAGTCCATGATGAATGAAATAAGTAGAAAAGCAAATGTTGACTTATGATGTAACCTTTTCACTTCTTAATCCATTCTTCTCCTGAGATGTGAAAATATAACCACTGTATCTGTAGGCTATATACGACACGGCATCACAGGGAAGAAGAGAGGGGGTGAACGCTTTCAACATGCTTAACATTTGATCCTACCTGTTCACCAAAAGCCATTATCTGTTTTGTGATATGTGTTTATGCCTGCTTCTGCAAGAAAAGAATTTCAAACTAGAACACATTATTGCCATCTATAAAGAGGAAGAATAATAAGGTGGAGTGATTATTAATAATTACGGAGGAAGCGGTGGTAATTGTTTGTTGTCAGTGTTATTTTAGTTGTTGTGTCACTGATGCAGGCTGGGCTCCCTGTCAGAGGTACACAGCCTGGAGCAGCACATGGATGTAATTTCATCAAGATGACTTTTTAACCACAAATCATAGAAAAGATTGTGCATGAGAACGAAGAGTGTAAGAGAGAAGAAAACTGAGAGCTGTGAAAAGCATATAAACACTAGCATAGTGGAATATTAGTGATATTTGTGGACCGCCAAGAGGCTTGTAGCTATGGTGATCAACGTCATTGGATGGAACTGTTGTTGTTCCTTTTTGATTTTCCTTTTTTTATTATTATTATTCAGTTTGCTTTTAGGGTAGCAAGGTGGCATAGTGGTGAGCATGTTTGCCTCACAGAAAAAAGATCCTGGGGTCCAGTCCTGGGCTCGGCGAGGGCATTTTTTTATGGATCTTGCATGCTCCCCCTGTGCTTGTGTGGGTTTCCTCAGGGTACTCTAGTTTCCTCCAGCAGACCTGCACATTAGGCTCACTCTCTGCTCCAAAGTGACCCAAGGTGTGAGAGTGATTGGTTGAATGTGATGGTCCAACGAGCTGTTCAGTGTGTACCCCGTCTTCAGCCGGTGTTGGCCGAGATGCCCCTCAACACTAGTAGAAGTAGCTGCTTAACAAATAAGTAAGTGAGTGAATGAGATTGAAATGGAGGGTCGCAGAATGGCGGTGGTGGTTAGCACGTCCTGGGTATGAGTCCCGGGTTCTGTGTGGAATTTGCATCCGATTTTATCCTACAGTCGAAAGATATGCACATTCAGCTAATTGGCTGTTCGATATTCCCCCTGAATGTGATTGTGAGTGGTTGTGTGTGTTACCCTGCAGTGGATTGGCAAACTATTCAAGGAATAACCCCCCTTCACCCAGTTACAGCCGAGATAGGCTCCAATGAATGAGTGAGTGTTTGCTTTTATTCCTATGACTTACTTTAGAAATAACTGGAAATGATCCAGTGAAAAAATTTACATGCTTCGTTCTTGGAGTAGTGATTCCGTTCCCTGGGATTTCATTTCCACATGTTTTCCACACCTGGGAATGTTCCATGGCAGTTGTTCATAGAGCTGCTATCAACGTTTATTGTTAGAGAGCAGTGTGGATCAACTTGGACAGATTTATCAGATATAATGCAATGTTGAACTTTCATTTTTGTTTTATTTAATTTTTTAAATTTAAAAAAAAAATTCGGAGTTGAGACTTCATTGAAGCTGTGCTGGATTCCTGTGAAGTGAAAATACTTCTGGTCTGGCTGTTGGAAGAAAAAGATTATTGTCTGTGTGAGCCGGGGAGGCAATAAATTTGGCTTTCAGCATAGCCAAATTTGACTCATGAAATCACGAGACTTGAAACTGTGTGTGTGTGTGTGTGTGTTTGTGTGTGTTATTCATACAGTGTATGAAGAACATCTGTCTTCACTCTCGATACTCATTTTAGCAATGCATCACAGGAGGCTGTGTTTAGAATCTACTCTTCTGGAAGTGTCTTTCTCTCTCTAATTCACACAGCCACACACATGCAAACAAATGATAGTCATCATGTATGTGTCCAGTGGAATGCAGTTTGTAGCTCTTTTTCAGTGTTCCTTCCCAGTATTCTTAATGCTATGCCAGCATATTAGAATTCATCATCATCATCATCATCATGGAAAAATGTACAAAGAATGCACAAGCATTACTGGTTCTGGCATGAGAGGTTTGGGATTTAAGGTAGACACACCCAGAACAGCTCATCAGACCATTGCACACTCACATCCACACCTGGGGGCAATTTGGAACAGCCAATAATCCTAACATGCATGTCTATGGACTGTGGGAGGAAACCTGAGCACCCAGAGGAAACCCATGCAAACACAGGAAGAACATGCATGCCTGCACTCGAACCCTGGACTTTCTTGTTGAAACATGCTTAGCACTATGCCACTGTGAGGACCCTTCATAACCAGTGAACACATCTATAATGGTCTGGCTGCTAATATTGGAAAGTGTATGATTATATTTAAAGTAATATGATTTGTGTTTCACATATGATTCACTGTGTCTAGATTATGTATTAAAGGAGCAAAACATAGGCATTTAAATACCAATTTATTTATGAAGGTTAACAGAAATGAATTTGGTTCATGCAATCAGTTTATGGGGACTTTGCAGTGCTATTTTGATCTTTGACAACTGTTCAGCTCAAAAAGATTTCAAAAGGTCCATGTTACAATCCATTCCCATCTACTCTGTGTTAGGTTCAAAACCTTAATATTCCTTTTGATTTACAAGTTTAAGGGTTATTTATAAAATGTAGACCAGTATTTGTATATTTTGTGCTGCTACACCCTCTTCCCTGGCTTTCTGTATCTGCTTACATCAAAATTAAAACATCAATTTTGCCTACAGAGTCAAAAATTGGACCAGAATCCTCCTCCTACATTAAGGCACTTATCATACCTTTCACTGCACCATGCTCTCTCTCTCTGATCCTCCAGCACTGCTAGACTGGTCCCTCCTTCTGTCAATGGACAAAGAAAACATGCATCCAGACTCTTCTCTTTTTTTGACGTACTTGGATTACCATTAGTATCTTATGTTTAGCATCAGTAGCCAAGAATTGGTCTGACAGAACCCATGCCTTTGGCTGCCACCCAACTCACAATGCACCCAACCCCTATAGCCCCTCCCACAGGTGGTGGGTCCATGGGAGAGCGGACCCATGTCTCCTTTTCGGGCTGGGCCCGGCCGGGCTCCATGGGCAAAAGCGTGACCACCAGGCACTTGCCTTGAAGCCCCTCCACCAGGCCTGGCTCCAGGATCGAACCCTGGTAACCCATGTCCAGGCAAGGGAAACTGAGTACTTGATTTTCTATCCATGAGGGTCTTCTGACCTGTGCATAGTCTGGACCTTCACGTAGGATCTGTTTGTCTTGGGTGAACCTACCAGGGGCATAATGCCCCCCAACAACATAGCTCTTAGGATCATTAGAACATGAAATCCCCTCCACAATGATAAGGTGGTGATTCAAGGAGGGGTTGCGGGGCAGGAAGAAGCCTGAGCTGGTGCGCAAGGTTGAGAAATACCGACTAGATACAGTTGGACTCACCTTTACACATAGCTTGGGTTCTGGAACCACCCATCTTGAGAGGGGCAGCACCTTATTCCATTCTGGAGTTGCTCATGGGGAGAGGTGGCGAGCCATCCTTTTTGCCCTCATCTTGGTGCCCACATGTTGGGGTTCTCTCCGGTTGATAAAAGGGTAGCTTCCCTCTGCCTCCAGGTGTGAGGAAGGGTCCTGATTGTTAGAAATTGCTCCCCCTGGG
>JAOUQZ010000025.1:9189491-9199724 GCA_028564935.1 Neosilurus hyrtlii
TCTGTCTGTCTGTCTGTCTATCTATCTATCTATCTATCTATCTGTCTGTCTGTCTGTCTGTCTATCTATCTATCTATCTATCATTCTATCTATCTGTCTGTCTATCTATCTATCTATCTATCTATCTATCTTTCTATATGTCTGTCTGTCTGTCTATCTATCTATCTATCTATCTATTTATCTATCTATCTGTCTGTCTATCTATCTATCTATCTATCTATTTATCTATCTGTCTGTCTGTCTGTCTGTCTGTCTATCTATCTATCTATCTATCTGTCTGTCTGTCTGTCTATCTATCTATCTATCTATCTATCGATCTGTCTATCTATCTATCTATCTATCTATCTATTTATCTATCTATCTATCTATCTGTCTGTCTGTCTGTCTATCTATCTATCTATCTATCGATCTATCTATCTATTTATCTATCTATCGATCTGTCCGTCTATCTATCTATCTATCTATCTATCTATCTATCTATCTATCTATCTATCTATCTATCTATCTATCGATCTATCTATCTATTTATCTATCTATCGATCTGTCCGTCTATCTATCTATCTATCTATCTATCTATCTATCTATCTATCTATCTATCTATCTATCTATCTGTCTGTCTGTCTGTGTATGGTTTATGATTTAATATTCAGCTTTACAGACAAACAGTGTTTTAGGGTTCTGTAAAGTAACAATGAAATCCAAACCGTGCTGTATAATGATATACTTCTTCTTAAAGTTTACCATTCAGTTCCCAGGCCTATTAAATAAAGATGAAATACAGTGTTATCTCTTGGAAATAAAATAGACTCGACCAAAATGTCTTTCTGAAACCATTGAAACTATTACTCCTGTACATGTCTCTTAAAATCATAATTCTTTTTCTGTTTCTTATGACTTCATCTCGAACTTTTTCCACTTTGTACGAATCGGTGTTGCGCTACCAAGTTATCACACCTGTGTAAGATCATTCCTGTGGTCATGCAGTCTTTTTATTGTTATTGCAAACATACAGCACCAAAACAAGATATAGAACAGGCGAATAAGATAAACTAAGCCTGTGAGCTGGGGTAGTTTCACCAGGAAACCTTTATATTCATCCAAAATGAACTGATTATAGAAGATTAGTCACATCGGATTTTTACTATGAATGTGCACCCTTAAATAATTATAACATCAGTTTTTTTTTTTTTTAAATCCAGACACAGTTTCAATCTATGAAGGAAAGTAAAACACCTGTTTAGTGCTTGAAGGCTTTCTTCTCTTCCTCTGAGGAGCAATTTCCCTTCAATGTGGCATGAATTTAGACGTCTGCGACAGTGGCCTCCATCTTTTTTTCCTCTGACCCTCCACTGGCAGCATCGGAATCAGAGTTCAAAGGCACTTCCCGCAGTTCACATAAACCACACTCAATTGGCTAAGAGAGGAAACTCAATTTGCAGGAGGCTGTGCCATAGACCTTTTTATAAGGGGACGTTTTAATCATTAGGGCAAGAGAACAGGCTAAACTCAAAGAGTGGGGCGATGTCTGCAGGAGGATCAACGACTCCTTTTACCCAAACTCCCATAATAAGAAAGAGAGAGAGAGAGAGAAAGAGAGGGTGAAATAGAGCTTTTGCATGCTTAAGCAGACTGTCTTACACTCGCCATGGCAAGCGGGCCCCATTTTAACTCCTCAACCATGAAAACATGCTTATGCACTGTAATCCTATCATGTTTTGCATATAGCCATCTTCAGGCGTGGCTGTGGTGGAAAAACAGCCAAACGATGCTGAATCAAATTAAAGACAGTGTTCATCGAGTACTTCAAAACAGTAGAGCGCAGCGAGAGAGGAATGCAGACCTGCTCTATACATTTAGGAAATCTACTTTAAGCCTGTCAGAGATGGTTTATTTCAAATGGATTTACTGGCGAAAAGAGGACTGAATGGCACAAAAAAATCGTACACAAAGCCTGCTTCAAACATTTTCTGAAACCCGAGCACTAAAAAGCCATCAATCAACAGCAAAGCACTCCGTGCCTACTCATTTTAAACGCCGTACACACACCAGGAATATAATACTGAGAATACAATCATTACGGTCAGTAATATTTATTTTTAATATTATAAGCTGTCTGGTAATCACAGCAAGAAGGTCATGGGTTTGAGTCCTGGGCTCAGCGAGGGCAGTTCTGTGTAGTTTCCATGTTCTCTTTGTGTCTGCTGCGCTTCCTCCAGGTCCTCCGTTTTCCTCTGACAGTCCAAAGATGCACATTCGGTTAAGTGGATGTTTCAAATTGCCCCTAGGTGTGAATATGAGTGTGACTGGTTGTGTGTGTGTTGGCCCAGTGATGGTCTGGTGAGCCGTTCAGGGTGTACCCCACCTTCGCCCAGTGTTAGCTGGGATAGGCCCCACCCTCCCCACCATCCTGACAGAGGATTAAGTGGTGGGTGAGTGAGGAAGTGAGAGAGTGAGTGTTAATTGCCCTTTAACATCAGCGATGACCTTTGACCTCCCAGTGCCTTGCATCTTTCCAACTCTATTGCTTTTTTTTTTCTCACCCTTTCATCGTGTTTTGCCTCATGTGTTCCTTCCTTCTCCCACCATACATATTGGAGATTAATGACAGCTAATAATGTCTGATGTTCTTGGACATCGGCCGGTAATGAGATGAATTCCCGACGGGTTGCCAGGTGTCACCACTAACAAATTTTTCTCTGCAGTGCGCAATTAGCCTGGGAAAGAGAAAGGAGCAGTTCCCTGCATCAGCACGGGTGCCCTGACAAATCTGAGGAAACAGAAGAAAAATAATCCCGTGGACAGAGCGAATGTGGCAGGAGAAGGACGAAGGGAAAGAATGATATAGATAGGTTACCTTTATGGTAATATTATTCCATAACGGGCTGCTGGCAGGATTTCATTATGTCTCCGCCAACATTGAAATATTTTCCGGAAAATGTCAGCATATGCAAATGAGATGGAGTTCTCATTCGCTTGTCATGTTTTGCTGAAAGTTGTCCCAATCTCTCTCTTTCTCTCCTTCTTTCCATCCCCCTCCCTCTGTTCCTTTTCTGACCGCGATTCACTCAGAGAAATAAAAGACCTTTTATATTTAATAATTCCTACAGCAATTAATCAAACAAATAATCCGGCTTAATTTAACATAACTGTGTCCACATCATGTGTCTGAAGCTGCATGACAATCTCTCTCTCTCACACACACACACACACACACACACACACACACACACACACACACACACACACACACACACACACACACTGCAAGGATTTCAGAGATTTTCGTCTGTTTGCTGTTTGTGTCTCTGTAGTGTCGGGGACTGTAGTGGAGACTCTGCGTCTCTCTGTGTTTCAGAACACAGGGACTTTAAAGAGCGTACCAGTCAGCCAGACACTGCCAACGTGACAGTTCAGACAACTGTGAACGTCTGCCTATCATCATGCTGCCACTAACTGCCCACTCATCTCTCCCTCATTCTTCTCTTTCTCCGCTCAGCTCGCGCCAATCCGCACAGACAAAAGCGTTCACTTCACATTCAAATTTTCAGCCTGGATCAGGTTCGAATGCGCTCTGTTGCGAGGCCTGGCTGCCTTGCTGCTCCATCTTGGTTCTTTGATGGTTTGAAAAATTCACCACTGAATACCGTGGGGGCTGAAACTGGCAGCAACACACGAGTCAACACAAGGGAACCTAGGTGAATGCTGAATAGAAAAGCAGCCATGATGTCCCAGAATGCTGGAAAAAGAGACACTCTCTCTCTCTCTCTCTCTCTCTCTCTCTCTCTCTCTCTCTCTCTCTCTGCCTCATGAATATTATTGTTCTCAGTGCTTGTGTCCATATTCTCTGCATTGGGATCAACACACACTACCATTCACACTCACACTCACACCGTGGGGTAATTTGGAACAGCCAATTAACCTAATCTGCATGTCTTTGTTACTGTTGGAGGAAACTGGAGTACCTGGAGGCCTGGGGAGAACATGCAAACTGCACACAGAAACACCCTCGCCAAGCCTGGGACTCGAACTCAGTGCGGTTGTGCTGTGAGGCAAACGTGCCAACCGCTACACCACCAAACTAAAACTAATTTATAAATGTATTCGTTTATCAATGATTCATTCATTCAATTTCTAAGTCGTTTAATCCTAATTAGGGTTGCGGGGAGACTGGTGCACATCTCAGCCAAGGTGGTGTACACCCTGAACAGCTCGCCAGACCATAGCAGGGCCAACACACACACACACACACACACACACAATCATTCATTCATCATTCATTCATCTTCGAAACCGCTTATTCCTAATTAGGGTCGCGGGGATGCTGGCGCCCATCTCAGCCGACTCTGGGCGAGGGCGGGGTACACCCTGGACAGCTCGCCAGGCCATCGCAGGGCCAACACACACACACACACACACACACACACACACACAATCATTCACACTCAATCTCACTCATAGGGCGATTTGGAACAGCCAATTAACAAAAACTGTAGCTACTGTGGGAGGAAACCGGAGTACCCGGAGGAAACCCATGCAGTGGGAAAACATGCAAACTTGTTTATTTATTTATTTATTTGTTTGCTGAAGCATTTAATCTCACCAGGGTCATGGGAAGGCTGGAGCCCATCTCAGCCGGCATTGGCCGAAGGCGGAGTAGACCCAGAACAAGTCACCAGTCCATCACATACAACCATTCACACTCACATTCATACCGAGGGGCAATTTGGCACAGCCAATTAGCTTAATGTGCATGTCTTTGGACTGTCGGAGGAAACTGAAATACTTGGAGGAAATCCATGCAAGCACTGGAAGAATGCTTCTCACCGAGCCGAGGACTCAAACGCAAGGCCTTGCTGTGAGGTGGACATGCTAGTATTATTATTGGCATTAGTATAATTATGAGTAGTATTAGTGCTGTTGTTATTAATCACAGTGAATAGATGCAGATAGATAACAAATACCTTGCGTTTGACTGGATACTACACTTACTGTGCATGTGTATATAATAAAATTAATTCTGGATCTGTGACTTTTGCCTTGGGCAGTGAGAGCAAAGTCAGTTTTGTATTTATAATAGATAAAAGCTGTTCATGAATAATACACACTCTGGGAGCGAGAGTTCTCAGTGCTGATGTGGGTTTGTCTTTGGCCACTATCAAAGTGAACATGCAGTATTGTGATAATCCATTCCTGATGAATTCAAGGCTAACTCGCCTTAGCTAAGTTCAGCTAATTTTCAGACATGGGTTGCCTCCGTAATTGAGTTTCCAATAACATTATGATTATTCCTACCCTCATGGTAATTGAATTCGAGGTTGGCTTTTCTTTTTTCTCTTTCTGTACTGCAATATTCTAGATGGAGGTTTTTTTTTTTTTTTTTTTTTTTTTTTTTAGCAAGGCGCCAAATCTTCATGCAAATGTATTGTAATCACACATCCCAGCTCACTTAACTTGATTTCGTCTATTATTGCACACATTTACCCTATAATAAATGACTCGGAGTTTGATGCTTATGAGAATGAAGTAAATTATTATTGCTGATTGTTTTTTTGAGGAGGATTTAGGAATGTTTTTTTTCACATGAGTGCATCCAGCCTGTGCTTTTATTCAACATGAATGTAAAATGCAAATTTTCAGAAGATCTTTAAAGAGATAGTAAGGAAGAAAAGACTATTTTATATTTTAATCGTTTTGGATTTTAACTGTACATATATATGTATGGCGGCTCAGTGGCATAATGGTTAGCACATCTGTATCACAGCAAGGTCCTAGGTTTGAGTGCTGGGCTCGGTGAGGGGGTTTCTGTGTGGAGTTTACATATTCTCCTCGTGTTTGCATGGGTTTCCTCTGGGTACTCTGGTTTTCTCAGACAGTCCAAAGACATGCATATTAGGCTAGGTGTTCCAAATTGCCCCATGTGTGAGTACGAGTGCGAGTGTGAATGTTTATGTGTGTTTTGCATTGCGATGAATATGCAAGCTTTTTAGGGTGCACCCTGCCTCACCCATTGTTGGCTATCCAGCCTTTCCCCGAGTTTTCTCGGAATTGTTTCAGCAAATGAGTGAGTGTATGTGTCTTTATTTAAAACATAATATTTGGTAGATCATAATAATATATATCTTTTGAATTTTTCACCTTAAATAATTCTCTGCTCATGTTTACCACTTCTCTTCTTTTATATAAATTTAGCAGTTTAGCTTTAGCCTCTTGCCATGTCACACAAGCTACTTTTTCACACTGCAAGCTGCGATGCATTTTTTTCTCTTTGCGTTTTTACTTTTTTTTTTTACACAGTGAGGTCTAAGACAGATGATACTCCACTAGGCTTCTCATATCTTAGCCACACGCACACACAGATACACTCACAAGCAAATTCTGTGCATGTGTTCAACTCTGTTCTGCATAATGTTAACTTTACCTATAGCTTATTCCCTGTGTCTGACTAGTTTTGCCTTGATTTTTTCCGCCCTCAGTTCAGCTGACGAGACCGAGCAGCCGGGAGAAGCTTCAATCCAGCATTATCAGGGCAGCACACATTGCCTCTCATAAGGCTTTAATTTATTTGTGCCTGTTTCAGCCCCAGATTAAAGTTTAATTGGCACAGACTGGCAGCTCACAAGTTTTGACTAATTCTCCTTATCAAGAGTCCTTACTGAGTCGCTGAGGGCAATGTGGGGCCTGTGCGTGGTACTGTTGCCCACACACACACACACACACACACACACACACACACACACACACACACACACACACACACACACACACACACACAGTGCAAGTCAATGCTGTAATCCCTATTTTTATTTTTTATTTTTTGGCCAGTGTGTTGAATACCTGAGACAGCTAAGTGTGTGTGTGTGTGTGTGTGTGTGTGTGTGTGTGTGTGTGTGTTCATGGGTCTGTGCGTTTCTTTTTTCTCCTCTGGCAAGCGCCTCACAACCCAAATAGTGTAATTAGATATGCAGCAAATTATTTACAGGAGGATTTAATTGATTTTTACATTATGAGGTCTCCTATGCATCAACAACACACAGGTTCATACAGTCACTTCAAATAATGGTATCTGAGCCAGAATATCGAATGCACGCTGAACAGTGTATTATAAATGTCTTTTGTGACAAGGACAAGCATCACAGTGAACTTGTGCATGAGAAAAAATAATGAGATCTGCAACTTGCTGGTCTTTATGATCTACCTCACTGCTTTGCATTCCTGATGCACGTGTTTCTCATCTTGTGCCTGCTGTAAGTCATTCCGCTTTATTAATGCAGTGCATTAATGCAGAAATCATGGAGCTCACTGATGCAAAATGGGGTGGAACAATAAATAAGGAAATTATTTACATATATCCCACTTCTGTTGGTACAATTCAGTATCGTGATGCTTCATATATAACAACTATATAACAAATATGTATCATTATTGAACTGTATGGGATTGTGTTGTATATGATGTGTGTGTGTGTGTGTGTGTGTGTGTGTGTGTGTGTTGGGGGGTTGGATGATCAGCAGTGGTACAACTTGGCAGGAATGAGATCTCCAAAAAGAAAAAAGAGACAACTGGGCAGCACGGTGGTGTTAGCACATCCACCTCACAGCAAGAAGATTCTAGGTTGGAGTTCTGGGCTTGGCGAGGGCTTTTCTGTGTGGAGTTTGCTGCAAACGGTCGCACTTACACTATGGATGCATTCCAAATCCCTTAAACTGCATCCTCGTTTCCCTCACTTCCGTCTCAGCCTTGTTTCCCACACTTCCGTCTCAGCCTTGTTTTCTTCATTTGTATCTCATCCTCGTTTCCCTCACTTCCATCTCATCCTAGTTTCCTTCATTTGTATCTCATCCTCGTTAACCTCACTTCCGTCTCAGCCTTGTTTTCTTCACTTGTATCTCATCCTCGTTTTCCTTACTTCCATCTCATCCTCGTTTTCTTCACTTGTATCACATTCTTGTTTCCCTCGCTTCCTTCTTATCCTCGTTTCCCTCACTTTCCTCTCATCCTCGTTCCCCACACTTCTGTCTCAGCCTTGTTTCCTACACTTGTATCTCATCGTTGTTTCCCTCACTTCCCTCTCATCCCCTTTTCCCTCACTTCCTTCTCATCCTCGTTTCCCTCACTTCCCTCTCATCCCCTTTTCCCTCACTTCCTTCTCATCCTCACTTCCCTCACTTACTTCTCATCCTCGTTTCCCTCATTTCCTTCTCATCCTTGTTTCCCTCACTTTTATCTCATCCTTGTTTCCTTCACTTGCATCTCATCCTCGTTTCCCTTACTTCCGTCTCAGCCTTGTTTTCTTCACTTGTATATCATCCTCGTTTTCCACACTTCCGTCTCAGCCTTGTTTCCTACACTTGTATCTTATCATCGTTTCCCTCACTTCCTTCTCATCCTCATTTCCTTCACTTGTTTCTCATCCTTGTTTTCCTCACTTCCTTCTCATCTTTGTTTCCCTCACTTCCCTCTCATCCTCGCTTCCCTCACTTTCTTTTCATCCCTTCTTCCCACACTTCCTTCTCATCCTCGTTACCCTCACTTCCCTCTCATCCTCGCTTCCCTCACTTCCGTCTCATCCATGTTTCCTTCACTTGTATCTAATTCTTGTATCCCACACTTCCGTCTCAGCCTTGCTTCCTACACTTGTATCTCATCGTCGTTTCCCTCACTTTCTTGTCATCTTCATTTCCCTCACTTTCTTCTCATCCTTTCTTCCCACACTTCCTTGTCATCGTCGTTACCCTCACTTCCCTCTCATCCCCTCTTCCCTCACTTCCTTCTCATCCTCGTTTCCTTCACTTTTATCCCATCTTCATTTCTCTCACTTCCGTCTCATCCTTGTTTCCCTCACTTTTGTCTCATCCATGTTTCCCTCACTTCTGTCTCATCTTTGTTTCCGTCACTTTCGTTTCATCCTTGTTTTCCTCACTTTCAGTAAACATGCAAACTTTTTTAAAGAAAAATGAGTCATTGTGCCCTTTAAAGCATCACACCGAGCGATATTTGCTTGTGATGATGGGGGCACGGCTGACCTACTGTGTAAAAGGTCTTATAATGGGCGGGATGTTTTTATACACCAACATGCAGCTCTTCTGGGAAGGCTGCTCTTGTATATCCTCTTGCATCAATCCTCACTCCACGATCCTTGATGTTAGCTCATCACTTCTTGCACTTCACTTCTCAATTCTTGCTCATTGCTCCTCGATCATTGCTTCTCAATTCTCGCTCATCGCTTCTCACTAATTGCTCCACAATCCATGCTCCTCGACTCTGGATCATTGCTTTCCACGCCTCACTCTTCGATTGTTGCTCATCACTTTTTGACCCTTGCTCCTCCATTCTCGCTCCTCAATGCCCAAATAAGATAATTTCGATGCCCGGCAAAGATTGCGGACCAGAAGAACTTCCTGTTCAAGTGAGGATCGAGAAGTGAGAAAACGACCCATGTACAATTCTGTGTACAATTCTGACTGCATGAAAGTTCACTTGCATTTTGAATCCAGGCTGATTGCGTATGTGAACCTCAACATGCAGAGCATGTGGATCGTACATGTCTAAGCTCATCAGTTCATCCACTTCATTTCAACCCAGTGGTGTTCCTGTGCACGTGTGTGCTAATTGGAGCTGAGGTCATTCCCACCCAACACACTCCCTGGCATTCTCGGTGTCCTGGATAATCCTTGACCTTTATCCAGTAAATGTTTATGAGCGCTGAAGTGTTAACATGCAGGAATTGCAGGAATTGGGAATGTAAGGCGTAAAGTGTGAAGCTGCTGTCGATTTGGTTCTGCTCTCTTAGCGTTAATGAAGCACACACTCTCTGGAAGCTTATGGAAGGTTCTGCTAATCCTCTCTGACACGAGTGCAAAGCAGCGCAAAACCTTCAGCCTGCATCAGAGTTAGTCACGACAGCCGGTTAATGCAGACTGCCAGTGCCACCATGACTACCATCAGAATTCCCAACCAAAACACACTTCATGCCTGGCAAGAACAAGCTTATCTGGGCTGCAGCCATCCACAAACCCCAGTGGAGCTCCAGGTGAAAAACCGAGCATTCGGTTGCAGATCACCTCCGTCAGTCCTCAGGGAGAGCAGGTGACCTGCACCTGTTTCAGCACACACACACACACACACACACGCACACACACGCACACACACGCACACACACGCACACGCACACACGCACACACACACACACACACACACACACACACGCACGCACACACACATGCACACACATCC